>KL198074.1:5900-75238 GCA_000697705.1 Botryobasidium botryosum FD-172 SS1
ATGGGAAAATTTCCATCTCAGACCAGCAAATGTCCATATGGGATTGATCCAAGCCACCGAGGCTAGTAGGTAAAAAACGGAAAAAGGAGCCGTTTTTTACATGGAAATTTCCTGTTTTTTGTGGGAGATTTATCTGTCTTCAAAAAGCTGTTTTTTACTCAGTGTTGTCCATTTGATCCTGGGATTGACTGTGCTAACCTGAGCCTGAGCCCACCTGTTTGCCATGCCTTGTCAAGGATGACATACCTAACCCCAAGGTTAAGGCATGTAATCCTAGGTTTTGGCTGGATTAGGGTAATACTAAGGGCCACTTTCTCTAATTTTTCTGGGCAAAAGTGGGCAAAAAGTTAATTTTTCCCCTCTGTTGTATTGACTCCAGATGCTTATCCACCTAGGAAATAAAGTGCCCAACACAGCAGTTCTGAGGGCTCAGGAACCAGTCCCTATTGGTTCTTGGCAAGTATCCTTAAGAACCTTGTACTCCTTTCCAAGCCCTAGTTGGGAACATGCTCATAGTCATTGTCATCAAGCATCAAGCATGATTGGTTCCAAAAATTGCCACAACATATCCAAGTACTCCAACCCTAACCCATGACAACAGTTAAGCAAACCCATGGAAATTAACCAATGCTAGGACAAAGCAATGGACTCAGGTCCAGCAGAGGCTGGAAAATAAATAAGAGGTGATTAGTTCTGCTCAGTGATGCCATATACTGAGCCTACCAAGGTGGTTATTCAAGGCAATTTGTAACAATGACTCCTTGAGAGATGATTCATCACAGTGAAGGTGCTCTGATATTGCCATCCTGACATGATCAGCTCGGTTTGATTGAAAGTACAGTGCCAAGGAGGTTGTGATTGATTGTCTTCCATGTTTATCAGAACTGGGCCAGAATGAATCTGCAGCTATGATGACTGCAGCTAAAAAGAGAGTAAGAAGGGTGAAAACTGATAATACAGTATACATACTAATGCCCACAAAGAGAGCTTGAAGTGGGGGAGCCATAGAGGGAGCCTAGAATTCATGATGATCAACCAGAGCACATCATAGTGCAATATATAAGATGCAAACCAGTGGAGAAAACCATGGTGTGAGGGCATTGATGAAGGCATCAGCAGCCCTAGCCTAGAGTCATGGTACCAGGGAACATGGACAAATTTACATGCATACAGTGAATGAACAAGAGAAAAGCTTACAAGCTGACAGCAGGATGGAAAGAAAACAGAGTTGTGGTAATCATGTTGGAGTGGCAGATTGAGAAGCTGGTGGAAAGGAGACTCACTTTCTGTTTGCCACAGGGATATGGTAGTGTGAAGATGCCAAATACCAGGGCAAGGGGAAAGCAGACACAAGGCACTCACTTTCTGTTGAGCACAGGGACCACCACAGTCAGCAGAGTGGGGCACAGGAATGAAGGACATAAGGCACTCACTGCCTATGGAGCACAGGGACCACCACAATCAGCAGAGTGCAGCACAGGAACAAAGCAATACACAAGGCACTCACATCCTATTGGGCACAGTGACCACCACAATCAACAGAGTGTAGCACAAGAATGGAGCAGCATACAAGACACTCACATCCTGTTGGGCACAGGGACCACCACAGTCAGCAGAATGGGGCACAGGAATGAAGTAGCACACAAGACACTCACTGCCTGTGGGGCACAGGGACCATCACAGTCAGCAGAGTGCAGTATAGGAATGAAACAGCACCAAGGCACTCACCAACTGCACAGGGGCCACCATAGTCAGCAGAGTGCAGCAAAGGAATGAAGCAGCACACAAGGCACTCACCTCCTGTTGAGGACAGGGACAACCACAGTCAGCAGAGTGCAGCACAGGAATGAGTTAGCACACAAGCCACTCACTCCCTGTTGAGAATAGGGACAACCACAGTTAGCAGAGTGCAGCACAGGAATGAAGCAGCACACAAGCCACTCACTCCCTGTTGAGAATAGGGAAAACCACAGTTAGCAGAGTGCAGCACAGGAATGAAGCAGCACACAAGGCACTCACTTCCTGTTGGGCACAGGGACCACCACAGTCAGCAGAGTGCAGCACAGGAATGGTGGAGCACACAAGCCACTCACCAACTGTGCAGGGGCCACCATAGTCAGCAGAGTGCAGCAAAGGAATGAAGCAGCACACAAGGCACTCACCAACTATTGAGCACAGGGGCCACCACAATCAGCAGAGTGCAACACAGGAATGGTGCAGCACATAAGGCACTCACTACCTGTTGAGCACAGGGACCACCACAATCAGCAGAGGGCAGCACAAAAATGGAGCAGCATACAAGGCACTCACATCCTGTTGAGCACAGGGACCACCACAATCAGCAGAGCACAGCACAGGAATGAAACAGCACACAAGGCACTCACAAACTGTTAAGCATAGGGGCCACCACAGTCAGCAGAGTGCAGCATAGGGATGGAGCAGCACACAAGGCACTCACTGCCTGTTAAGGACAGGGGCCACCAGTCAGCAGAGTGTAGCATAGAAATAAAGAAGCACACAAAGCACTTGCATCCTGTTGAGTACAGGGACCCACAATTAGCAGAGGGCAGCACAAAAATGAAGCAGCATACAAAGCACTCACATCCTGTTGAGCACAGGGATCAAAAGTTAGCAGAGTGCAGCACAAGGATGAAACAGCACACAAGGCACTCACTCCCTGTTGAGCACAAGGGCCATCACAATCAGCAGAGTGCCACATAAATGAAACAGCACACAAGGCACTCACACCCTTTTGAATGCAGGGATGACCAGAGTCAGCAGAATGCAGCACAAGGATGAAACAGCACATAAGGCACTCACTTCCTGTTGAGCACAAGGGCCACCACAGTCAGCAGAGTGCAGCACATGAACAAAACAGCACACAAGGCCCTTACATCCTGTTGAGTGCAGGGACCACCACAGTCAGCAGGGTGCAGCACAAGAATGAAACAGCACACAAGGCACTCACTCCCTGTTGAGCACAGGGACAACCCCAGTCAGCAGAGTGCAGCACAAGACCAAAGCAGTACACAAGGCACTCACATCCTCCTGAGCACAGGGACCACCACAGTCAGCAGGGTGCAGCACAGGAATGAAGCAGTACACAAAGCACTCACATCCTGTTGAACATGGGGCCACCACAATCAGCAGAGGGAAGCACAACAAAGAAGCAGCACACAAGGCACTCACTGGCTGTTGAGTACCCCACTACAGTCAGCAGAGTGCAGCAGAAGAATGAAACAGCATACAAGGCACTCACATCCTGTTGAACACAGGGATCATCACAGTTAGCAGAGTGCAGCGCAGGAACAAAGCAGCATACATCCTGTTGAGCACAGGGCCCACCACAATCAGCAGAGTGCAAGGCAGGAATGAAGCAGCATACAAGGCACTCACCAACTGTTGAGTATAGGGACCGCCACAGTTAGCACAGCACAGCACAGGAATGAAGCAGCACACAAGGCACTCACTCCCTATTGAGCACAGAGACCATCACAATTAGCAGAGTGCAGCACATGAATGAAACAGCACACAAGGCACTCACATCCTGTTGAGCACAGGGACCATCACAGTCAGCACAGTGCAGTACAGGAATGAAGTAGCACACAAGACACTCACACCCTGTAAAGTGCTGGAATGTTATAATTTAGAGTTTACAGTGAATGCTACTACACACACCTCCTGTTGGCATTAGCACAATGCATGTGAAATGTTAGATGCTTGCACAAGAGCTCAACTAAATACTAGCCTCCTAAGGAAAGGTAGTGGTAAATATTATGGGTTAGTACCTTTGAGGCATAACATGCTGAACAGTATGCTTACTAGCTATTCACCAGGGAGATCTCAAATCAGAATTAGCATATATAAGTGCATATGAGCTATAGTCTCACATGCTGTTTGAAGAGATGTGAGTAATCATCATGAATCTAGAGAAAGTACTTACATCCTTGGGTGTTGCAAGGTTCAACATAAGTAGGGTAGTGCCTGGATACAGGGATTTTTTACACTCACCTCCTTTCATGTTACCAAAAAGATTAGTGCATTGGCATTGCTAGCAAGGATGAACACTTACATTCTACCAAATGCATGGTAAATGATGTATTCCTCTCCAGTGAATATGCAAACACAAACCTGGCATGAAAAACTTGAGTAAACCATGAACAATGTGTGCTTTTAAGTAATCAAGCACCCATATTGATGGAAACCATACAAAGATCTTCATAATCAGCTTCTTTTGCTGTGAATTGGATATCATGGGATCAACTTGGCCTGTATTTGCAGGAAGCATGATCAGCAATTCTAAACAACCTAAATACTGACAAATAAAAAATATCACCTTGTGCAGCCCTCATGATGCTCCCCCTGGCAACAGGACCATTGGATCAATAATCTGAATTTCTGAATTAGAAATGCAAGTGCCCACCTCTTCACAGCAACCTTCATGCATATCTCCACATTCACACACTGTGCTTGAACCAACAATATCTTCAGTGCATTGGTATCCAGAGCAGCTTCAGTCCTTTCAACAAGCTCAGATACTGCCTTCTGGATGACAGCTGGTGTTTTCCTGTCATGCATATCTGCATAGACAAGTGGATCAGTATGTAATATCAAATACCATGAGTTGTAGATATACTTCGAAGGCAGACCACAGCTTTAGGAGGGTGGGCTAAACTCTCCATCAAAGGCAAGATCTCCACATTAAATTTTTCTGTGGCATGCTTAGGAGCCATTGCCTTGGCTGCTTCAAATGGGACACCTGGCCCAGACAGTGCAGTGAAGGCAGCAGAATCAAGGGCATCAAACTTTGTGAAGACAGCAATCACAGGAACTATGCAACAGAAAGCTCAGTGGAGAAATTAACAAAGTATTCATATGACTTGCCCCTGCCAGTGTCAATATTGTTAAAAAACTCTTTTTCTGCAGCAGTCATGAGCCTGTTACTCTCAGCTGGGAAGCAGTACCTAGGATTGTGCCAAAAGAGCATGAGCAATGATGAGTGGTAATGGATTAAACTTGTCTTCATACCATATAGCATGGAGCTGCTTGTTCATTGACCCTAAAGCTGCTTGCTCCTGGATGAATTTTCGGACCAACTCTAATTCCTCGGCAGCCCCTGACTCGAACCCACGAGAGTCATGGAAGACAAACCCAGGGTTGCTCGGGAATCTCAACTCATAGTCAATGCGGTGCTCACCGCGCTATACAAAATAGATGTGAACAACGCGCCCCCTCGCGTACCAGGATAATGATACCAAGGCGAGACTTACTAGAGACGAAGGCGAGAGAATGGACTTTGGCTCTCCGCGTGGAGGAGAAGACGGCGCCAAATTCAACTCCTCTGGCTCCTTTGGATGAGTCGCGAGAATCGGAGCTGGGGCTCTGTGCGGAGAAGACACCGCCAAATTCAGCTCCTCTGGCTCTCCTAGATGAGCCGCGAGGATCGAAACTGGGGGCCTGCACAAGAGTCGAGCATAGATCGAACGCCACACAGAGCGGAATGCGGAGCGAGTCGAAGCGGGCGCGGCTTGGTGTGCCTTGATCATGGACCGATGTTAGTGCCGTACGTGCGGTTGCGATTTCTTTAGTTAGTGGGTCACTCACCTCGCCATGCGCGGGATGGTGGGCTGTAGGGGCTTCGGATACTACTTCCTCGAGATGGTGAGTTTCGGGGACTTCAGATACTACTTCCCCGGGATTTGGGGCTTCGTGGGTTTCGATTACGGCTTCCTCGACATGGTCGACCTTGGGAACTGCCTCGGGTTCCACCACAGGCGTGATCTGATCCCATTGCAATGTAAGCAATGTACCCCCCAACCGCGACCTGCAGCTGCGGAGCCACTTACCTTATTACCCTCTCGATCGTAGACCTCAGGCTCCTCATCAACTCCACACACGGCTCGCAGTATAGTCGTCTTGCCTGCATTCGCTCTCCCGATGATAAGGATGCGAAAACGCTGGGGACGTTCGATTTCTGCCATATCGACTAGGGTTGCTGGAGTGGTTGACGCTGGAGTGATTGACTGGGAACGCGAGTTGTCCTGATGCTGACGCTGAATGTTGATAGAAGAAGCGGTGAGTTGGCCTTCCTCGCGCGGCGACGACTTGGTCACGCTCCAAGTCTGATCCAGTTGTCACAAGCGATTTGAGCGAGGATCATCTCAACTTTGCGTCAAGTCCACTTCTCACAAGCATCGCTTGCACATATGCCCCAGGCTCTGAACGATGCATCACCAGGTCCCCAGTACGATCTGCGCGCATGCTCGTCTCCACCTACGAATGCCCATCATTTCGTCACTATCCTCATCTGCGGACTGACCCGGACTGTGGCTAGCTCGAATTCAAAAGCGATCTATGTCTCTAAGCGCAAGGACCTGGCCGCCAACAGAGAGCCTCGCTGCCCTCATTTTGTTTGCCCTTTCTTTCTACCAAGGAGTCATAGGCTTTATCTATGGAATTTGCGCGCAAGCTTGTATTCGGCTTCATGGGCGAAGCTGAGCACTCCGAGATTCAATGCCTCTATCCTTCTTAGAAAACGGTGCTATATTTTACCCCGGGATTCCGTCGTCTTCAGCAGTGAGTGCAAAAACCGCTTGGCCACTCGCGCTCCAAGCGCGCCCGTAAATGATATTGCAATTAGGCCAGCGAGCGGTGCGTTCTTAGCCGTCAAGCGTTACGGACGCCCAATGCTGACATGCACTCACTCGATGCGTGAAATCGCGTTGTTGATAGCTTTCTTCGGCTATACTCAATACAAACCCGGCATGACCACCGTCCCTCACTCGCGACTACATGCCCACGGCTTTTGCGATTTGTAGACAACTGTCCGACGCCCCATCCTTGCTGTATCCATGACCAGTGCATTCTCACGGTCGTTTGCACTCAATGCCATATGTTTACGGTGATCCCGGGGCGTTGCGAAGCGCACAGGCTTGTAGACACCTCCCTACGCACAAATGATGCGTTGCTGAGGCTTAGGATCTTTCACGTACTCATAGTATTCGCATATACATTTCCAATGCACGCGAATTCTGTAAAGATGGCTCTTTTCGAACAAAATGTATAATATATCTCATATCAGGCCGCGGCCCAAGCCTAAGCCGGCCGTAATTTCGGCTCAGGCTCAGGCTTTGAATTTTTTGGGCCGGAGCCGGCCCACAGGGCCTGAGCCGGGACTTTTGAATCACTACGGGGCCACAACTTAAGGAGGCGCCAGCGCCTGTTTACCAAGTAACAGCATGAGTGCCGACGCCGGGGGGGCCAGTTGGTAGATTTTGGGGAGAGACTGCTTATCCGCGTAAGATCAAGAACCGAAATCTCGTACCCATGTACACGGAGATCCAAGAAAAGCAGGCATAGTTGTATCTGTTTACCAGTGGAGGCGGTGGGTGGAGGGTTGGGATTCGTCCGGATTGTTAAATAGGTGCCGCTGGTGTTGACTAGGGTACGGGGCGATCGTGGGTAAGTGTGCCTTGGGTTGGAGCAGGATGGCAAGGAGTAGCACGTACGCCTCAGCGTCCCACCAGGCCCCAGCACCTTCGATCCAAGTATCGATTATTCCGCCTTTGGGGTCAAAGTATGCCTTTTGAACCTCGGTTTTCACGCGGCCCGCGATCTCTAATTGCTCCGATGTGTGGCAGAAGATTGCCGAACGGTGCCCTGTGGTGTATTTAGCATAAATGAGATGTGGGGAGGTCAAAAGTGTAAGAAACTTACGACCCCAGTCACCACCCTGGCGGTTGACAGCGATGGGATCGTGAGTGCGGAAGAAGAATTCTGCAGGGGATGCGACGTTTCAGCACAGGTCTCACAGCACATGACACCCTCGCGAATATAGACCGCTCACCAACGAGCTCAGCATAACTAACCAATGCAGGATCAAACTCAATCTTGACTGCCTCCGCGTGTCCCGTGTTTCCAGAGCATACGTCTTCATACGAGGGGTTCTCCGTGAGTCCGCCAGTGTAGCCTACGGTGGACTTGATAAGACCATCCGCTCTGGAGAAATGCCTGATGAAGATGTATTCGGCGCCCCAGAAGCAACCAGACGCAAAGGTGGCAATTTCCACTAGAGTACAGGGACAGCAAGTTACAAACAGGAGACATTACAATCGAAGTAGATGGCGTACCTTTGCCGGAAGGCTTGCCGTTGAGAACATAGCGGCTCAGGATGGCGCTTTGGACAGTGGGTGCGGGAGGGGATGCCGAGTGCGACATGCTGGATTATACGAGGTTTGAGCTTGCTGGGAAGATGCCGCTGAGGTGGTTCTTCAGTGCCTTGAATCATGATTCTTCAGCGTTTACCAGATGGCCGAGCTCAGGCCCCAAACAGGTATCAATGCTATACGCCGGGCCTAGGAGACCTCAGCGAACTCGGTGTAACTGATAAATCCCCGATGCCTGCTTGCTCTTCTGGTATTTATGCCAATCGCTCTTCGTCCCAGATAGCTACCCTACTGGGTAATTAATGCCCGTGCTAGCAAATGAGCCCATAAAGACCAAGCTGCCAAGGTGGGGTCTTGCTGATATTAATGAGCTGGGATGGACGCCGTGCTCGAGTTGGTCTTGAGAAACGCGAGAACATTAATGTTCTCCCCAGGTTGCGCCCTACAGCTAGCGACGTATGCGATAGAGGGATTTCGGAGAGCTGTTCATGATCATGCTTGTAGATATAGTTTTCCCCAAGCTGCTATGCAGCGAAAACGCAAGATGGAGGTGCCGGCACCTGTAAGCACCAGTGCTGCGCCGCATGAGCACCAATATCGATTGATGGCCCGGTGGAGAGCAAAGTACAGCCCAGAGCTAGGTATACTTGTATGACGGGGAAACAAGTGTGTAGATTCGGCGCGGTCACTGCGCTCGCCGCTTGGCTGCAGGAGCTATGGAGCGCAGGTTGGGTAGCCGTCTTACCTAAGCCGGAGCGGCGCAGCTGGCCACACAGCCTAGGGGCCCTGTGGCCATCTCATTTGAAGCCTGGCGACGGGGTGGAGAAATCGCCGTCATCATCTTCCCCATCACCCACCCCGCCCCCCCGCCCACCATGTTTGGAGGAGCCCAGAACCCGTACGACGAGATCGTCGGTGAGCGCGCGCGCTCGCTCGCCTCTCTCGTCCATCCAGCTCACCTTGTTGTCACCATCCCCCAGCCAAGACGACCGACGAGAATTTGACGAGCGAGAATTGGGAGCTCATACTCAACCTGTGCGATAAAGTTCAGGATGAAGGGGAACAGGGGTGGGCGCTTTCCTTTTATAAAGCAGCGTGTGCGCTAACTTGGGCTTGATCGTAGCGCGCGCAATGTGGTCGCAGCCGTACTAAAACGCCTGGCTCATCGGAACGCCAATGTACAGCTATACGCCCTCGCCCTCGCCGAATCCTTGTCCAAGAATTGTGGAAAGGAGCTGCATCGTGAGCTTGCATCGCGCTCGTTCACCCAGGGCTTGGAGAAAATAATCACCGATCGGGTGCGTAATCAAGCGCTCAGATCATAAAAGCACTTGAGCTGACAACTGAGAGCTGCGTCAATAGAACACCCATGAGAAAGTAAAACGCCGCACACTCTATTTGATTAGAATGTGGGCCAGCGATTTCGAACACGACCCAGATTTGGGACTCATGGAGGAATGTTACGATGGCCTCAAAGCCAAGAGTACGACTCTTGCAACTGAATCGAGTCAAATATTGCGCCGGCTCACCGATTAAACTTTTGCACACCTAGATTACAAATTCGACGATACAATTGAAGATGCCCCTGCCCCTTCGGCTAGCGAAGAAGCCCAAAGAAGAGAAGAAGAGGAGCTCATGCGCGTCCTCGAACTGTCCAAGCGCGATAAAGGCGGACGAAGTAATTGGGTGGACTATAACGGATCGGTCCCCAGCGCCGGGGCCAGCTCGAGTTCCGCATCGGGCTCCCGACCTGCAGCATCGTCCTCTGGCGCTGCTGGCGCCAGCTCAAGCCGGGCTCCCGCAATAGCCTTCCCGATCGCGTCCCCATCGGCAGCCGCGTCATCCTCAGTCTCAGTGTCCGCCCAGCCCCCCACCACTTCGGCCTCACCTGCAGCTGCTCCCGGACGCTCGACCCAGAGTCTAACCTCTACCACGTCCGAGGCCCATGCCTTGCCTCCTCTTCCTCCTGCCCACGAAACTTCCCGATCGGCAGCCGCCCCGAACCTCACTACGGTCTCTCGTGTGCGGGCGCTCCATGCATTCCAACCCTCCGAGCCCGGTGAGCTCCCCTTCGAAAAGGGCGATATCATCAAAGTCGTCGATCGAGGATACAAAGACTGGTGGAGAGGCCAGCTCAAAGGCCGGACTGGAATTTTCCCCGTCAACTATGTGGTACGTACTTCCGTACCTTCTCCCGAGGCGTTTTCTGTGGTTAAGCTCAGACGATTTGGAATCATAGGAACCCCTCCCAGATCTCACGCCTTCGGATTTTGCGCGCGAAGCTGAGCAGGAGGCCGCCGTGTTCGCTGAGGCCGCCAATATCGACAAATTATTGAAAATGCTTCGGAGTATCGACCCTGCCAAGGATAACCTTGCGGATAATGAGGAAATCCAGGAGTTGTACCGCTCGAGCATGACCCTGCGACCCAAAATCGTCAAACTCATTGACAAGTATAGTCAGAAGCGAGGTTAGCCTTTTGTTTTCTGCCTACCTTCTGGCGGCTAACATGTGGTCTTGATATGAAAGCCGAGCTCGTGTCGATGAACGAAAATTTCGTAAAGGCGCGACGCGTCTTTGACCAAATGATGGAAGAGAGCCTGGCGAAACACAATCCCGGAGGTACAGCTAGCTTTACACGAGTCTCCTCCCTTCGCATGCTCTAAATTAATCCTCTTTCCATAGCCGTCTATGACTACTCGCAGCCTGAAATTCGTGCACCCGCGCGCCAGCCTCGCCCTCAATCTCCCGGCGGCGTTGGACCAGATTACCGCACCCCGTCCACGTATGGATGGAACCCCGCGGTGTATGCCCGACCTCCGTACGAAGGATACCCACCCCAGTCGCCCTATCCTCCCCAGGAGCCATCCTACGTCCAGCCGTACCCGCCCCAAACGCCCGATCCCAACCAATACAACGTACCTCCGGGACCGGGACCCGTATACGGGCCTCCCGAAGCCGGTGCATACGGGCCTCATCCAAACCCGGGATACCTCCACCCGCAGGGCGTAGCAGACAATCACTCCCAGCCGAATCTCGGCGTGCCGCAGGTCGGAGCGGACGGAGGGCAGCAGCAGTACAGCCTGGTGGGTCAAGGGTACTTCTACGCGAGCCCGTCCACGGTGACGGAGTCGTTGCCGGTTTCTTACGCGAATACGCCTCTTCAGCAGACGCAGCCGCTCCAGCCGGTGAAGCAGGGCGCGGGGGCGCAGGCGGGGCAGCAGCAGCAGCAGCAACCTCCTGCGCAACAGACACAACAGACACAGCAGCAGCAACCCCAGCAACAGCAGCAGCAGGCCGTTCACCAAGGTCAAGAGCAGCAAGATTCTCAACAAGGTCCGCCTTACATCTGGAACCCAAACACGCAATATGCGGACCCCAATGTGCAGCTGTGGGCACAATATTACGCCCAAGGCGGAGACGACCCCAGCGGGCGGGTGTATTTCACGCCGGACTCGTTACCTGGCCCGGGCGCGCCGGCTCTGCAGCCCGGTGTCGATGCGGGCGCTATGCAAGGGCAGCCTCAGGTACAGCAGCAGCAGCAACATGCGGCGTCGGGACACACATCGCAGTCTCCTGGTCCTGCGGCGGCTGTAGCGGGCGGGCAATACGCCGCGCCATCTTCCCCTACCCACGGCGGACAGCCGCAAACTGCATACGGTACGTACCTTCCAGCCAAACTCGAACGAAATCTGTTTTGGTCCTGACAATGGTTCGATCATAGGGGCCTCGCCTTATGCACCCGCCCCGTCAGGTTCACCCCACGCGCACGGAGCCCAGCAAGGTCAGTTTGGCGCGATGCAACAAGGTTTCGCGGGGTTGTCTGTTGCGGATGGAAGGCCGGCGCCTGCGACGGCTGGTACCGCATAGACTGTCGCTATTTAATGCCGCGTTGGGAGGTCTCACGGAATGGTGCCTATGCACTTTTCCATATATTTTCTCACGAACGAGTTGGATTTTCGTTTCTTTCTGTTCTTTCGAACTGTGGATGATTACCTCTACATATGCTACCTATCAATCTATACTTACCTGGACGGAGGTGTAGCTGCATGTGAGCGCTGTAATTCTCAGTCGGTTGTGTAAAGCAAGAAACCATTAATATTGCGCTGTAGTGGCAGACAGGCGCAGGGCAGCACATACTCTTGAAACTCCAGGCCCTTTGTGGCCGGTCAGAAGTGTGGGTTGCATTGCAGTCAAACATGTAGCCATAGCTGCGCCCACAATCGAAGATGGCAAACCAAGCTTAAACGGGGCTTTGGTGGAGTGCGTGGCGAGTGCGTGGCGAGTTCACATGTGCATGTTTTGTGCGCTCCTCGCTCACGATTCCCCTGCACATTGAGTAATCCCCCCCCCCTCACGGTATGCGTCCCTCATCTGATATTGGATCCATTGTAATATCTCATATTCTACTCCGCTAATAAATATCTATATCTAAATTAGGTGCGCTGTCTTACCCGAGGCTTGGAACGCTGTCTTCCCCTCGCCTGGATCGAATCCTACATAAGAGGGAACACGCTTGGTGCCTCTTTGGAGGATCCCATGTTTGATCATGACGACGAGATGGGAAGGCTACCGGCAGTCGTTCGGGATTGCATCCAACTCTTGCAAGGCCCAAGTCAGTCCAGATTCTGTCAAAAATTTCGTACTGTGGATTGATATCCCTTTTTAGATATGCAGCCTGAAGGGCTGTTCCGCCAATCACCCGACTTACCGAGCTTGATAGCAATCCAACGAGCCTACGACGAAGGTAATTTGCCTCATCTTACCACCAATTGGGACTGTATTCCAGCTAATAGACGCCTTGCTTCAAGGACACTCTATCTCACCGGAAGTGTTTGGCGGCAACGCCCACCTTGCGGCAGCTGTATTGCAGAAATATTTGCATGACCTGCCCCAGCCGATTTTCCCCGAGAGCGTATGCCCAATTATCCAATGGTGTCCTCTCCCGTCGAATAATGAGGACGACACGTCTGGTGTCATGTTCATTCGGAAAACGTTACTTCCACTATTATCACCCTCCTCGCTTATTCTCCTACGACATGTAATGCGTGAGCACTACCTTCTCCAAGTGATAGAAAACCAATTGACTTGGCGCCTATAGACTTATTGCACAAAATCTCGTCGCGACCATTTTCTCACAATTCAATGATCGCGCACAGCCTTGCGGAAGCCATACTCCCGAGCCTGGTCGACGTCTCCGATGCCAGAGATATGGGCGTCTGTCCCGTTTCTAGGAAACCTTCATCCGGAGTGTCGATCCTTCCCTCCGTACAACCACACTCGCACACCCTCGGCCAAGAAGGAGCGACATTGGTCGCGGTAATCGAGCTTTGTATCCAAAGATACTATGAGATTTTTGAAGGATCAGCCGATTCAGCCGAGGCCCAGACGCCTGAAGCAGAGACCTTGCTTTTTAGATGCACTACTTGGTTAGGCGGAAAACACGATGGCTATCTGCTGTCTTCCTTTGGGGATTATACAAAACACCGACACGCATCCCCCACTTCCAACATGGCGAATTTCGACGCCCTGGCATATGCCGCAGTGTGCCAGAGCCAGCTAACGCTCGGCTTCCTCGAAGCTGTGGTCGAGAGGAAGGTTCCCGAAGGGCTCCTTCTTCAGAAAACGCACACAGGCGATGTTGTATTGAACAGTCGCAACCTCCCCCTCATTTTACGTGACTGGCGGCGTCGTATCCGACGCTTGAGTGCAGCAGACACCCCCGCGCTCGTTCAATGGTACAGACGCGTCCACACGACGCTTGGAGAAGCATATGCGATGCTCCTTAATGAACTCCGGCGACCCGATATTAGCCCTTTCCGCATTGCTGGTGTACCAAGAGACACCGTTGCACAGATTCTGTGCACCATTGCTGCAATCGGAGAAGCATTGACGAATTCCAGGAAACAATTCTCGATGCCAATAGTCGCTGGATTCGACTGGTCATTCGTCATCGGGGTCCTGGATACATTTGGCAGCGAGATGGTTGCCGCTGGTTGGTGTCCGTACACAGTCAGACTCCTCGGAGGGAGCGTGTGTAAGTTGGGTTATGCGAGCACTTGCGCGCCATATATCCGCCAGAGTCGGGCCTTAGGGAGCCTCAAACACGACAAATGCTCCCCACAAGGCTGCATAATGAACTCCGTTGATACGGAAAACTACACGAATCTGCACGCCCACACGACGTGTTCGTGCTGTTATTCGAAGCCTGACTCAAGCGCTGTCATAGGGGCGCTGTCAGACTGGCTAGTACCCGTCGTTGCTCTCCAAGACTCCAGCAAAGACGCACCGGGTTTTCGCAGTTTCTATCAAATTATCGCATCCTCTTGCTCTAATCCTGTCCGCACGACTTCAATGAACTCTTCTATCGAGCCCGCGGAGATCACCTGCACCAACTCGACCAACACCCCTTACGTTGCGATATCTCACGTGTGGGCTGATGGGCTCGGGAGTACGACCGAAACGGGGCTGCCAACTTGCCAGCTCAGACGGTTGGCAGGACTGACGCGCCAGCTTGTCCCCGGGGGAGCGTTCTGGATGGATGCACTTTGCGTCCCAGAACGCAAGGATATGAGAAAGCGTGCCATTGGGCTGATGGCGAAGACATACAAAGAAGCCGCTGCTGTGCTGGTAGTTGATGCGGGGATTAGGTCCTGCTCACTGAAAGCACCGCTAGAGAAAAAGTTGCTGCACCTCGTTTCATCAGCATGGATGCAGCGTCTCTGGACGCTACAAGAGGCGCTATTGGCTCAGAAGCTTGTCTTCGAATTTTCGGACGGAATAGCCGCGCTCAGCGAGTTGATCCCGACGGGGGATGCACTATTCGATGTTATTAAATCATCACTTGCGGCAGAGGTTTTTCGGCTATGCAAACGACAGAATTTTTCTGATCAAGGGCCGAGTGGTTTTGGACTGGGGGATGTGGCGCGCTCGCTCAGATGGAGGACAACCAGTAGATTAGAAGATGAAACGCTCGCCGTCGCAAGCCTCCTAAACGCCGATGCATTCGAACTCGTTAACCTGCCTCCGAACGAACGAATGCGAACGCTGCTCTTGAGGGTGGGGAGCGTACCCCGCGGTATACTTTTCCTCGCCGGACCCAAGTTGAGTAATGTGGGCTTCAGATGGGCGCCAAGCACTCTTATGGGGGGCGAAGGAATACAGATGGCAGTAGACAAGTATGATGCTGTTTGCACCCCGGAAGGCCTGATGGCCATCTACTTCTGCATCTACTTCGTTGAAGCCAGCTTTCAACAAAGCGAGATCTGGTTTCTCAGAGATGCATCGACAGGGCAGCTATACTCTGTACGCGATATCCACGCGGAGACCACGCCACCCACTACTTCTGCAGCGACCTACACCTGCGGCGGACTACTCTTCCTCTCGTCCCTACCGTCCCCTCAAACGATAGAATTCGGGGTAGCAGTGTTAATACGCGCCAACGAGCAAACGGCGAGAACAGCGGAGCCTCGATTCCCTTGCGAGTACGTCAAAAGACTAATGGTTACGAGCGTACTTGATAGTGAGCCAAAGAGAGCGAGAAATCCGGTGGTAATTCAGTCGAGAGGATCCAGCAGGTTGGCCGCTTGTATTTCCTGAATTTCGGCATTCGGCACGCACCACAAAGCTCAAACTGTACATATATAATTTGGGATCACTTTTTGGAATAGGCTCACCTTGAAAAACGATGGGAGCCACGCAGGAGATTTGACCGTCGTCAATGACCGAATGCGTCTATGTAAGAGTTCGACTTGCATTCGAAAGTGAAGTGGAAAATTGCCTCCGGCCAAGTTGCGCGAAGGATAAAGCTTAGTAATAAACGTTAAACCTGCCTGCTTGCCAGAAAGATGCACCCAGGCGCTCGCTCTGAGCGCGTCTGGAGTCGCGACCAAGTTGCTGGCCGCATTCTCAAAGGCGACGCACTCATCATCTACAATGGCCTGCTTCTCCATGTCCCTCCCTCGTGGCTCGTGGCACACCCTGGCGGCTCGCTGGCGATTCTCCACTTCGTAGGCCGCGACGCGACGGATGAAATTGGCGCCTACCACCCACCCGCCGTCATCCGCTCGATAGAAAAATACGCCATCGGGAGAGTGGAATGCGGGAAGGACGGCTGGGAGTCGCTCGTGCCACCTGTGATGCGCGGCTGGGTGCGGCGGCTGGACAGGTCTGGGGAGATGGTTTGGGCGCGCGAGGCAGATGTCTTGACGACGAGCGCGGAGCCTGCTCTCCGCTCTGAGATCCTGCTCGTGAAAAAGGATTGGCTTCCTTCCGATAAGACTTCGTCGCCCACCATATCAGAATTGATGCCACCACCCACCGCGCTCTCCCTCTCCGCACAAAATCAGCACGCACGCGCGTACCGGGACCTCCACGCACGAGTAAAGGCCGCAGGTCTTTATAAAACTCCCTATTTGACTGGCTATGGCCCCGAGATCCTTCGTTACATTCTTTTTGGCGCGATTTCAGCACTCGCTTACCGTCACGGGTGG
Source organism: Botryobasidium botryosum FD-172 SS1 (assembly GCA_000697705.1). Lineage (NCBI taxonomy): Eukaryota > Fungi > Basidiomycota > Agaricomycetes > Cantharellales > Botryobasidiaceae > Botryobasidium > Botryobasidium botryosum. The sequence continues at coordinate 22,556 of KL198074.1, forward strand.
TTAATCACCAGCGCCGTGTCTCTCGGCTTCTTATGGCACCAGCTCACATTCACAGCACATGACTTGGGTCATTGCGGCGTAACCCACGTATGGTGGATAGACCGCCTACTGGGCATCCTGATTGCCGACTTTATAGGTGGTTTGAGTATTGGGTGGTGGGTTGACGTGAGTAAACGCGTTTTCTACGCGCCTTTCGCTCGAACTAACGCGCCCTTTTGTTTTCAGAATCATAATGTTCACCACCGTAAGTTTTCACGCGTCGTGTCTCTTTTCTTTCCCTACTGACCTCGAATTCTAGTGGTAACGAACCACCCATCTCACGACCCTGATATTCAACACATCCCCTTCTTTGCCATCGCCCCTGCCTTCCTCACCTCCCTCTGGTCGTCTTACTATAAACGGGTCATGAAGCTCGACGGACCCGCGGCGTTCTTCCTGTCCATGCAGCACAAGCTCTTTTACGTCGTCATGTCGCTTGCGCGCTTCAACTTGTACGCAAATTCGTACGCATTTCTCTGGAAACGCGCGTCGAACCCCAAGAAAGGATGGTCGTGGTGGCTCGAGGTCGCTGGGATGGCGTTCTATTGGACGTGGTACATTGCCGTGCTCCGGGGATGTGGGACATGGCGCAAGGCTATCGCGTACATGCTGGTTAGCCATGTCGTCACCAGCCCTCTGCATGTCCAAGTTCGTTTGCTTCGCCAGCCGCCTTTTTAAGCCGCCAATTTCACTCAAATTTGCCCACTTGCAACAGATCGTGCTTTCCCATTTTTCGCGCTCCACCGAGGATCTTGGCGTTACGGAGTCGTTTCCCGATCGCCAGCTACGGACGACAACTGATGTAAGTTTTCCTGGCCATCTCCATCTTCCAATCGCTCACTCCCATTTTTTGAACAACTTCCACCTCAGGTCCACTGCCACCCGCACCTCGCTTTCATCCACGGCGGCCTCCACCTCCAAGTCACACACCACCTCTTTCCCCGGCTCCCGCGGCATAACCTCAAAGCCGCAAGCGCGCTCGTCAAAGAGTTTGCCAAAGAGCAAGGGCTCGAGTACGCCGAATTTGGTTTTTGGGAGGGGAACGAAGAGGTATTGGGCGTGCTGCGGGGCGTCGCGGAGCAGGTGAAGATTATGGGGAAGGTGGCACACGCGGAAGCCATGGCGATGGCTGATGCGAAAGTGGGTGCGAAGGTGATGTGAGCGCGAATATCCGGACAAACGGCGCTTTTCCTATGATAGAGCCCCAGACGACCGAGTTTTCTATGTAGAGTTGGATAGACAACTTTGAAGAAATTCTCTCAGAAGTTCTGCCTCAGGTGTTCTTGCATGTGAATACTGGTTAACGATACAACGTTAATCACCATCTGAGCTACAAATACAGTTTCTCATCGCATCGCCGATCGACCGACAAATCTTGTAGAGGGGCCATAATATAATAAAGGCTCGCTATATTCCGTATGCCATATGCGTGCCCATCTCTAGCCTACCCAAGCAGACTATCTAAAAGCGCGACGGCCAGCGAAGCCGATCACCAGAGGAAGAGGGCAAGATCGCATGCCGCCTCTACCCCATCATAGTCAACCCGCTCTGCCGCCTCCACATACCCTCGCCATGGCTGTGTCTCCCTCAGCGACTCCCAAAGATCCCGCAACTTCTGGCTCTCGCGAGACCTTGGGTTCTCAAGATTCTCAGAGAGAAACCCGTGCAAGCTTCGAGGGGAGAGGCAAGCATTCACGAGCAACACAAACGCTAGAAGGTCATGGCTGGGATCCGGGACGTACGACTTGCGTATGTTGCCAATGAGCTCTTTAGGCACGCAGATGCAGCCACCCAGATACGGAACCTTCCTGCCGTCGCCGAATTTCGTGGCCTTGTCAAAGTCAACCAAGATCCCACGGCGGTCGTGCGTGATGATATTGGCGATCCGGACGTCTCGATGGACAAAGCCAAAGGCAGTGTGAAGGTATTTGAGCGCGTGGAGGACGTCCAGGAGAACGGTGCGAAGGACTTTGGAGGAGGGTTGCACGGCTGGGTCGAATGGGACGCCGGCAGGAACAATACCGTATTCCATATCTACACCTTCATATACCAGCAGCGGGACGTTATGGTCGAGGGCATGCTTCTTTTCACGGATTGCGGTCAACAGCTCGATTTCTTGCGCCAGCGAAGGAGATGCGCGGCCGCTCCAGGCTCGTTTGACAACAAATTTTTGGGTATTGCGCGGAAGGCGCGTCGAGGAATCGGCGGCGATGATTTTTCCTATGCTCTCGGAGAGTTCATTGGGGATAGAAAACTCGGCGACGTAAGAGTCCGTAGAAGTGCCAAGTGGCTTTTCAATGGCGCCCAATGCGGATGAAAAATGGAGGTTGGGTGGGGAATGCGCCTCGTCATTTAGTACGCAAGACTTGACGAAAGCGACAGCGTCCTGAAGTGTTAACACATTGGTGCGCGAGAGCGTCGTTCCGCTCTCGTGGGCCTCCATTTGAACGAAGACGTTCTCGCTGATGTTGGTCAGCCAGGCAATGATTTTGGGCCTCGTAGGCTGCGCATCTCGCACCGCCATGCAATAATTGAGTGCTTGGCCCATATTCGCGGAGCAGTCAAGCGGCGTATCCGGCGCGACCGTCTTGCAGTCCACGGTGAGGCAGACGGATGTCGCGTGGGGTTTGGTGAAATTGGGTGCCGAAATAGATAGGTCGGGCGCGTATTGCTCGAGATAGTGGCGGTTGTGCGTGTCAAACACCACACACGAGTCCTTGAACGCAAACGTGAGAAGCCCGCCGAGGGGCGTGTACATGTCGAGTTCCTTCACGAGGCCCATCGCTTCCAAGGCCGCGATTCGTTCGAGGACGTCTTTTGGCAAAGGATCGGCGTTTGACGGCAGTTGAAAGGTGTGGATGCCCAGCTTTTTTTGCTCATCTCACGCGTCTGCGCGCGACGCTGGGCCTGCGAGTTTTGGGCAGCATTAGCACAGCAGCGCAAGGCAAATTGCACACACCTACCCTTGACCTCCCCATGGCGCCCCTGCTCTGAGAGCCTCTCATAAATTTCCTCGGCCACCTTGACCTTGACCAGCTCCAGCTTAAGCCGATCTATCTCTGCTTGCATTATAGAAGAGACCTAGTGGGCTGGTCGGTATGATATATCAAACGCAAAGACAAGCGCATAGGTACCTTCATGACTATGCCTATAAATGCCGCTTCAAGGGACCCAACCTTGACGGAGCTGAGGAAGCCTAGGTGAGAAAGGATAAATAAGCGGGTGGATAGAATCATACGGTGACGGTGCATACTCTTATAGAGCTTAGCCCCATCGTCCAAGGGAACGACACGCTCTATCACGCTCGCTATCATTCTGTGGTGTTCAACATTGTCTACCAGTCTGTTGACAACAGAAAAGGCAGGGTCAGCCATGGGTGTCGTAAGTGAGCGGAGGTTGGTGAGGACGGTCACCAGGACCTGGCCCCCACCGCGGCCGCCTTGTTACATAATACAATTTTGGCCGTAATGAGCCATCTGAAGAATCCTCAACACGCTCGCCATACTTATGCAGTGGTCCCGCCCGTTTAATGCATGGTTGGGTTTATAAGGGACTTGATAATGCCAGTTGCTTCAAGCCGCCGCGTTCCCCAGTGAGTTGAATACGGATTGGCAGAGTTGACCAGTTTATTTAGATTCTAGCTCTCGATCGATATATCACCCGAGGACACTCTCACAAATCCCGCCTCAATATTCCGCGCGCGATCCTGCTGTTCCAGACATCTACTCGCATTAACGATACAGCCGCCATCTGAATCTGATCTACAATTTACAAATACAAACGCCCATCACCATCCGTACGACGAGCTCACCCCCGATCGTCGACGATGATACACTTCAAAGGCTCGCCATATTCCATACGCCATGGAATCCAAACGGAAAATGCGTGTCCATCTCGGCGCGCGCGACCTCGGTCATGTCCTTTGCGTCCAACACGACCAGCATGCTCTTCTGCGTCGCGCCGTCCAGTACCACGCTCAACACCACCCCGTCGTCCTCGGCTTGCTCAGTCTGCGACGCGATGGCGGTGGCGGCAGGCTTGGGCACGAAGATGGGCTCGCCGGGGGTGTACCCAGGTGCGCCCCATACAATTGGCTCGGCGGACGGGTTGTGCGTGTCGAACTTGACCAATCTATCGATGAACGTATCGGGGATTTTGGGATCTTTGTTGATTCCATATCTATAATTCGTCAATAGCCGCCGGAGGAGTTGTCAGCTTTTCCAAGTAGTAATGATGAGCGGTAAGAGAGAGGGTGGACGTACGCGAATCGATACGGCTTATGGTACAGCGCTGGGTGGATAGTGGGGAGCTCGATGCTGGAGGGCGCTGTCCACTCTACCTTGGCGTCCCGTGGCGCTCCGTTGCCTTTGCCGGGTGCTGTTACGCCTTCGAGGACGAACCGCCGTGCAAAGCTCATCCAGTTGGAATCCACCGCGCTGAAGTTCTTGATACGGTTGACGTACAGGGTGTCGATGACGGAGTGGTCGGGATAGACGGAGAGGTCGACCACGACGTCGTCCGAGTTGTCCGAATCGTACGCGTTGAGCGCGTGGAAGCAGAAGAACGGAGGCGTCTTGAGACAAGTGGTTAGCTAGTTTGTTCCTAGCGAAACAATAAATGAGAGCTACCTTGAATTTACTGACGACGCCCCCATTTTTCCGGTCGATCACGTAAAACAGTGCGTCGCGATTCGGATTCCACTTCGTCAGGGACGCGGCAAGGCTGCGGTTGAAAAGGATGCTAGCACCATTGCTTATGGTGAAGGAGGTATCAGTTTATGTATTCCAAGCAAAGTACGCAGCTACTCACTATCCGTAGTCGGCCTGCCAGACGCACAAGATAACGTACTTGGCCGTCATCATAACCGAGTGAAGATACGCGGCGGGCGCGTCGTTGATCTCGGCCAGGATATCGACCTCGAAATCTTTGCCCTCGCCTGCTTCCATGGCCTTGGGCTTCACGCGAAAGACCTTGTACGCCGGCCTTGCACCAAGCTTCAGCGAAAAGTTGAAGAATTCACCGGTGACTTTGTCACGACACGAATGGGCCGCGCCGATGGACCCGTCGAGCCGCGGATCGAGCTCGGCATAGGAGGTAGCGTGGAGGGGCTTCAGAGTCTCGGGATCGAGGATCTGGAGCGTGCTGCTGTCCGTTTTCGCTACGATGTATTTAGGCGTGGACACGGGGAGACTCGACGGCGAGGGGAGGGAATGGTGGGATGTAAAGCCGGGCATGTCGGGGGTCAAAGTGACAGAGATGTTGACCTCGTCGGGAGCGCACTTTCCAGGGCTGGGGATGCGCTCCGGGTTGGGTTTGAACATGGTGAAAAACTTGGAGAAGATGCTTTCGCATGGATCCTGGTCGCCGAACGATATGCCGGGGACGGCGCCCGCTTTCGCGATGCGCGCCTCGATCCCCTTTGCGGTGGAATGGTTGCGGTACATGACGTTCCCGTCGGGCGTGATCTCGAAACGGTGGGTCATACCGAGACCGTCGAACCAGTGGGCGAGGTTGACCGTCGGCGCCCCCGGGGCATTGGAGGTGGGGATGGAGAAGGTGCCGGGGCCGGTGCGGTAGAGCTGGCCTTGGAGCCAAGGAGGAATGCGGCCTTTGATGCGGAGAGGGATGGGGTCGCGCTGCTCGACGGCATTCTGGAAGCCTACCGCGTACGCAGGACTGGAGGCGGATTTGGCAGACTTTGGGAGGGAGGACATGATGCGCGTTTGCATGGTTGGCAGCACCTGGCCATCACGGATGGTTTATATGCCATTACAATTTCAATGTCATGCGGTCAAATGCGGGAGTGCAAGTCCCTGGGCCGAGAGTCGGGCCCAGTCCGAGCACGGCCCTTGCGCAGCAACATCCGTTGGCCTGCAGAGCCACTCGGACTATCTCCACAGTCGAGCAAAGATAGAACCAGTGAGCGTGAGCAGCTTCCAAGCTTTTCGGTGCACTTTCCAGTCTTTCCGGAACAACGAGTGAGAGGGTGCGGTCGTGCTGCGCAAGGTCGCTCATTAGTGCCCGTGCCCGAGCGCCGGCCGCGAGCACGCACTACTGCTAGCACGATGATTCAGTGACGATAATCGACACGATGCACGGTGGCCCGAGACCTCCCAGGGCTCTTGGATCCTGCAGGAGGCTCGAGAGCAACCAGGGGACAATCTCAAGCGCACATTGAGGGGCAAAATTACTCCTGTCGGCGTCGGGCGAGGATCGGAGGCTATACACAACGTTAACGTAATCAGATGCGCGTGCGTGCCGCGCGCGCGTCAGCATCAAGCCGCCACGACTCCGAGCGGCGCAGTCGCTTCATTTAAATTTACGCGGTATGTAAACTCGCCTCCAAGTCCGTCAACCTTGTTCGTTGGGATCAGTACTGCCATCATGATCCGCCAAGTGCACCTCCTTGTCGCCATCCACGGCATGTGGGGCATCCCAGACCACCTCGCCGCCCTCGCAGACGAGGCCAGCCGCATTCAGCACTCGGATCAGGTCGAGCTTGACGTCTTGGTCGTGCAGACGAACCAGTGAGTTCTGTTGCCTTTGTGAATCGGCTAAATACTCAAGTAGTGCCAGGTCCGATCACACGTACGATGGTATCGATTTTGGAGGTGAGAGGGTCGTTGAGGAGGTATGAGTGTTCAAGCGCAAGTCGCGCGCGCGATATCTACTTAGCCTCCCTCTCGAACAGATCAACGAACGAATCGAATCACTAGAAGAGGGCGGGAACAAGAGAGTGGCGCGCTTCTCGGTTGCTGGCTACAGCTTGGGAGGCCTCCTGGCTCGTTATGTTATTGGGTACGTCGTCCGCCCTTCGCCCTCTCACTCGTGTTGACTTGGACCCTCCTTTTTAGTATTCTGCATGCTCGAAAATTCTTCGACAAGGTTGAACCAGTCAATTTCAATACCTTCGCAACCCCACATATAGGATTGCTCCGATACCCTTCCTTTTTCTCTACTATTACAAATACCTTAGGCCCGAAGTTACTCGCGCGGACGGGGGAGCAGTTTTACGCGGTTGATAAATGGACTAGTGGCAAGTCTTTGCTGGAAACCATGAGTGACAAGAGTGGGTTGCTGCCCAGCCTTCGTAGAACATCTCAATTGCTGACTGTTATGAATGCAGCCAGTGTATTCTATGAGGCGCTCACACTCTTTCCGCAGCTGACCATATACGCCAACGCGTAAGCAGTCTCATTCTTGAAGGCTAGGCTCCAAATAACGCTAATGATGTCCTTCAGTGTGAACGATGTTACTGTTCCATATGTCACTTCCGCAATCGAACTCCGGGATCCCTTCGTCACGCATGAGACAAATGGTATTGATATGTAGGCTGCCTTTTTCATTCGTTCGATCGAATGGCTGACACAAGCTCTCGTTATGCAGCAAACTAGACGCGGAATACAGCCCTTTGATAGAGTCTTTCACGACACCAGATATCCCTCCACCACCGCCCTCACCCCCGCGAGTCTTCACGGGCGCGTGGTTCCGCTCATTGAAGCCCAATCGACCAATCCTCCCACCTTTCCTACAAAAGCCCTTCCCTCTGAATATCGTGATTTACGTCGCCATACCCGTCCTTCTCCCCCTCGCAATCACCTTCGCCCTCTTCAAACTCAGCTCCGAATCCCGCGCCTCGCGAAAGCGCATCCAGCTCCTCGAATCTGACAAATCCCGGTCCGCGCACTGGCTCAGCACTGTATTCCACGAGCTCGAGCGCGACGTCGGGGACGCCATCGGCGAGATTGTGGACGATCCCGCCGACGGGAACTCCACGACGCCAATGTCTGCCCCGCCCGGGGACGCGTCCCAGCCGATCATCTCGCAGGCGCAAAGGAATATGGCCGCCTCGCTCAACGCACTGCCGAACCTGCACAAGAGGCTCGCGTTTATCCATCCTGTGCGGAATTCGCACGCGACTATTATATGCCGGGACGAGAAGCGGTTTGAGATGCATAAGATCGGGCGGGGTGTGCTGCGGCACTGGAGGGATAATTTCCGGATGTGATTTCCTTTTACTCCGTCTATAGATCACGTATACCTTTATTCATCATCCATCAGACCCGGTGCTCAGTAGGCGTAGACTTTCTAGCTTAGTATAGTGGCTGGAATAGCTATGGCTCTCCATTTTTAGCCTAATTACTTGATGATTCCCTTGAGCTCCTCTAGCGTCTTCGAGTACTTATGGCAGGTTAGGCTTCTATGGGTCTGGCTATCCTCCCCATTACTCTCCATCCCATCTTGTGGGCTGCACAGTGCATATGTCAGCAGTTAAGATTGCTAACTTATAGAACAGTGTCAAGCCTTGTATTTTTGACATACCATGCTTTTTCCACCCATGTTCAGTTTCACTTGGTTTAGCAGCTCCTTGTGCAAGGGATAGAAAGTGCAGCAAGAATACATGGGGTGCAGAGAATCTCATTGCAATATTACACCACAATTCCAGGTTCCTGTGCAGAATTAAAGTCCTTATGCCTTCCAAGGTGTAGCAGATCTGTGATTTTCAACTCATTAGTGTGCAAAGCTGAAAAACTGACAAGGAAGGCCATACCTTTTTCACTATCCATGAGAATGTTGACAAGAGTGGCTTTGCAATGGGTGTTGTTGTAAGAGTTGACAGGACCAGGAAGGGCCCCTAACACTGCTGCTTGAACTGCCTCTGAAGCCCCAGAGTTGATATAGAGGTTGAGTGCATCTTCAATTCCTGGGAACCCCACATCACCAGGCTGGAACCAGAAGGAGTTTGCAGCTGAAATAATGGCAGCTTAAAGGAAATGAGCATTTATAAGGGAAAAATAGGGGGAGATGTACCCAGTCCAATAAGCAAAATTTCATGGGATGGAGAGTGGGAGCAGGCCTGCAGAAGATGAGCACCAGTGCATATGGTAGAATGGCCAATATCCACTTACAAGTGATGGTGGAAGTGGGGTGAGTTTCATTTTGAATCTTTCTGCAAATCTCCCCTAAAAGAAGATCAGGGTTGGCAGTGATAAGAAAAAAGAATAATGGGCTGGACTAACAATCTGATCCCATAAGCAAATGAGATAAAAGTATGAGGTAGAGGGGAGCCAAGGGTAAAGAAATTGACACACATTCTAATAGTCTAGTGTCAAGAGATAGGCAGTCTGAGCATATTGCAAACAAGATACTCACATTCTATCATTGACACAATTGCCATGCTGGTCAGTAGTGCACCACATGCAGATCAAGCACCCACTTACCCCCTGTTGTTAACAGCAGCCATGATGGTAAGCAGGGTACTATGCATGGCCCAAGCATCAATTATAGCAGACACTCACTACCTGTTGACCAAAGTGGCCACATTGATCAGCAGGGTGTTGCAAATAAATTTAGTATCTATACAACCCACTCACAAGCTGTTGGTCACAGGATTCATCAGCAGGGTGCTGCATGTGGGTCAGAGATTCAAGAATGCTACTTACATCTGACTGTTTGCAAGTGGCCATGGTGGTTGGCAGGAGTTGCACATGGACCAAGATTACACAGAGCAAAGGCTACTCACTACCTGTTAGCCACAATAGGCTGGTCAGCAGGATGTTGTACATGGGCCAGCACTCACACAAGTCACTTACATCCTGTTGGTCACAGCAGCCATGATAGTCAGCAGGGACTACACATGAGTGACAGATCCATGTAAGCCACTTGCTTTCTATTGGCCACAGTAGTTACAGTGGTTAGCATAATGTTGCATGAGGATCAAGTATCCCCAAATGCTACTCACAGACTGTTGATCATAGCAGTAAAGGGGCTCTGCATGGATTGCAAATAGATCAAGCATTCACATAAGTCACTCACTTCCTGTTGGTCATGATAGTCAGCAATGTTGCACATGACTCAGCATCAAAAGTCACATACATCCTGTTGGCCAGAGCAGTCATGGTGATCAGCTGAGGTTGCATATGAATGGAGCATCCACACAAGCCACTTGCATCCTATTGGTTGCAGCAGCCATAATGGTCAACAGCCTGGTGGTCAGAAATGGTTTGTATGTAAATCAAGCCACATAAACCACTCACAAACTTGATCATAGAAGCCATGGTGGTTCAGTCACATGTATCAGGCATTCACATAAAGCTACCTACATCCTGTTGGTGGCAGCACCCACATCAGGAAAATGCCACTTTACTTAAAATCCACCCCAAATTTATTTTGCCTCTTATGCATCACCAAGTTTTCCCAACCCAAATCCAGTTGGATATTCTTAAAGAGCACCATCAGTTCCCCCTATGAGCCAAAAATCTAGAAAAACCACCAGGTCCTGGAAGAGGAACAAGCTACCAAAGTTTTGTACAGAAACAACAGAAATGCTAACTTGCTCCATAACTTTGGAACTTAGCCCCACTTAAGCACTCACTTAGGGACTTAAAGCCATTTTAAGTGATTTTAAGTGGATTTAAGTAATCTTCAGTTTTCCTGATGCATGGTAGTCAGCAAGGGATGCATGTGGGCCAGTATATACAGCAGACACTTGCTTCCTGTTAATTATGGAGGCAATGGTGATCAGCCAAGGGAGCACATGGGTTAACCATACACACAAGCCACTCACATACTATTGGCCATAGCAGTTATTGTCAGAGTCGTGCAAGTCCAAAAGGGTCCGGAAAGGGTCCGAGCGGGAACGGAGAATCCTAAGGGTCCGGACACGCGGAATAGGACGTCTGACCTCCGGAGTTGGCAGGAACGGAGACAGGAACTTAGGAGCTGCGGCTGGGCAGGACAAATGGGGGGAAAAGACGAGATACTAACTCTGCTGCACCCCTAAGGGGGCAGCTGGTATATATACATGAAGGATGGAAATGGGAGTGTCAAAACTAATGAATGGAGAAGCAAGGAATGTATGGACGTAAGGGAAAGAAGCAAAGGAACAATGGGAAGGGGTTCGGGCAGAAGCCCGCGCGCTGGGAATACTGGTCCAAGGCTAGTCGGAGAAATAGGGCAAACTCCGGACGCTCCGGAGGGTAAGGAGGGTGGCTGCGCCTAGTCTGGAGTCCGGAGTTGGGTAGGAGCAGAGCGGAGGTCTGGAGTTGGCACACAGCATGTCAAGGTCGTGACAGTTATAGCTATCAGCAGGGTGCCACATGTAGGCAAAGTAGCCACAAATGGCACTTACCTCCTGTATGTCATAGTAACTATGGTGATCAGCAGGAGTTGCACATGGATAAGGCATCAACAGAGGCCACTCACATACTGTTGATTGCATTAAGGAGGTCCCTTGTTAGCAGAGCACTCCACATAGATCAAGCCTCCATAGAACTACTTACAAGCTGTTAACCACAAGGAATGGTGGTCAGCAACAGCTGCACAGTGATTAATCATTCACAGAGGCCACTCACACCCTGCTGACCAAAGTAGCCATGGCAGTTAGTAGGGGTTGTATATGGATCTAGCATCTGTATTAGTAACTCACCTCCTGTTGTCCACAATATCCATGACAGTCAGTAAGATGATGCATAGTGACAAGACACCTGCTGGTGCTGCTCACATACCATTGACCAGTCAACAGGGTGCCACACATTGATAAAGCATTCACAGAGGCCACTCACTTTCTGTTGGTCATAGCAGCCATGGTTGTCAGCATGGCATTGCACAGGGATCAAACATCTACCAAAATTACCCACTTTCTGTTTATCATGGCAAACATGGTGGTCAGCAGAGTGTTACAGATGGATTGAACATTTACACAAAGGTACTCACATTCTGTTGGTCATAGAAGCCAAGGTGTTCAGTTTTCCAAGGCACTGGGCATGGAATCAATATTCATAAATAGCCTCACCTCCTGTTGATTAACAGTATCACAGCACCAGCCATGTCAAGTAAAGCAAACAGTTACACAAATGCTATAATATTTTCTTAGGAAACTGACAAACTCACAATTCTTTGTGCCTATAAAGCATAATGGTCTCAGTTGAATACCAAGTCAAGGGAGAAGTAGTCCCTCACTTCCTTCTGGAATCAAGGTCAATAAAATCTTTGGCTAGCTCTTATGCTGTGCTCACATCCTAGGAGACAAAATATTTGTCTGGTGGCCAAAGATTTGCTTAATCACATACCTCCTATTTTGAGAGATACAGCTGTTGTAAATATGTTGCACGTCAAAGTGATGTTTCTTACCATCTAGCCATGACAATATAAATTAAGTTGATTAGCCCATTTTGTTTGAAAGGGGCCAGGCCTTACATTCTAATTAAAAATCTTAGTGCATGTTTTATATTGAACAGGAGGGCACTCACATCCTATAGGAGATAATGACAATGTGACTGGTTAGAAACCTCAAATGCATGTCATCATTGCTTTACCACTGACTGTCTTTTTATTCCTAGTCATGAGTTTGCTGAGGCTTCCAGAATTGATATGAATACTTACTGTCTTTAATCCCATAGGGTGCATATATCAATAATCTTTCACTCATATATTCACCACCATAGTACACACCTATTGTTCAGATTCAAGGCAACAGATGAGCACTAGTGCACCATAATCTAAATATGTTGCAACCAACCCAAATATATGGAAACCACCTGAAAATGCTCCCAAAAAACCTAATGTCAGGGTGGAATGAATCACCATTGCCTTCACTTGCAGTGGCTATAAGCATTTTGTTCTCAGCTCCCTAATATGGCCATGTAATTTGCACTAACTCTCACCCTGTGCAGCATCTATAAATGTCCCACTGCTTCCACACATCAGCAACTTGATCTTGGCCAAAAAAAGAAAAACAGCTACTTGCCTCTCCACAGCAGCCCTTGCACATAACTTGATATTACTGTGTTGCACCAAGACCAACAATAATCTTAATGCATCATCATCCAAGGCAGTCAATGTCTTCTCAATGAGATCAGATACTCCTGCTTGAGAATGATGAAGCAGCTTTTTGTCTTGCATATCTAGAAAAAATTTAGAGTGTCAATACCATACATCAGGAAAACTGAAGATTACTTAAATCCACTTAAAATCACTTGAAATGGCTTTAAGTCCCTAAGTGAGTGCTTAAGTGGGGCTAAGTTCCAAAGTTATGGAGCAAGTTAGCATTTCTGTTGTTTCTGTACAAAACTTTGGTAGCTTGTTCCTCTTCCAGGACCTGGTGGTTTTTCTAGATTTTTGGCTCATAGGGGGAACTGATGGTGCTCTTTAAGAATATCCAACTGGATTTGGGTTGGGAAAACTTGGTGATGCATAAGAGGCAAAATAAATTTGGGGTGGATTTTAAGTAAAGTGGCATTTTCCTGATGTATAATATGAAGAACCACTGTGTGAAGTATACTCCTCAGGCAAACCACACCCTTGGGAGGGTACGGTTGATTCTCAATGAGAGGGAGGTGTGTTGACTTGAATTGTTCTTCAGCATAAGTATGGGCACCTTCTTTTGCCTCCTCGGATGAAAGGCCATCGGCTTCGAGTTTCATGTAAGCGGCAACATCGAGGGCATCGAACTTTGTGAATACCGCGATAACAGGCACTTTCAAAAAGTGTGTATTAAGCGAGTAGTTGTCCATAAGTATACACCTACGCAGAGATGAGCCTCGACGAACCTCTGCCGGTGTCAATACTTCCAAAGAAGTCCTGCTCAGCTGCCGTGATGATTCTGTTGCTGTCTGTGGGGAAACAGTACCTGCGGTGTAGATCTGAATATAGGTGGTCAATAGCTGGTAATAATGATCGGATACCATATAGCGTGAAGCTGCTCGTCTAGATTGTTGCTGGTGGCTCGAGCCTGGATAAAGTCCCGTACAAGCTCCAATTCATCGGTAGCACCAGATTCGAAGCCACGAGAATCGTGGAAAATGTATCCAGCATTGCTCGGGAAGACCATTGAATACTCGATTTTATGCTCGCCGCGCTATATTATTATGTGAGTATCACAAAGACGCGATAGTAGGGGTCCTAACGCACCGTCGCAGAAGGCGAGAGGATCGCGCGCGAAGTGCCGGCCACTTTATCACGGATGGAATGGAAAGTTGCTCGTACGGACCCAATCTTATCCAATGATTAGCGAGTCGCCCTTGTAACCGGTGCACACCGCGACGCGCGACGCGCATACCTTGCGTCCTTTGCGATCGTAAACTTCGGGTTCTTCGTGTGTCCCACAGACTGCTCGAAGGATAGTCGTTTTTCCTGCGTTGGCCCTTCCGATGACGAGGACACGGAAACGCTTGGGTCGTTTGACAATCGGCATGTTCGAGCGTTCAACGGTGGCGGGGATAGATGGACGCGTGGGCAAAACGGTGGGGTAGATCGATTTTCCTTACTTGGCTGCGGCAAAGGTAATAGCTTGACTCGCACTCTCCGCCAAATCCGCGATCTCAATCGCGAACGAGAGATCCGTCGGCATCATCGAGCTTTCGTTCGAACCAGGTCCATCGACCTTATCACCACGTCGGACTGCGCATCTCAAGGTCAGGATCGTTTTTCTGACAAGATTTAAAAAAAAACCTGCATCTACACAAAACGTTGTGTCCTTGGTCTCGCCGCGGCTCTGTACCTCCATGTCGATAAGGTCAATGTGTCGGGGGAGCGGCATGCGTAACTTATACAGGGATCAGGGCGAGCCTAGCGGGCAAGACCTCCAACGCTACAGGCAGGGATCAAAAGTTTCAAGCGAGAGGTTGAACCTGGACTTCGGTCCCACCGCACGCCCGTCCACCAAAACGAACTTTATAATTTACATTGGTAATATAAGGGTGCAAGTCTGGGGAGCGGCATACTTACGGGCCCCAGTTGACAGCCTTTCGAACCTCGAACTGCGCGCTGTGGACGTATCTAACTCCTATACAAGTGGTATTGTTATCATCGGTTGCGCATAGCAAATAGTCGAGGAGGTACAGGACGGAAGGGATACAAGACAAAATTAAAACAAAGGCACACAGACAATCGAGCGTACCACCGGCTACGGGCCACGGGAAAACAGAGGGCTACCGTCGCACCCCGACGACGGTCAGCACCCCAGGGGTTTCTTTAAAATCCCACCCCTCTTTCTTGAGCATCCGTCCCACCGCCGGCGCCAGTACACCAACCTGGCCTTTCGAATGTCGTCCCATGCCAGTGATAATTCGCATGGATTTCGAGGGTATACCGCCTAGCGGGGAACCGCATTTAGTTATTTGTAAGAGGACGGGTACGGCGGGTGAGAGCGTACCAGCTCCTTCTGACGACCACCATATGTTCAAGCGCTCTCTCACAATGACAGTACTTTCGTGAACCGTCAAGCCATGCAAGTCAATCGAATAAGCATCGCCCGCATTTCTAGGTATGTTAAAAGTAAGAGCAAGTTGTATGAGCTGGGTGCGAAAGACAGACCGCTGTTGCCTATCAACCAAAGCTCGAGCTTCATTGAGCGCCCATGCCCGCTTTTTAGCCCCGTATTCGCGAGCCTAAAGTCGACATGGTCAATACTATGGATAAATAAAGGTTCAGATGAGTAGAGAGAACGCGCGAACCTGTTCTGCATAGTAGGAAGCTACATCCTTGGACCTCTCTCCCCTATTTCGTTTTCGCCACTGCGACGAGGCTGCCTGCACCGCTTCGACCCATTTGCGATGATAAAAGTCGACCTGGGTCCGGCATTGCCCCACGCTCAAACCCTCGCTCTGCACGGGCAATTCGTGCGCAGATTTTGCAGAGGGAAGTGACGGGGTAGGAGCAGGTGGCTTGCTGGCGGTCTTGGCTCGAGTGACGGTGGTCCACGGAGAGTCGGGAGGAGCGGGCAGAATTAATACGGCTGGCGGCGCCGCGGGCCCATGGCCACTGCTTCCTTTACCTTCTATCTCCCATAAGAACCATACCAACTCAAACGCTTTATCGATGTCTCCACGGGTGGCCTTTAAGCACGACAGCGCATCTTGACGCTGCAGAGCCTCAAGGGCGCCATCCGGGAGCTGGAGCAACTCGAGAAAGGCTTGTGGGTTGAAGTTCTTGGTGGGAGTGGACAGACTTCCAAGATGCGCACGGAGCGCTTGGGCGTGAGTGGTGTACTGAGGATCCCGGAAAAGCGATTGAAAGCGGGTAGGTGGCGTTTCTGGGAGAAGCTGGGAGAGGTAGGTGGCCACCGAAGTGACATGGGTCCATGGATCAACTGAAGGCCCGGCAGGGGCAGATGTGGTAGCGGGGGCGTGTTGGCGCTGGAGTACATCAACAATGGAAAAAGTCACAGTGCTTTCGCGCTTTCCCTTCTTCTTCTTCTTCACGGCGGCAGGGGGGACGTTCCCCCTCTCGGCTTCCTCGCGAACGAACTCTTCGGTCAAAATTCGCTCCACGACTTCCGCCATGTCAAGGCCATAATCATCAAATGCGGAGCCCATGGCTGCCTCGAGCGCACTTTGGTCGACATCAGGAAATATGGCCTGGAGGAACGAGAGAGGGCTGGAACTAGTGGTCGACACACTGTCCGAATCGGTTGAGCCAAATTCGTGATCAAGGGGGCTTGTGGAGGAGGAGGAAATCGGAGATAGGTACTCTACGCCATCAGCTGTGGAGAAATGGCATGCCGAAGAGTCGTCCGGAGTGGGTGGGCATGTAAGGCGTTGATCCTCGATGTCACATTGTGCCAATGATGTCAGCTGGAGCTGTTCGAGCGTGCGGCGCACTCGAGAGACGGCGTAGTCGTCGTCGATGTCGATTTCAAGGAGAAGCATCGCAATAACAGTGGAGTCTACGGCGGGGCAGAATAGCTCCTATAATTGGCATGTTCAGATCCGCCCGACCAAAACTACCAGGAGATCTTACTTCGAACTCGGCCTGGACACCCTCCAAGCCGCGTGCTACCCTACTCCCGCCATTGATCGGAGCCGGAGTGGGATTTGAGGAGGACTTGCGCCGCTTTCCTGCGCTCTTGGCCATGTGATCGTAGGTGGCGGGTGAATGGATACGGGTCGCAGGGGAGGCGAGAAAACGCTGATGTGCTCCAAAAGAGATGCAGATTCGGGTGCGGGTGGATCAACAGCAGTGAGAGCAGCCAGGTTGAAAGAGTAGAGTGGGGAGAAGGCTAGGTACGCTGGTGCTCACAGTACTCAACGTCGAGTGGAGGCCTCAGGCAGACGCTGAGCTGACGTCCCAAGTAATATTGTTACTCATCGCGCGTTTGCTTCCGCGCCCTCGAAAAACTCGTCATTTTCGCAGCCTCATATATTCCGCTCCGCTTGCGAGGAATATTGATATTAATGTGTATGTACATGTAAACTATGCCAGCTGCAGGGCGGCAGGCTGCTGCCCCCTCCCGAGCATATCAGACCAGCACTGTTCGGCGCTTTTCTTGAATGATTCGTAGTACTGCAGCGCCTTGAACCGGAATTCCGCATTCTCCATCCCCTCGCTAATCGACCATGACCCAGTGATCACAGGACACTTGAGGACTTGGGTGGGGATGCCAGTACCTGCTGCGATGCACCGAGACAGCATGTCCATGACAGGCACCTTGTAGAAATATGGCTGGGTCCCAATAATCCCGATGCAAGGGATGGTCATTTCGGACAGGGCGGGGAGACCGGGTTCACCGCGAATCTTGCTGTTGTTCTGGGCTGCGGCGACCGCGCTCGCGATAGCCCGCGTCTCAGCCGCGCCGGCGTTGGTGTGTGGGTTGTTGATTTGAACGATGAGGAGAATGATGCCCGATTCATCCATGAGCGCGATTTGCGCAATCGCACTCTGGCGATTGTCACAGTTGATGGTGATGGGAATTTCGCAGTTCGACAGAAGGAATCTCCGAGCCCCGTCGTCATAGCCCATCATGCACAAATATGGCGAGCGACTTCATGCATGGCAGACTGCCCAGTGATGGGCGACGAGCAGAGTTTGAGGTACTTGAAGAAACGGATGGCTTCTGGGGAGTGCACTTGGTCGAAGAAATGATGCAGGATATCTCTATTGGCGAGGTTGGGGAGCTGGGAGCTGGGCTCGTCGCCGAAGAAGTCAGCGGGGCTCTGATTGACGACGCTGATCCGAAAGTGGGAGAGCTGGGCCAGCGACCATCCGTCGTTGGTGATAAGAGGTCTATTGGCAAGGCTGTAGTTAGTGCTGTAGCCGTAGAGTGAATTCATGGTGGTAGATGACGTTAGGGGAGAAGCTCGCAGCACAGAGACTAAATAGCCATCTCAGAATACCAGTGTCTCGAGCGTTGGTCCTGAGGGTGGCAGAGAGACAGAGGCCAACCGCTGCAATTTGAGTAGGATCCGGCACAAATTACCAGGAACTTCCTAAACGGGATACGAGAGGAGCTGTACAGCACCAACAGCCACCACCGAGGCGGATGTGCGATGTTGCATCCGAGGCGTCCGTAGCCCGCTCACGACATCCTCAAGCTCAACACCACCAACCCCTCAAAATGGTTCGTTGCCGCCCTGTCTTATGGCCTCCTATAGTGCTCAACGAGTCCATGTAGGCCGACACCAAGACCGCCCCCACCAACCCAATGAGGGAGCTTCGGATCGACAAGCTCGTCATCAGTCAGTTTCTTGTGCTCAATCAATATTCTTGCAGCCGGGGCGCATTTCTGAGTCTTATCACACGCGTAGATATCTCCGTTGGCGAGTCTGGTGATCGTTTGACACGAGCCTCCAAGGTCCTGGAACAGCTCACCGGCCAATCTCCTGTGACTTCCAAGGCCCGATACACCGTCCGTACCTTTGGTATCCGTCGTAACGAAAAGATCGCCGTCCATGTCACTATTCGCGGCCCCAAAGCCGAGGAGATTCTCGAGCGTGGCCTGAAGGTCAAGGAGTACGAGCTTCGTCGTCGCAACTTCTCCGAGACCGGAAACTTTGGCTTCGGTATCCAGGAGCATATCGATTTGGGTGCGCGGTACGACCCCACTATTGGTATCTTTGGTATGGATTTCTACGTCGTCATGGGCAGGCCCGGTGCTCGCGTTGCACGGAGGAAGCAGCAAAAGGCGCGCATTGGTTTCTCCCATCGGGTTAAGAAGGAGGACACCATGTCGTGGTTCAAGCAACGGTTCGATGGTATCATCCTCGTATGTACCCCCCTCTGAACCACCCCTCCAGCTCGGCTAACGTTCTCATCTAAACCATAGAAATAAGGGAAATGACCACCCTTCTATGACGCTTATATATCACTATGCTCTTGCTACCATGTATGCCCACAGAAAATCACTCGCATGTCCTCCAGCACTGCCCAAACACTTCACACATCAATGCTGTACCTTCCTGAAAGTTGAGGGATCGACCTTTTCTTGGCTGTATCTACTTCAAGGCACAAATCGAGCCAGGGATGTTGTGTATCTACCGCCGTCGCGCGACCGGTGCCCTCTCCTATCGGAACCATGGCTCACTTTCCTCGATTCTCATTCCTAAGTATCTGCGCATGCGTTCACTTACGGGGCGAACGCATGGCAGGACTTGGGAGTTTTTTGCATTCGTCTGCGAGCCTTGGCACAATCTACGAGTACTCGGAGCCGACTTGGACATGTTCCTGGTGCCTTCGACTGAATACCCGTACAACGCGAACGATGAGATAAGTAAAAATACATCCTCGCCTAGACAAAGCCATAATACATAGATCGATACATCAAAGACCAGTACTAACTGCGCTACGAATTGAGGCACCCTCGATACCATCGTCGTGAAGTGCAACATCATCAATGTGCCCCGCTAAGGTGGCCCCTGCTTCTCGGATACTGTCTGCGGCGTCTGACTCGCCATCTCTGCGAACCAGCTGCTCGACGTCACCCAATAAATCTACAATCTTTTCCGCCGATGCGATTAACTCATGGAGAGCTCCTGGAATTTAAACTGTGGGCTGGGTATCGAGTTTCACGGGCAGGCACTCGAATAAAGTGACGTACGTTCATAACTGAGGTCAAACAAGACCTTGACGTTTTGGCCGCGTATCAGATAGTGTTAGAACCAAGGGTTAGACGTCCTCGTACCTTTCTAGATTCATCATCGTCCAGCACCTCAACCTTTACTCTCTCGTCCAAATTTTCTGACTTTGCAATTTCGTTCAACAATTTCTTGATACTCCCTGGAGGCTTGTGAGGAGTGGGCGCATGGATGAATAGTACATGGTCATGAAACACGCGCGCGTGGCGGACGAGGTCCGCGGGAATCGAGGAAAGCTCCTTTAGCAGGTCAGTCTGAGACTTCGCCGCCGCCGGTGCGGCCTCTTGCTCGGATTTCTCTGCGCCGCGACTGCGCTGGAGTGGTAGGTTTTGTTCCTTGAAGCTTGCGACTGCTCGATCAAACGCGTGGTTGTGAACGGCATTTTTGTAGCGAGACGAATAAGCTTCGGAAACGACTGTGGAGTCGAGTATGTTACTGAGGCTGTGATGGTGGTAGGGGTCAAAAAAACTTGGACCAAACCTGATATAAGTACAGTCATTGTGGCGACGCCCAACAAAGCCCAGACAGTGAAGATGGCACGCCCGGCCGGCGAGGCAGGGCTCAAGTCACCATAACCTTCGAATTTGAAATCAATCGCTTGTTCCAAAGCAGAGAGATATTGTTCGACATACCGATGGTAGTGAAAGTGCAGAAAGCTAAAGAATTATGAGTCACCTAAGATATTCAATCGTGGGAAGGGCACCAACCGAAGTAGATAGCAGTCCCATAGCCCCATTCTTCTGTTTTCATAAAAATCAGAGAACCCAAAAGCCAGAAGACCAAGAATACGATCCAGACACCAATTAACTATGGGAGCAAGAGGCCAGTTCAGAATGGATCAAGCTTAAGGTCAAGTAAGTATGAGCCCCTACCTGAGTTAGAAAGACGTTCTGTTCGCGCAGTTCCATTCGATTTCTGAAATCCTTCACCATCTCGCCTCCCAACATGGCTGTAGTCCATCCGTATTTCTCCGCCGCGTCTTCTAGTTTAGCCCCTCCTAGGCCATCATTGGTCGCTGCTACTGCGGAATTCGATTGGACATCCCCTGACGTTCTTCTCCTCCCCTTCCAGCTCCACCAAGATGCCTTCCTAGGTTGAACGGCATGGAGGGGCAAGCCAGGTTCCTGAGGTGATCTCACATCTAGGGCTCGCTGCGTCTCTTTACTTTTTTCCTCAACCTGCTTCCTTGCTCTCATCAACTTGCGTTGGACAGTGCTGGTCTCAAAAAACTCCACCACTGTTTCGCGGATGGTAGAAACGGCGAAACCAAGGTTGATGATTCCTGAACACCAGTAATCAGATTGAGGCCGAACAGTGCAATAGTAGGAATTGCGAACCGAATGTGTTGTAGAAAATCGCGAAGACGCGACCAGATGCGCTGCTTATGACGATGTCGCCAAAGCCAATAGCTAGAGTGAAGAACAATTTGGATTTTCGCGAGGTAGACTATGAATCAAGGAGTGCTTACTTTCGATAGAGACTATTGTGAAATATAACCCTAGATGCCGCCAACGTTGTACTCGAGTCTGCATTACTAGTTATATTGATCAACTTACCATTTTGAAAAGTGAGTTTGAGCAAAAATGAGTATGCCAACGCCCCGATTGCAATATAGCAAAGCAGAACGATGGCCACGATGACCAAAGTTCGCTGCTTTCTCGTAAGGCCACTCCCTATTGCTGGTGTATTAGGCGTAGCCCAAGCCTCGCCCGAGATTTCAGACCTACCGCTCTTTGCAAAATCAGGTGTTGTCTTCAAGTCCCATATCAAGGTCACCGTCGTGAATAATGATGCTATGGTGGAACAAAGAGTAAGCCAAAATGCTTGGCCGTATGCTGGAGTACAAATGCCGATCAACGAGGTTCGAGAAGCAAGGGGTAGAAGTTCTGAACGATGGTACGCAACTGAATCCATCTGGATGTCGATTTGCGACGGCGAAAATAGTGCATGTAGTTATATTAATTATATCTGTTAAATATGCATTTTGATATGAGTTCGAATAGAAGATCTCTTGGTAAAACACAGGTACGGCAGACCGTGGATAGCAAGGCAAAGAATGGCGATTAGTGTTACAAGCTTGGGCCATTTTTCCATGAACCTGAGAACAAGGGCGACGTTGGCCATGAGAGCGAATGTCATGGAGAAGGCAAGCCCAATGTCGAGGACTAGAGAGAGCGCTGAGCTGACAGAGCTTGGCACGAAAAAAATGTACCGCTCACTCTTCGGATTGGGCTTTGATTCGACGGTCTCATTCCCTTCTGTGCGAATGTACCACTAACAGTATGAAAAAATATGCATTATTTTATGCCAGTTGGTGCTTAAGCACGGTACTTACATGCTCAGTCAGACCTGGTATATCCATCTAACATTATTGAAGGACTTCTCGCGGAAAAAAGAGCAAAGGACCAACCAGGGATTTCCAGCAAGATGGCAAAGGGGATGACGACTCCACTCATTATCGGAAGCCACCTGTCTCAGAACGCGTATTAAATAACAAAACGCAGAAGTACTACGAGACGAGTCCGCACCGATAATTAGGAATAAAATCGCTGGGATCATTCTGATAGCGATCGGCAAAGACGTGCTCCCGCGTGCGTGCAATCCATTTCCTGAGCTTCAAGGGACTGTGAGCTATATTTGCGGAAGGAAGCCGAGCCAGGCGACGCCGACGACCCGACCTCTCGAGGTCAGAGTGGGTGTCGGTATCAAACGATGATTGCGTGTCAAAGTCATCGGTTGACTCGTTCTGGACGTCGTTCTCCTCGGCATCGAAATCGGTTTGTACAACGCGTTCTTCGGCAGGAGACATCCGTTGCTCGGAATTTCTACGACGTGACTTGGGGTGAAGCAGAGCAGCCCAAAGAGCCCAGAGAGCCATTTGATAACGATAAAAGGTGTGCGGAAATAAAAGGAGAAGATGGGATAATATAGAAGATAAACTTATTGAGGTTCGTGACCGCATAGGAGGGGTCCATCGAGGCGAAGTGGAGCACAATCGCTTATATAAGCTTCACTCATTTCGGGCGTATTGGTGTGGGCAAGAAACTGCTCAGGGCATCCATTAAACCACAAACTGAAAAGTGAGCCCTTACATACACGGGCTAACAGGAAGCCTCAGTGATCATGGGGGGGGAGAGAGGGTGGCGCGTGAAATAATAACGCGTCACCGTTGAGCGAGCACCACAATTCTTATCTTCTCCAAATTGGGCTAATTACGAAAGTTGGCAGGTGGGTTCAAAGAGTCATGGATATGAGATCCCTGATGTGCCAGAGGAGGCGGAGCAGGGAATGTGGCGATCATCGAGATTGCTTCGTCCTCGATACGCAGCTGGGGAACGGAAAGGGCTGGGACATCGGCGGGCGTTGATGCTACAGTATCGGGAACCGGTAAACCTGGTAGAAAAATGATTCTGTGAGGAACGGAGCCGTATAAAAGCATGTGAGGAACGTACTGGTCTTGATGGGTATTTGCAGCGTGTTGGACTTGGTTACTGTGCTGACGCCCATATTTACTGATTTGCGAATCTGGGCGCCGATGTCTTCGGATCTAAGCAAGTTCGGGCCTAGGGCTTGGGTAGGACTGAGTAAACCAACTGGCGTCACAGGCTCGTCCACCGGAGATTGTGCCATGTGAAAAGCACGACTAGGAATACTAATTGTGGCGACCCCTGAATTGTGAGAGCGCACGGGTCGAAGCGACTCTCCTGTGGCAGACAGCCGAGGGTCCGGAGCAAAGGAGATCCGCGACGCGCGGCTGGTGGTAAATGTGGAAGTGTGTGCATGACGAACTTGCTCCATCCCGGGATTACCCATGCTGCTCGCAACGGACGAACGGTGATCAGACGCAGTGAATGCGGACGAACGGTGGGACGCGAGGGAGTTACGGAAGGCAATGTCCCTGGAGGCACGAGACACCGACCGCCAGTCCGTAGACATAGTCGACATCCGATGGTCAATGGCCTGGCTCCAACGTTTGCGTTTCTCATCCTCCTTGGACCGCGTGATTTTGATATAAATCGCTAAGGCCACAGCGACAACGAGTATGGGTGCAATCACGGCGGCGGCAAGAGCGCCTTTGGAGAGCCCACCTCCGGAGTAGTTATTATGTTCCACCTGGTAGGGAGCAGATATATTGGTAGACCCAGAGCCTGGCTTGGCTGACGGGTTGGTGGATTGGTCATAGGTGACGTTAAAAAATGGGCCGGGGGGAAGGGTAGTGAGGAACGTCGGGGTGCCGTGAGGGACAATATTAAGCTGGAGAGCAACTGAAGGTGCGAAAGCCCACCAACTGGGCTGTAGTGTGGCCTACAGGCGTAACCTGTGAATAGGTATAATGTAGCTGACATGAGAGAAAGTGGTTTACCTGGTAGATTCCTGGCGAGTAATCTACTCCGGGAAACTGGTGGATTAAGGGTTTGGTTGCGGAGGGCGCGTAGAGATAGATATCGACTGTGGAAGGTGGGGGACTGAGACAAGTAGGATTCCACGAGAATGTGATGGGATTGGAAGAATTGAAAGGAGAGGAATTAACGGAGGGCGCGGTGTAAAAGCCGCCACTGGTGCAGCCAGCGCGTTTCGGGAGCTGCCTGCGCTGGTGATTTCCGGCAGCAAATCCGATCCTGACGGCGTCCAGATTCACCATAACGGCCGAGTGTTTCAAAAGAATGTGGGGCAAATTGTGCGGTACAAGCAGAATCCAGGTGGCTGTTGGAAATGTGAAACATTCAATTGAGGTGTTCATACGTCGATGAAGACGATGGCTTTGCTTATGTAAATCGTGACAAACACCTCCATTTCAGACTTCGCTGTCCGGCAAGCGGTAAATTGGACTCGGGGGGAAATTGACGAAAGTCCCCGTACACCATATAATATTATTGTGACTCATGGGCCGGTGTATTATGTAGCAGAATGATGCATTCGATCTTTCGAGGAAAAGGTTGCGCTCTGCGATACTTAAGTATTTATGTAGGGCCTCAATACATTACAGGGTGACTGCGCGCTCTAGAAATCATACTGAATGATCATGGAACTTGGCCAAGGGCTGACGAGTCCGTTATAGTCGAGATATAAGCGCTGCTCGACACCGTGGACGCTTTGAGTGAACCTATTCAGTTCTCCCGACCTCCCGGGTGCCCTGCGAACGTTCTTCAGACTGAACACACTACGCATCATCTGAGGCATTGTCTACGGAGAATATGCCATTGTCAGCATTCAAGGCTGTATAATCAGTCCTGGGGTACTCGCCATATCCCAGAGAGGTGCAATAAAACTTTGGGAAAACTTGCGTCAGAGTTCAAGCTGCATGTACCCGAATATCAATGAGCACGCACCGCTGAACCTCGTCTTCAATCGCTGCATACGCAGAGCTTCTACGATTAGGGTCTACTACTGTGGGATTGGGAAATGCGTGACTCTGGTGCGAGTAGATGCCATGTGAGATTCATTCATAAGTCCAGGAAAAATGTCGAGCACCTACATCCATATATGCTTGTTTTACATTCAAAAAAAGAAAATCGCCTTTTCTGATATTCAGGCTTGGTGTCGCCCCCTGCTCAATCGTGGAATCGGTAGTAGCCTGTCGAAGTATCCATGGCGCCTAAAGATCATCGTCTAAGTATGATTGGTGATACCTACCCGCACTTGGTATTCCCTTACCTGAGGGTCAAAACCTTGATATTACATTATCAGCATATATACGCAAGGTCATAGCACCAAGTAAACTCACGAAGCGCCTCTCGGGCAAATCCTGCAAGTACTCCATCGCTGGTAGCATCCGACCTTTGTCTACATAGCGAGATGATTGCTTCTCTTTCTAGTGTTCGCTCGTCGTCCAGGTAGAAGTTGACAATATGTGTCATGGCTAAAATATCAGAAGAGGGTAAGAGCCGGGCAAATTTTGACATAGCGAGTATACTTACCGCAGGCATAGTTCGCGATGCAGATAATGAGCAGACCAAGGACATCGTCCGAAAGCTGTTCGATATCCCTTCCTGTGTCGGCGACCCGCTGCAGAAATCCATTGGTCTGGTCCTCTTTACCCTCAATCCAGTTCGTTACGGAATGACGAAGACCTTTCACAGATATCTTTGATTGCGAGATATGAGGGTAGGCTAAAAGGTGCCGCTGTGATCAGGTACTACGGCTCACCGTGCGTGAAGCCAATCTCTCTATATTCTCCTTGATGTAGCCCCGCAGGATGCCGCCGAAATGATGAGCCTTGTGCTGTAACGACCAACCATCCTCTGGGTTTATGCTGAGGAATACGAAACTGAATGGATAGGGTCGCATTAGAAGACGAGAGGAGAAAGGAATGGCCGAATTCAGCCATACGAATAGAGAGTTGCTGCCATATGATATATCTCCTGTGGCGTGTATATTCCAAAGGGTGATGCTCTCGTCTTAATGGGTATTCCTGCCTGTTTGGAGCGGTGATTTGAGAGGGATATAGCTATGATAGCGAAAGAGCTTACAACTTGTCTTGCAACCCAATAGACTGGGACGATGTTGATAACATCCCGAACGATATCAACCGACTTGGTCCCGCGGCCTACCAGATTGAATGATTTCTCAAGTATCAAGTCCTCTGATTTTTCTCGGAAAAAAGTGGCATATTGTTCCAGAGCCCCTGAAGGATATAGCGCGTTGCTGAGCTGTTGACAAAGCTACGTCAATGATTATTCAAGGAAGCCAAGACGCCTGGCACCTACTACGAGAGGTGCCTGGGCTTGGTTCTGCCTGCTGAATTTGGTGGCGTATATTGAGCAAAAGCTGTTCATAAAACAATCAGCCTCACTTAGCGTCATATTGACAACGGATTGGAGGAGAACACAAACCCTGGACCGTTGCTTATCAGCCGCATATTCCTGTTGTACGTTGATTCATACGTTGTTGGATCAGATAGGACTGCCTGCAGAGTACTATAAGCAACTACAGTCCATGCCCTCCCCCTTTTCGCCGGCCGTTCAAAATCATATTGTTTCGCAAGCCCGAGCTTGGCGAGGTGAATTTCCATTTGGGCTGGCGTCATGAATGGGAAGTGCGCAAAAACCGAGTTATCCGGATAGTAATCTGGCAGCGTCCGGAACAAAACTTTGCTCATCATGCCGCCAAACGAGCCATTTTCTTCGTTCCCGTCCCGCACACAGTCTTGGAATCCCCAGGCAGTGAGGTTGAAGGGAGTAAAGTCAGTTGCAAGGTAACGATCGCCGCGAGTTAGAGCAATCTGCGGGTAGATTGGTTAGAGCTGAACGTCAAATTATCCAAGTTGCATACTAACAGCATCCCCCAGGATGGCACGAGAGATTGTATATCCAGGACACAAGCCAGCGCCCTCCACAACAGGCTTCGTTTCTTCAGCTTGCATGCCTTTTAAGGAATATCGAGGTTACTCCGGCAGGTTAAATATGCTGAAAGCGACATACGTACCAACGTAGAGTTCTAGATTATTGATATGCTGGTATAATCTTTCTGCCGCCGACTAGGAAAGGCGGTATCAGTGGCAGATACCCTCCTAGGCAGGAAATGAAGTCCTTACTGCTATTTCTTGATCAGGGTTCCATTCGCTGAATGAGCTATATGCTATAACAGATGTCAGTATGTCTGCGGGGTAATGCGAGATCGTGCAACCCACGCTTCAAACCAATGAATTTCCTAAATTCATTGAGGGTACATACGCCCCACTTCCTCCCCGCTTCCACCCCCAACATTTCCATTATCCTCATGACAGCGGGGGTTCCCCGGGCTTTGAAGGCGCCTGCAACATTTTGTGTGGCATCATGCAGCACCTTTGCGAGATCATCATCGGCAAAGCGGCCATTGCTCTGGCGCACAAATCTATCATGGCGCATAATCCGAAAATACAACAAGTTAGACTAAGCATCGAAGAACGAAAATATGAATTACCCGTTGAACGTCCACTTTCTTGGGTCGCGGCCTTCGCCGATGAGATTCTTGTATAACGCAGTAGTGAACTCAGAAGCTGTTATGGTATCCCAGTTTCTGTGACCGAAAATTTCAGCAAACAGATCTTCCATCCACTTTTCGTCGGCTTGAGAAAGGGTTGCGTGCCACTATTTCAAGGGCAAAATCAGTGATTGCGGGTGGCGAGGCATATTGGTTGACCATACGCGGTACAGCAAGTTGAACTCGACAGATACTACATCCCCTTCACCCCTGGGGACGAGCTCATGAGATGCGGTGCGGAAAGACTACGTGGTTTCCAGAAAGGTCAGGGTAGAAACATTTCAAGTCCAAAAAGTGAAGCGAATGGGTACCTCGCATGGATCTAGTGACCAAGAGTTCCCTTCTCGAGTAAGCCCAAGGATGGCCCCAATATAATCACCGAGAATAATCTGCAGTAGGCTAGCTCAATGACAGGAACAATTTTCCGACCTTCGTAAAACTTACACTCATGAAGAATCCGCAATTGACAAGACGGGCAATGTTGAATATCTCATCATCTTGCTTGAGCATCTGCTGCTTGTCTCCAGGCGCTGGCCACGTGTACGTTCCATGTTCATTGACCTGGAGGAGCCTCTCGGCGATGAACTGGATTCGATGGCAAAGCGGTCAAATCAAAGCTGTTTAAAGTACGGTATAACCAAGAAAGGCACGCACATTATGATTCCGACAAAATACGACGAGGAGCGCAGAGACCGCAGGTGGCATAAGCATGAGCCGGTTTTCCGCAAATACGTCTTCATACAAGCGGCCACGTCCATCCTTCAGCCGAACACCATCTTGAGCTGCCTGGTCATTTCCATACAAAGGAGAGAGGTCGAGGTAAGATGTAGTATTGTTTATTGCTGGATCTTCATAAGAAGTATCAAATATGCTGGACCAAGAAAAGGTCAAGGTTTTGGAAGAAAGCGTGGGCGTTGCTTTTTTGCGCACCTGTGAATGACGATAACGGCGAATGAGAACATGAGACTTGAGATTCCCGCCGGATGAGGAACAAACTAGGCGCGCAATTGTCGAAATCCAGCAATGAGATAATGCGTTCATGTACTGATACAGACAATAAGCAAGTACCTTGTCTCTCCTCAGCAAAACGTCGTACAGGAGGCCAGCATCAGGCATAGAGGAGACAGGGACGGGGTGCTTTGGCTGCACGCTTCGACTGTACGGCGTCCCGGCACGTCCTAGATCAGGAAACAGAGGATTGTTTCCTGCGCCATCAGCAGCGCGGAATCTGTACTTTGCTCCAAGGTAGGTTGACGGAGGATGGGGGAGATCATAATAGACTATGAACAGACGACATGAGTGCTTAAGATTGAGCGCGGAATTGGGAGCCCAAGTTACGGAATGATACAACAGCATTTTGAATTTTTTGGCTGAGAATAGATGACCTTGGCAGTCGAGACATAAAGGTGAGTAGAGTTTCAAGCTAGGTATCGGGAAAAATGAGTTCATAATCGGGAATCTTTCAAGAGATGGAAAACTAGCGCACGGCCATCTTCCGGTCATCAAGGCCTATTGTATTCATATGCTGGAGAGCATCGGTTATGCCGCTCTGCAAACTGGATGAGCCATTCACCCAAGGAAGTGTCATTACTGCAAGCGACGCTCACGACAGTCCTTGAGTCCAATTTGAGAGGAATTCCTCTTTGAATTTGACTCCTTAGCGCCTCGATGAAGTCTACAGAGGAGGCATGCGGCTTTTGGGATGGGGGCGCTGCCTCCGAATCTGTAAGACCATCCGGGGCGGTGGGAAGTGGGGAAGTCGATCGACGGACAAGGTCTGATACCTGAGCGGCTGCGGAGAGCGTAGCGTTGAAGACAGACATGATGGTAATGAAGGACAAGGCCAGGAGGAGATGCGGGCATGCGGCAGGCTGGAGGCGTGGTGCTCTGGGCAACTGTTCCACTTCCTGGGCGCCATTAATATCGATTTTATGCTAATTCGGGACTCCGTGGCGCCCTACGGATGCCGGGTGCGGTCGCCATCCACGGACTTGACTTCGATCAACTCTTGTGCCACAGAAAAACCAGAGTCCGCTCGGAAGGAAGCCGGGCACGAGCTTAAAAGTCGCCAGATCACAACCTAGGATTCACATCGATATGATCATGCTCGGGAGCAAAGGAGGATGCGCCTCCGTGTCGCGTGCCATTTGAACGCCCGAGCATCACCGTATGCAACACGTTTAGCCAAGAACCATCGCCAGAGAACACGTTGAAATTCGATGGTCATCCGTACACGCTCATTGTTGAATAACTCAAGCTGTTTCGAGGAAGCCACGTTGAGCTAAGCAGGCGATCTCGATTGGCGGGAAAATCGACCAGCAGGGACCCGTTTTATCAAGTCTTTCATGCGAGCCGCGCAAAGCTTATATAGGCCTTTTTGAAATGTGTGCTACGGCATGAAAAATAAAGCAGCGAGTTCGATGGGGCAAAGAGCGAAGCAGACATGACGAAAAGTGGCTAATGTTTGCTTCCGCGGCCAAGGAGGAATTTCGCTGTAGGGGCCTCCTCACCATCACTATTTCCTTCCCAAAGAGCCCGCAAGGAAAGGGGTCTCGAAACTGGCAATACTCGCACAAGAGTCATTAGTGATCCGCCAGTGATGGCTGAACAAGTACGCTCAACATCCATGTATACATCCGAAAGCGATTTTTTAAATTATAAGGATTTGGGTCCAGCCGCCACGAGCTCACTCGGCCACGGCCTGCACACCGTCGTACGCTGGCAGCCTCTCGCACGCCTGTGGCCAATCGATCGTGCCTTGCACAAGATCCTGGACAACGGCGATGACGTCGTCGATCTTACCAATCCTCTGGTCGGTCGTATCTCTTTCTCTGTGTTCCAAAATACGTCAAAAGTTGAGCAGAGTGAGAGCTTGCGGGTATTATCGTACCGTAGAGTCATAGTACCATTTTGGACAGCTAAAAAATGCGGATAGATATAAAAAGGGTGAGAGATTTCGAGTGGGGAAATAGCGACCCACAGGCAAAGTCGAGTGTAACACCAAACGGCGTCCCGAGTTCGTCATTGCGAGAATAACGCTTGCCAATGGACGCATTTGAATCATCCACGCGCGAGAACACACCGGCTTTTCTCAACTTAGCAGCTAAAAAAAAGTGAGCGCGCCTCAGCAACCAGGCTGACCACTCAAGGAAGGAGAGGATACTGACAGACATCCCTTACGAGGGGAACAAATGACTCGTTTGAGCTGAGGGGCACAATCAGGCACTTGGTGGGAGCTACATTGGGAGGAAGGGAAAGGACGCCGCGTGCCACGTCTTCCTCGCGTGCCCAGAAGCTATGCTCCAAGACCGAATAAAGGATACGCCCGATTCCAAAGGACGGCTCGATTACATTAGGCGTAAATTCACGAGCTGTTAATGCGCAACATCAATGGAAGTTTTGAGATATTTTTTAGCGGGGGAGAGCTTACTGTGGGACTTGAACGTCTTCCACTCGATGGTTAAAAGCTCTGGTGTCAGGGTGTAGTCTTTACCCTCTGCATTGATAATAGCCGAGCTAGAGAGAAGAGATAGTCAATGATCAATTGAACGCATGAGAAGCGAGCATGATACTCGTACCCGTTTTTCAAATCCCCTTGGAGCTTGAGGAGGCCATCCTGATCCAAGGCCGTAATGGCATTCTTCACCTGCTCCGTCTCCTTTGCAAACGTCTTGCCGAAATTCTTCTTGTTGAGCTCGAAAACCACTTTCTCCTCGACGATAGGCTCGGGAAGCGTAACTTGGGCCACAAGCGCCTGACCAGTGCGTTTCGAGTGCACGGTCAAGTCGTAAGCAGACCGATCGGCACACCCGACGCACTCGATCCAGCCGTAAGACGTCTCGATCTCCGCATCCCAGCAGTCGGCGGCGTAGTGGGCCATCTCGTTCGCCATATGTTGACGGAAACGGAGTCGATGGGGGTTGATACCAATTTTGACGAGGAAGAGGTAAGTGCGGCCGAGGAAGTAACCCAGTGTCTCGTTATCGATGATACCCTTTCAGACAAGTGGTCAAATTCTGCGTCATCAGTGAAAGTTGGCTAGGATATTCACTTTTGACACGGCGTCCCCAACGCTAATTTCTAGGAGATCTGTGCGGCCGGCCGATTGCACGTCTTTTGGTAATAGCATCAATTTGATGTCCTGGATTTCGTCGAATCTCGCGTGCTTTTTGTCAAGTGGATCGACGTAGTGTTCGATTTCGGCCATGGTGAATTCCCGAACGCGGAGGAGGCCGGCGCGGGGGGAGATTTCATTGCGGAAAGAGCGTCCGATCTGGGCAGACGCGAAGGGTAGGCGACCGTTGTTGAATTGGAGGAGACGGGAGAAGTTAAGGAAGTGACCCTGAGCGGTTTCGGGGCGAAGATACCTTTGGGGATGGCAAACTTCAGTTGAGAACAGATTTTTGTATAGTTGCAACTTACCCCTTTTGCTTTCCGGTGGGGCCGATGCTACTATCAAACATGAGATTAAACTGAACAGGCTCGTCCACCTCGTTTCCAGTATCTGGGCTGACGATGTTGTATTTTCGAATGAGCTCGCCAAGTTGAGGGCCAGTATAATTGTCGATCTATCTCGGCATGAGTTAATGCAGGCAGATGAGTGGGCAAGACGCGACGAACCTGAGCCAAGACCGATTCGTACTCTTGTACGAGCGAATCTTCCAGCTTGACGGCGGTGCTCTTGACGTTTTTCTTCTTCTTTTTCTTCTCGCCTTCAGGGGCAGCAGCGGCATCGGCGAGAATACCATGGGCCTCCTTGTCGCCCTTCAAGCGAGCCTCAAGGACGCCTTCGACGAGATGATCGGCCCGAAGGACCTCACCGTTGACCTTGTCCTTGACCATCCAGTCGGCGAAGCGTGCAACGTGACCAGACGTCTCAAAGACAGGGGCGGGAGTGAGGATGGTGGTATCGACCTCGAGCATGCCCTCCTCAATGATGTAGTGCTTGCGCCATTCGTTGATGATGTTGGCCTGGAGACTGGAACCGGGTGGGCCGTAGTCGTAGAGGCCAGCGACACCTAGGGCAAAGGGTGGTGAGGATGGGAACGATCAGAAACAAAATGGACATACCGCCGTAGATCTCGAAGGCCGGTGCATAGAAGAATCTGCTATTGAGGAGGGCCTCGAGGTTCTGCTTGTTGAACGGGTGCGCGTCCTTTTTCACGGCGGCAGACATGGTAGGGCTTTTCTTTGCGAGGCGGGGGGCAGAGCGATGGAGGGCGCGATGGCCGAATCTTGTCGAGCTGGTGGACCAAACGGAAAACACGGATCGCATCGAACGCAAAATCAGATCACCGGCCGGATGTGGGCCGGATACAGCCAGTGACTCGACGCAGCTCGACGCGCCCACGCCCACGCGCCGCACGTGACCACAAGTACGACGCTAGACCACACTAGACTGCGCTCTCCTCCAGTGTCCACGCCGCCATGGCCAAGCACAGCCGGAACAACACCGCGTCCAGGTCTCGTCTGTCTCGCCGGTATACACCTTTGTAACCCCACACTCACATTGCAGTCTGCAGCGTATTTACCTATGCCGAGAGGAGGATCCACGACTATGGCACCAAAAAGGTTTCCGTTCATTGCCGCCCCGGCGCTGCTGCCCTTGAATCTCAATATTGTCTCTCCTGCAGCAACGCCTAGGCCGCGAGTCCATGCGTCGCTTTGACGCCTGCTCACTATGTCTACAGCGTGCCAGAGATCCTGTCGCCTGCCAGCACGGCCATTTGTACTGCAAGGTATCTCCCCTCTGCCTCCGATCCCATCCACACGCTCCAACTCTGCCTCTAGGAATGTGTCTATACAGACCTCCTCGCTCAGAAGAAGGAGATCAAGCGCTATCAAGCGAAGCTGGATCAGATGGCCAAGGAAGAGGAGAGCGAGAAACAGCGCGCCCGAGAAGCCGCCCGTGCACGCGTGCTCAAAGACTTTGAAACCAGCCAATCTGCTCTGGCCACCCGCCGAGATGCATCGATGGAAGTCTCTTCGACCAACGATGGTCCGTTCTATAGTCCATTTTACCGCTCTCCACCCTCTCAACATATTCAACCTTGCAGTGACCAGGGGCGTGAAGCGAAAGTTTGACTTCGACCAGGAAAAGGTTGACGCCCTTGCACTGGCTGCCGAAGACGCCGCACTCAAGCAGATTGAAATTGAACAAGCTGAAGCTCGTCGCGCAAAACTCCCAGACTTCTGGCTTCCCTCGCTCACACCCCAAGCCGCCCCAGCCCCACTCAAAGACATCAAGTTACATACTTTGTGTCATGCAAGCAGTCCTTCTCATTCCATGAAGTCCGACCTTCCCTCTATATCTAGCCCTTGGTTCACCTTGTTGACCCTTGCGCTCTAGTCTCAAATCGCTCATCCCTGTAAAATTCTCGCGACTACCCGCACCTGCTGCCGGGTCGACTGCATCTACGCCGTCAAGTTCTTCTGCGACACCGAAAGACTCGTCCGAGGACGCAACCTGTATATGCCCATCGTGCAAGAAGGAGCTATCAAACTCGACGATCATCTTTTGTGTGTTCTTCTCCAGTCACCCCTGCAGGTCTGCGTTCTGACGCGTATTTCAGTGATCAAGCCATGCTCCCACGTAGTCTGCAAGACCTGCAACGACTCGCTAATAAAACCTAGCAAACAATGTGCCGTCTGCGATACCGTAGCCAAGGATGACGATGTCGTCGAGATTAAGCGAGAAGGTGGGTTTATCCGCAAGCACTCTCTGCATATGCCAGCGCTCATTGTACCGTTGGACTCCAGGTACTGGGTTCTCCGCTGGGGGGCGCGCAGAGTCGGTCAAGGTTGGCGTAGCTTTCCAAGGCTAGTGCTAGCACGGAATTAATACACACTTTTCATTCTTGCAATACATCGCCCATTTTGAATCTTGAATATGGCGTTTTCACTGTGTACTTTCCTTTACTTGCACATTTGTCCGAATGGGGCTAAATCTGACTGAGCGCAAGGACCACCTCCGTGGTTTGCATCCGACCTCTTTATCCTTAAAAATTCGAGACACGTCTTACATCTCTTGACGCTGCCGACCACCATCTCCCTTCCGCCTCCTTGTCGATCCTCAAGCTCAAGCTCCAGCCTTCAAGCTTCAAGCCCAGTACTTACCAGCTTCAAGATATCATCATCTACAAACCAGCATCCATCGAACCCTTTTCTCGATCTAAACTTGATCTATCGTTTCTGAATTCGATATCTCGTCTTTGTCATTGCCTGTGGCATCATGCAGCAATCCGACTCAGAACCCATATTGCCGACCTCTATTAACCTGCCTGCAGAGTCCAACACTTCCCGTGTCACTCCGGACCTCACACTTCAATATCCCGAAGTCCCATCTCGCTCTACCTCACCTACGTTCTCCGCCATTCCGGGAACGAGTTTACTCGACGCCCCATACACTCCCCCGTCGTTTGGTTCCTTTCAGTTCAACACTATCCTATCTTCCTACCCTTTCACCTTTGCGACCACCCCATCGCATCCAAAGCCGAGCCTTTTGAGCAGGCTGACCAATCCTGGGCCACTCATACTAGAAGACGACGACATGTATCCGTCACCCACCCCCGATCGCGAGCCCACACCGAATCGTGGGCCGTCAAGTGGCGTTGAGTCCCATGCCACGTATTCCTCCGTTGATGGGATGGAGACGTCTCTATCACCGAATGACGACCCGCCCATCGCTATGGACGTTGATCCATCGCCCGCACATGCCAGCATTACCCACCAACCATCCTCACGTCCATCACCTCCTTCACCCGTATCCCTACTTCCCAACTTCCTCGCACCTATCCCGCCCATTCGCACTATCAGCGCTCTTCCAAAGTCGCCCTTGGAGCTGTTATTTGCGGAAGCGGACGCCGTTAAAATGGAGTGGGAGGAGGTTTTGGCTGCCAAGCTTGCTCGAGCGGCGTCTCCTAAGCAAGACGGTTACCAGGGCGTAGCGGCTGCGTCAGCTCACGAGCAGAGTCGTCTTTCGCCAAGTGTCGACCAACCCATCGAAGCGCCTCAACCTCGCGCGGCACGCGAGGCTTCCGTATTCCTGCAGGCACTCGAATCCGAGCTACCCCAGCCGCCTGCCGTAGCTCATAATCCATCGCCTTACGACACCGCGCGAGCTGCCTCGACTGAACAAGCCCTGCAGCGCAGCACCGCGGCTGGCGTCAAACGGCCTGCTGAAGATGAGGAAGACGAATTCGAAGCCATGGATGCCAGTCCGCCGCGTAAAAGAGTTCACCGGGCGGCGTCTGTTGTTTCTGATTCTTCCGTTGAAGAAGAGGAGTCCCGCACCGACATCATCCCCCCGAGCATTCCTCCCCGCCTTTTCGGGTTGCATCCCCATCCTAATTCGGTTGAGGAAAGTAAACCGCTCGCATCACGCGCGGAGGCTGTTGAAGAAGCATCCTATACTTCGCGTCTGGCTCAAGCCACTATCCACGAGGCGCCTTTCGAGCCCGTGGCCTTGCGTGAACCTTTACCACCCCATGATCCGAAACATGCAGCTACCGGTGCTTTCGGTGCGCCTACTACTCCCGACGGAGAGCCCAGTCACTCTTTGAGTAGCTTATCTCCTGAAGCACTGCACCTAGGCGATGGATCAAACACTTCCGCGATCGATGGCGATGTGGCTGATGCCGACCTCACCACGGGCCTGCTCATTACGACGGCCCACTCCGACCCTGAAGATACCGGCTATGGGGTCCCTATGGATGTGGCCAGGCAGGATATTCCGATCACGCGCGACCGTGGTGTGCCAATCCCTCGCCCGTCACCCCCACACAAGCAGCCCCTCCCCTCTCTGACTTCAGCTTCTCCTACTGGAGAAATTCCAGGGAACGAGCCGATCGCTGGTGTCAAAATCGAACATGAAGTTCTCTTTATTCCTTTGGAAGAGCCCTTGGACTCGCCCGAAGAGTCCATCCAATCGGAGCCCCAGTCGCCCGAGTTGTTGGTGACCACGATATCGATGCCTCCAAGTCCACCGAGCACGCTCAGTGAGGAAAGCGACAGGGAAGAGAGGCTTGGGAAGCGAACGAGGACGGCTACTGAGCCCGCGAGAACTTCCCGTGTGAGCGGGGAGCCGTCGCCGAAGAAGAGACGTGATGATCCTCCTTATCGGAATCGTAACCTGGCCGAAGCAAGCTCTTTTACGGTGCCACCCGATGACGATGAGTATGGGCCGTCATCGCCGCCTTCTTTCGCGGCCACCGACCCTGCGTCGAAGAGTTTAGAATCACGCATTGGTGCCTTCGCCCCGAAATCCATGCGCTCTGCAACGCCGGCGTCGTATGCCTCCAAATCGCCCTCTCGGGAAACGTCTCGTGCGCATACTCCACCGCTTCCCGCTCCTCGCAGGGCGAATGCTTCTCGGCCCACTTATGATACCGATGAACGCGGCGGAAACACACATACTCCATACCCGCCCACCTCCAGCGCTTCGCTCCTCCATCGAATCAATCATTCATCTCAGCGAGAGTATGTCACCAGCACGGAAGCATCTTCTCGACCCCGCCGTCCTTCGCCTGGTCCCAACGCTCTGCGCAATTGGATCGATTCAGAAGTGGGAGTGGGTAGCAGGCGGCCCCAGCCGGCTTCGCAAGCTCCCAGCTCCACGTCTTATCGTCGAGACGAGGCTGACAACTACCCATCAGAATATTCTGCCGGTACGGCATGGTCCCACAGGTCCGAGGAGCGACCCCCACCCCCGCGTTCTAGGCGATCTCCCCCGCCTATGGAGTCCAGAGCACCGTATCCCCGGCCGCGTAGCCCAAGAACTCCACCGCGCCCGCATCGCCACTCCACACAGTCTATGCACGAATCAAGCTACCCGAGTGAAGGTCCATCTCGAGGCTCGAACCAACCTAGCGTCTCGCTCTTGTCCAGGCTCCAACCCGACGAGCAGCCAGCCTCGGACCGCGCAGGACCATCTGGAAGTCGAGTTGAACGTAGCCAATCCCGACACTATCAACAGCAACCCTATTACCAACACAGCACTACGTCCTACGCAAACGGAAGCCGCCAGCATGCGACCGCGTCTACGAACACGAGCAAGAAGTCGGCCGGTCTTTTGTCCCGCTTGAGCGATGCTAAAGACCGCCAGTGAAATCTTTGAAGTGCGCGCTCTCGAGGGCATGTATATTAGTAATCTCTTTCTTGGGTTTCATCGTTACAAAAGGGTAATAATCTCGAGGAATAGCTTCCTTGTTGCGCGTTGTTTGTGCCCGACGGGCGGTTCGGATGCAAATCAAGGTTCTAGAAAGTTCCGGTGAATTTTAGGGTTTCAAAGAGGAAGCCTCACCTGTCTAGGTCTGGCAGCTGCCTGAGCCTCCGGAAAAGTCCTTGAGGTATCTCCTTTTGGCAGTATGACGTGGATCCCCACGTTATTTCGAGTCGCTGCCAACCTTCGAGTGCCAAGAACCCAAACCTACACCATGTCGGCAGTATGCTTGCCATAGACCATTTCCGCGTATTTTTGCAGACGCTTAGGCGTCTTATTTTAGAGCATACAATCAATAATAAATCAGCATATATGAGCCTCGGGATGGGTTGCACGGTGCCAACTTAGACGTGCCGACTACACAACCAACTACATAGACATGCATACGAACAAACATGCACATCTCCTGAGGGGTATGACGCAATGTGTAGCGAGGCCATCATGTAAGCAGGTCACGTGCGAGCTATGGGTCGCTCCGGGGGAGTACTTACTCGGCTGCCTTGCGACCAAGGTTTACAAGCAGTAGCTGAGTGGCCTCCAGGTGGTCTCGCAGAGAGACCACCCATGCATGCGAGGGCTGGATAATTAATGCGTGGAGCAAACGGTCGTGCCTTGATCGACGGTTGTTTGCACGCGCCAAACAGCGAGTTTGCAGCTAATTTCCGAGTCTGGACTTTCCCCAGGCACAACATCTGTGCCGAATCTGCTTCCCCCCTCCATCACCCCCGTCGGCTACGCCCAGCGCTCGTCCACGCTGTCGTCCCCGTCCACCACCGTCGCTTCCATGGACCGCGGCGACGCCGACCTCCCGCCGCCCGCCGTCGCCAATGGTCTCCAAGCGTCCAAGAAGACCTCCTTTGAGAACAGCGTCCGCGCACACTGGGGTATGTGTCCCCCCGCCTCTTAGATCCGAGCCACCTTCCTGAAGCTGGACCTGCTGCCAAAGTAAATTTTTGCAGGCGCATTGCAAACAGCTCGAGCCCTAGCGGTAGCACCAGCGTTGAGCTGACGGGCAGCACCACCGAGGCCAGCTTCATCAAACTTGCCGGCTCGAACAAGCTCGTTGACCCAGAGAAGGATATGGGCGCGGAGGAAGACGAGGGGGATGATGATGAGGAAGTGAATCAGGTCGTTGTGGATACCATCTTTGTCACTCAAGGCGATAGCAAGACTTCCACTCAAGCTTACTCGGAACATCAAACCCGTTCGGGGGAATCGGATAGCGACCAGCATAGCTTCACTCAACATACTGGCGCGGTCGACGGCTGGTTTGGCCAGCTCTGGTGTTTAGCCTCGCTGCGATTCCGTTTTCTGCCTGCTGTCAACCGCTTCTTGACACCCTCCTTTTACAATGAGGTGACCCTGCCTTTCCGCTGATCGTGTACACTCGAGTTCCTAATGATTGTTTTCCGGAAGGCCGTAGAGGGTCGTTACTTGCGTGAAGCATGGTGAGTAATTCCGAGAGCAAATGCTTGGGCTTAATCAATGACATCTAATAATGCTTGCCAGGTACACCAACAAACATCTCGCATTGTATTCAGGGGTATTTCTGATCGTAAACTGGATCCTTGGTTGCGTCCTTGTCTCCCAGCCTTGGACCATCCTAGAAAAGGTCTTCTACTATGGCGTACGTACACGCACTCTTCATCTTGGTGTTGGCTACCCACTCTCATTGCCGCTCTTCAGATTTCTCCTGCATTAGCAGTACCTGTTCCCTTTTTTGTTATCTATGATATCCCTCACCACTACCCTACATTCTACCAAGTGTATATCACCATCTCTATATGGAGCTGGTGAGTTCTTATTCTTGTCTTAGTGATCTGGTCTAACGCTCGGCCCGTAGGTCATACTTCAACCTTATTTTCATGAATATTTGTGGCTACTATGGCACCAAATCCTACATGTCGTGTGGTACGAAGGATTTCGTAGGTCTTCATCCATAAACTTCCGCGGCTACCTCTGACCGAGGTACCATCCCTTAGTTGGGAACTTTCTAGTTTGTAAATTTCAGCTTTTCTCGTGCCGTTTGGTTGCTCATCCCATTGTGACGGCGATGCTTCCAGCTATGCCAGCGCCTTACCTGCTATCGGTCTCTTTGGGCTCAGACAGAGTCGCTTCTCTGCCCTATGCGCAAGCGTAACCTTCATGGCTCTGATGATCGGTTTAATGTAGGATCTACGTTGGCTTACGCATCACAGTATCGGCATACTAATATAGCCGTTTAGCATACCCAACCGGCGTAGCTGGATAAGGCTGCTTTTCAATATGCTCGCATATCACGTCTTCCTTGCCTATGTCCATTATGTGAGTGCGATGTTCCTTTTCCATAACTTATCTTTGTCTGATCGATTGCATCAATGATTAGATGCGCGAAATGGTTCGGTCTTTCTGTGTACACCATGCCCTCGAGGTTTAACTCATCCTCATTTCCAGGGAGAACGTCGACTCTACACCTTGCGCGACCAACTCAAAGTTCAGTATCGTGCCACTCAGAAGGCCCAGGTCAGCGAACGAAAAGCGGCAGACTCGAAAAGGTACGGCATTCTAGCAGACTGTCGCGATCGTAACTAAGCTCTGTTTGCGCTTCTTATGTTTAGGCGTCTCACTAGGTAAGAAGCATAATATCTGTCTGCACGACCGCTTCTCTTATCCTCGCTGTCTCTATCGTTGCACTCCAGTTACATCTTCCATGAAGTAGGCTCGATTCTTTCTCTTTCTAATCAGAAGGATACTCATGACTTTGTACGCACAAAGGTCAGAATTCCGTTGAACACGTTAGTGGAATCGTCGTGTGTATTAATAATTGCCCACATGCTAACTCTTGACCATTTGGGGGGCTCATATAGTGCCCGTAAGTCCTTATTTCTTTGACCATGCCATACTTCGTTCTAACAGCATTCTGCAGTTCTTGCTGTTCAAAATATGGCAGCCACTGACAATACTAGCCGAGACAAGGAGAAGTCGATCGAGTTCACTGCGCTAGAGGGTAGTCTTGCTATGATGTCCAAAGGTCACTTTATCTCCCTCACTCGCTGCAGCATTTTGTTGAAGTGTCTTTCTCCAGTCCTCAACGATGTCCTTGATTTGTACGTCAAGACTATTCCCGCTGATATTCACTATGACTAACCTGATGATTAGCAATCGAATGGACTCTGGGAGGTTTGAAAGCAACCACAAACCCTACGCCTTCCACACTGTGATCCGTTCCGTGCTGGTCCCGTTAAGATTGGCCGCGTCTTCGAGGGGGCTGGAGCTTATCACGGAACTTGATGGTGATATCGACTTAGTTGCCAGACGAGCGATGCTCACGGCCCAAGGAAAAAGCAGGGACTGGGTGGACAAGAAAATTGCTGAAGAGAAAGAAGAGGGCATTGTTGTAGGCGATGAGATGCGACTGCGACAAATCATCACCAATCTCGCAAGGTACTATTCTTCTCTACTATATGCTTTCTGTGCGCGGGCCTAATGTCGCTTTATAGCAATGCTTGCAAGTTCACTCCTGCAGGCGGCAAGATTCATATCCGCACGAAGCTTATTCAGCCAACTGCCGACGAGCTAATTCTCAGTACGTCGGACGAAAGCACGGACATGGAGACATCTTCGACAGACGCTTTCCGGCCCCAGCGCCATCCCAAGTCAGTACGTCACCATCAGCCGCCGCATTCGAGGATAGTCGTGCGGATAGAGGTGGAAGACACAGGTACACGACGCAGACCTGCATCACTCTTTCACAATTCCTCAATAGCTTTTTGCGTGTGATAGGTGTTGGAATACGACAGCGGGACCTCCACGACAATAGGCTCTTTAGTGTAAGTTTGAACGCTCCCATTACTTGTCGATGGATGTTAAGCGACATTGTATTATAGCCTTATGTTCAGACGGAAATCGGCCGAAACCAAGGTGAAGATCGTGGCACTAGCCTCCCTGCTCTGAAACAACCGACTCATGAGCGTTTTTATACAGGCGGAAAAGGGACCGGGCTTGGGCTGGCCCTTGTCAGACACATCGTAAAACTGAGCGGGGGAAGGTTGGGCGTCAAGAGCAAGCGCGGCGAAGGGAGCATCTTCTGGGTCGAGCTAGCTCCTGGAATTGGCAAGAGCGCGCTTCAAACGTCAAAGGATCACACGCCAGATCTTCCTCTCACTGCTTCGTATCAAGATACCCCTTGGACTTTGGATCCCACATCGCCTCTTTTCGAGGGCATAACGCCATCCAGTGTGGAAAGTTCGCCTCCGCCTTCTCGTGCCCTACCGTCAGCGAATGCTGGCGACTCGGTTTCAGCGCGTACTATGTCGCCACAAGATTCGGCACTCGTCACCATAATGGAGCACGGCGGCATGGTCGAGCTTAGGCCTACCCTTCGGACCGCTTACTCCTATATGGATCCACTACCTTCCGGGACTGACTTGTCTCCTTCACCTGGCCTGTCTTTTACAACATCACACTCGGGCCATCATCCTCCGTCACACCCACCCACACCAGGAAGCATGCAAAGCACAGCGAATTCGCCAGTCGCAGTCTTGAATCGTCCGTTACCATCCCCGAAGCCTCCTGGACCCGCTGAGCCGCCGTCTGCCCCTGCGCCGCCTGCTTTGACGAGAACTGCACCCTCAAATTCAAGTGGCGACGATCCATGGTCAAATATGCACGTTCTTGTGGTGGATGATGATCCCTTGACGCGAAAGTTGATGTCGCGTTTGCTGACGCGCATCGGATGTACGGTGGAAACCGCAGAAAACGGGCAAGTTGCGCTGGAAATGATCCTGGCTTCCGGCACAACGCCATTCTTTGAGACGTCACAAGCTTCTA
Source organism: Botryobasidium botryosum FD-172 SS1 (assembly GCA_000697705.1). Taxonomy (NCBI): domain Eukaryota; kingdom Fungi; phylum Basidiomycota; class Agaricomycetes; order Cantharellales; family Botryobasidiaceae; genus Botryobasidium; species Botryobasidium botryosum. The sequence goes on from KL198074.1 coordinate 65,435, forward strand.
CGTCCGAGCCAGAGACACAAGGACGCTTTGAAGTTGTATTCCTGGATAACCAAATGGTGGGCGTGTTTCCATTTAAATCTTAAGTCTTGTTGTTAATGCCACTATTGCCAGCCTATTCTAAGCGGTGTAGGCATGACGCGACGCCTCCGTGGACTAGGGAGGAAGGACTTTATTGTCGGCGTCACCGGCAACGCGCTTAAGGAGGACCAGATTGAATATCTGGAGGCAGGCGTCGACCAGTACGTGCTAAACTAGTCGTCATATCACATACCAGGCGCTAACGATCGGCCCCAAATAGCGTGCTGACGAAGCCGGTGCTGGAGCGAAGCCTCAAATCGATGCTGGCGAAAGCTGCCGAGCGTCGAAAAGAGCGGTTCGCAATGGTGCCGGAAGAGGAGACAGGTCAAGCATAGCACTTCCTTCTCTCTTTTTCTTGCTTTCTTTTTTGTTGGGATCTCCCACACCGTTTCCTCTCTTTGGTATCTCGCGCTCACACTCGACTCTCGTTTTCCACTGCTCGCTACGCTTTCGCATCACGTCATTTTTTCGCATTGCATGCTATCTAATGTTGCACTCTTTGATGTCGTTTCTTGTATCATCAACCAGGTTTATTTTGGCATTATTTAAGGGAATACACACGCGCTTATCCCATTCAGATCTATTGGTTGTGCGCAGTGAGATTAGTTTAGCAGACTCCGGTGACGAGTTTATTGGAAACTTTTGCAGAATGGTACCCTTGGGGAATATTGTACTAGTGGACTGAAACTTTAGACTTTGGCCGAGCCCAGTGCAGCTGCAAACGGCAAAATGACAAGCTTTTCGGGATCCCACTGATAGGGCAATACACAATTCGAATGATGAGTATGCTGCGAGAGTGCGTGGATGGCGAGAGATGGACTTACAACTCTCGCCGTGTAGTAAACGTCACTCTCGATCCTCTTCCTCAAGGACTCAATGTCCTCTGCCGCAACAATAAAAGCGGACCCAATCATCTTCTTCTGTGCATCTGGTAGGATCGACTCGGGCGTGAGAATTGCACCCCCGATTTCTGAGCACATGAACCAGTCAGCGCTTATACTAGCAAGCATCTCGAGGATAAACGACAGGGCGTACTCAGATCCCAGTGTTCGCCCTTCGCAATATCTGCCTTTACGCCAGCTAGATGCTCCTCACGTACGGACATCCTGCGCGAGAACGCTTCGGCATCGGTGCAATCTGGGGCCCAGATAATGAAGGTGTGCTTGGTGGGGGTAGCGGTCGAGGACATCCTGAGGTGGTGGGCGTATGATCGATGGGCTGCGATCAGTCTGGGCAGCCGTTGGAGCATTGGTTCTGCTGTAAAAGTAAAGTCAGTCTGGGCGTCGTGATCTGAGTGTGGTCCGAGCTGCAACCGAGCTGTGCATCTCCGCCCTGAAGACCACTCGGTTCGGTCCGCCTCGGCGTGAGCGTGAGACTCGCTCAGATGAGCTGCTTAGATAATTCAGAGGATTAAAAATCATGAGTGAGGACTGGCAGTAGCCAGGTAATCAGCATACAGAACCCCGCCCTTAAAAACAGTTTACTTTGATATTAGATAGGAAAGAAGTGACATGACATGCAAGTATACCAACGGCCAAAGAATACTGAGACAACGTGTGAAGAGCCCCATGGTATTGGCAATAACAGCGAAGGGGTCAACCCAAGAAAAGAAAAGAAAAATGATGCAAAAATATACGTCGTAAGGTAGAAGAGTGTTCGACTAGAGAAATGTTCATTATACAGCTTCTTCCCCCTCTACTTCGGCTTCCTTCTCCTTCTCTTTTTCCTCTTCTTTACCGCCATCTGAACCCTCAGGGGACTCGGGGGCTGGGATATGCGCGAGGACTTGGTCCACGAGGTCCTTGGCGAGTTTGGCATTGCTGACCTGAACAAATGAACGAATGCGTAAGGGCCGGAGCTCATTCACAAGCAAAAAAAAAAGGCAGACCTTGATAGCATGATGCACCGTGACTCCATCTTCTAACACTGATATTTTGATAAATTTCGGGTCTTGGGAGACGCTGCACGCCATTCCGTGGAAAAGATTGGCGTTCAGGAGAAGACGAAAAACGCCTTCCGCGCGCATGACTGCAAACAAACAGATAAGGCACACGTTTTCGCAAAAGCTAAGCCACGGTTGCCTACCTAGACGGGCTTTCGATTTGTCGGATTTCTTGATGTTTAATCGAAGTGTCCCTAATCCCCGCTCTTTGTACTGGTGGTTCGGGTCCATTGTGTATAATTTTGCGCGTAGTTGTTGTACAGTTATTTCGTCTTCTTCACCGGTAAGTACTATGTTTGACAGATGAGAGCGCGTAATTTTTTCAAAGCAATAACAGTACCGTACCTTCTACTTGCTCTATATTTGAGTATTTGTTTTCATTTGACTCATGCGCCTGGCTGTCTACGTTTTGGGAGGCCAAAATGTCGCTAAAGGACTGCTGTGTCGATTGCGAATTTTTGCCCTTTTGCTCAGATGAACCGTTCGGCGAGCCAAATCGGGTGGGCGAGCCAGAGGAGAAAGACCCAAACGCTCCGCGCGATTTAGGAGGGCTACCTATCGGCGATGTAGGTGACGGCGAAAGGGGTCGGGCAGAAAACGACGTCGTGGCGTGAAATCCGCCAAATGCGGATGGTGCAAAGGTGGTGGACGATTGGGGCTTGGGGGCGGGGAACGGAGAAGAGGAGCCAAATGTGAAGCTTGACTGAAAGCCGACGCGTGCGTTGACAACCTTGCTCTTTGACTAACCCTTTATGAAGAGATGCAACTCACTGCTTTCTTGGGCGAGGACTCATCGAGCGCATTCTTGGACGATGCGGCGAGTGCGGCAAATGGGGAGATTCCGGTGTTAAATGCAGCAAACCCACCCTGTACGAACCGGGTAAGATGCAGATACAGTGCAAAAGCTGATGGAGGAGAGGGACCGCACCATTTTAGATGGAGGAGCTTTAGGTGCTTCAGATGCGGGCTCTGCAACGTCTTTTGCCTTCCCTTTGGGATCAACGTACGGCTTGATGCTTTTGGAGCCCTCGGCGTTGTCTCTGAGGCGTTTGGACGGCTCCGACTCGTCGATATCCTTCACAACATTCTCCTCCTGCCCCACATGTTTCCGCTTCAGACCGCGTTCCTTCTTCCCCTTTTCGCTGTCCGAGCGCTCAGAGTCGGAGCCGTTCACGGCAGGAGGACCAGCAGGTGACGCTGGGCGATCGGATGCAGGCGGTGCAGGGGGAGGCGATGGGGATTTCGATGGCGCGGGCAAGGGTTCAGGCTCGGGAGCAAACGGCAGGGCAGGCGAGGCAGGAGCATCGTTAGGAGCGTCAGTAGGGGGTATAACGGTGACTTGGTCTGGGGTAGCGACGATTGCGGTGTCCATCACTTCTTGCTGATCAGAGTCGGGTTGGGAGTCCATGGTTTGATCGAGAGGCTCGGCTTCATCGCCAGATTTAGCCGAGTCCTTCCAGCTGAGGTCCTTGACACGCTTACGGATTTGTTGGAGCTTTGGCGGTTCGCGCTCGCGGACGGGAGAGCCATTGGGTGGAGAGCCAAAGGGAGGGGAGTTGCTGCTGTCGCCACTGGAACGAGGGGAGCCCTCCTCTTCGAGGGAGGGCTGCAAGGCGCGAGATGCAACGCGATTCTTTTTGGCAGGGGTCCTACGCTCGCGCTTTTCCGAGTCGTAGTCGCCGTTGAAATCCTGGTGGACAGGGAGATCAGAACGGAGGCGTGGGTTGCCGGATGAAGGCTCGCAGATTTGGGAGATAAGCTGTACGTACTTTGGGAGTGGGTGGCTCTGCGGAGGCTTCGCGCTCTCTCTTTCTGCTTTTGTGAGTATCTGTGCAGAATATTTAGACACAAGATGAAGCGGAAAGGAGGACAAAGACAACGAGCCTTTGACTTGGAGCGTCTGAGGCGGCGGGTCTGGGGCGGCGATGGTTTCGGGCGTGGCCCGGTTGGAGCCTTCGTTGTCTGACATGGGGATCAGCGAGGAATGATGAAGGAGATGGTGTTCGACGACGACGGGGGTGAGACGGCGGCGGGAGGCGGTTGGGAGCGGTGGTGGGTGAGGAGGAGGACGTCAGAGCCTGAGCAGGTCTGGCTGGTTTGGGAACGGGCCCCCACCGGCGTACACAACACCACGCCACTGCGCGCACGTGACCTTCGATCCGCCTATTGACCCTCGTCTGCGTCTAACTCGCCCTTCGAATCGGAAGAAGCACGAGTGGCATGGAATCGTCGTGCTCGTATGAGTTGCCGTTCTCCTCAAGTACTCCTCCCCGACGCGAAATTCGCAGCGCGCAGCGGCCAAGCGAGCGCGGGCGAGCGCACTTGCGCCTAATCTGCCCCAGGACCCGTGGTGCAATAACTGCCCCTGAAGGTCCGAGGCGCGGGACAGCCTTTCTGGGCTCGGTCCGGCCAAGCACGATTTCCCCAAGATTTTCTGCCAGTTTGGCATGGCCTTTCAAGACCCCCACGTCCTCCAGATCTGATGTGTCTCCTGGCGCCTCATGTCCTCGATCTGCGCCTCGATGCAATGTTTAGATCCAATGCCTGTCTGCCTGCCACTGGAGTCCACGGCAACCTGAGGCTCGCACTCTGTTTCGATCGATCGACATCGCCTATATATGGGAGCTTCACCCTTTCTTCTCCGAGGTGTTATATCAGTTGCCGGTCTCATCAACCGTCGATATTTCCTTGCCCCCATTCGCAAGCCTAATGTCTACGCACCGGGCGCGCCCTATATAGCGACTGTAGCCAGGCTCGTGACAGCGGGAGTCGGAACTTGACAACGAGAAAGCCTGCACTAGCTTTGCAACACCTTGCATTGAAACTTATATGCATGCCTGACTCGGCACACGTCCCGATATAATGTTGCCGACATGTTTACCTGGCGGTCTCCCAAAAATGCAATACTGAGGAGCTCGTGCCGCTAATGAACACTCCAAAAACACGTTTATACCGTGGCACCGGCTTCTCTGATGTGCGTGTATGGGAAGTGTTGACCGGCTGCACCGCCTGACAAGTCCCACCTTACAGGTAAGTATGATTATCACAATACAATCTTGTGCAGTTTTGGGTTTAAGAAACCCAATTGCAACATCGGCAGGCTGACGCGTGTACAAGATCTTTTTCAAGGGGGTTCCCACACTCAAGTACCCCACTGCCCGTACGTGCACCCTCCATTATTCAGCGTCCACGCCCGTGAGAGAATGCATGTCCAGGATGCCCAAGTATGTAAAATAGCTAGTTTCGCGTGCACCAGGACTGAATCGAGAGCAGTCTTTGACCTCGGAGCATCGGGAAATACTGTCCATGAGGCCTTGACGCCTAGCGCTTAGCCTTTAGCGCGTGTTTCATCCGACACGCGTTTGATTCCGTAATCATCACGTGATGAACAATCTTTGTGGCTCGCGTGGACTCAACACCTCGCGCTTCGACTTGCGCAGCATTTCACGACTTGGGTGCTGCTGGGCAGAATGACGCTCTCGGATACGTCTATTGTTGAAGCGATACAAACGGTGGTGAAGGACGCCCGGAAGGACGATAGAATTGCGTGCGTTTACTTATTGTTCGCCACCTGTTTGCGCTGCTCAGCACTGGTTTACTTTTTCTTCTTCATAGAGACATTACGCTGCGCGTTCTCCGAGATGATGTCGAAAAAATGCTTTCGCTCGAGACGGGAACTCTGAATACGGCGCAGAAGAAACAGCTGATGAAGGATGCGTTTCAAAATGCTATGGCGAGTCCATGATCTCTGACCGCTTATCACGCGCGCTGGTACTAATGCGATTTCTGGCTCGCCAGAATGAACCCGATGACGAGCCCGAGGAGAAGAAACCGACTTCTAAACGGGCAGCGGCGAAACGAAAGACGGAGGGGGTCGAGACTGAGCCGAAGAAGCGGAAGCGGGTCGCGAAGAAGGAGAAGGAGAAGGAGAAAGCCGATAGTGGGGCAGAGGAAAAGAAGGTGAGCCGCTTCGCCGTATCTTATCTCCATTGTTACGGACCCACTTGAACGCCCTCCCGTTTTTTTTGCAGAAGAGCGATGCTGAGATGAGCGAACTCGAGGGCGCGCCAGTCAAGAAACGCGCGCGAGCGAAAGCGCAGCCAAAATCCGAGTCCAAGGTACGTATTATAATGCGGTAAATGATTAAATATACTCACGATACGAGTTTTTAAAGGCGGCCAAAGTCGCGTCTAGTTCTGCAGCGAAACCAGACTCGAAGACAATGGACGTATCTGCAGCTCAAGCGGACGATACTGTACGCCGATCGTTTTGTTATCGACATGCCTCCCGTCTAACTCCCGAAATCTATCATACAGAAGGCTGAATCTGAGCTGAGCGAGCTTGAGGATGCGCCGGTCAAAAAACGCGCGCGAGCGAAAGCGCAGCCAAAACCCAGTCCCAAGGTACTGCTCTAATTCAGCCGGTGCTCCGTTGTGTGCTCACAATGTAAATTCAAAGACGACCAAAGTCGCATCTAGCTCAGCATTAAAGCCAGAATCGGAGGTAGTGGAAGTACCTGCGGCTCGGGCGAATGACACCGTACGTCGATCATCTCACTACCTCAAATGGTTTGCATCTTTAACTCTGAATATCTACCATGCAGAGGGCCGAGTCTGAGATGAGCGAGCTCGAGGACGCGCCAGTCAAGAAGAAGCGCGGGCGAGCTAAAGCCGAACCAAAATCTAGCAAAGTGCGTCTCGCCATTACTATTAGCCACGCTAACAACCTGAATCGTAATCTACACCTGGAAGGCGGGCAAAGCGTCGTCTCCAAAGAAGAAATCCGAACCAGAGCCTCCAGCAGACCAAGAAGATGTCCATGTGGTACGCTAAATCGATTCCTCTTTATATGCCGATCTTGTTCAACATTACCACTAGAAGAGCGACTCGGAGATGAGCGTACTGGTCGACGAGAAACCCGCGCGAAAGCGTGTTTCCAAGGCTAAATCCTCCCCGTCGAAAGAAGCAAAGCCGAAAGCCAGCCCCGCTGTGAGTACCCACACACTTTTTATGACAGTTAGTGATAACAAGATTTTTGCATTGCAGAAGGGGAAAGGAAAGGGGAAGGCAAAGGCAAAGAAGCCCGATGCAGAGGACGCGATGGACGTCGACGAACCAGAGTCTAAATCGAACGGGGCGCAAGCCGTGGTGGATGTGGACAATGCCCAGGTAAGCATCCGCATTTTCATATCACCTACCCATCCACCGGGCCTCTGATCCGGACTCTTTGCCCAATCACTCCGTTCCCGACGTAAAGGACGCGGAGAAGAGCGACTCGGAGCTGAGCGTGCTGATTGACGAGGAGCCGAAGAAAAAGAGCCGTAAAAAGGTGCGGATCAAAACGTTCAAACTCGTACTTGGGACCATTATTTCGTCAACGCGTGTTTATTTGGTTTGATTTTTGATAGGATGCCAAGGTCGAAAATAAAGGGAAGAGCAAAGGCAAGGAGAAGGCTAAAGAGAAAGAGACGACGGTGTGCCGATTCCATCATATTGGGTATTTTTGGCGTGGATATTGAGTTTTATTTCTGTAGAAGAAGCCGAGGGGAAAGGCGGGCGCGACGCCGTTGGTAAGACACCCACTTGGACTCTCATTGATGAATGCTGCTGCTCATATTACCACCCTATTAGACTGAAGACGAAGAGACAATCAAGAGACTCAAGGTGCGGCAGCAAAAGAACGCACCAAGCTAAACTCTGATCTCGCTTATTCAAAAATAGTCATTTGTGGTGGCATGCGGGGTGCGCAAGGTATGGTCAAAGGAATTGCGGGATTGTACGACGCCGGGGGCGCAGATCAAGCGGCTGAAGGAGATGCTGGGGGAGCTGGGGATGAGCGGGCGGATGAGCGTAGAGCAGGCGAAGAAGATCCGGGCGAAGCGGGAGCTGAAGCAGGAGATCGGTGAGTGCAAGATCTCGTATCGCGATGGAAAAAAAAGCGAAAGGAAAGAGATGAAACTGATCGGGGATGGTGATTTCATAGAGGATGTGGTGTCGTTTGAGAAGAACCGGGGGGTGAGCGCGGACGATGCACCAAAGCGGGCGATGCGGAGTGCGAAGAAGCCGAGTGTGAGCCGGCGAGTGGCGGATAGCGAGGAAGAGGGTGGGAGCGGGGGTGACGAGGACGGGGCTCCGAAGAAGGTGCGACATATTATTGCCATTTACACTTTTAATCGACGTATCTGACGTGCGATGACACTGGCAGATGACGGCGAGCGCATCTATCGCGGCGTTTCTGGCTGATCAAAGCGAGGAGGAGTAGAGGTCAACAGGCTTCTTGGCTTTTTGGATGTCGTCTTTCTTGCTTTTTTTTCTTCGCGTAATGGGGGAGATGAACGGATGATCAAGGTGTAATATTGCAATGAGGGAAGGGTCGTGTCAACGTGGGGGGTGCTAGAACTTATAAAAGAAGGCTTGGACCCTGAGGAAGGGGGAGCCGGCGTGCCTGCGAGTAGCCGGAATAGTCTAGTGCGCAAGGGGGGGCGAGATTGAGAGGCCGGGGGGTGGATTGAACAATGAAAAAGGAAACGAGTGGCTTTTTGACTAAAGTCGACGCTTGACCGGAAAGCGACGAGGGCATGGATCAAAGGGATTGAGATGAAGGGGGAGGGACAAATGGAGGAGTGAAAAGAGATATATTTGAGAAGACAAAGAATTCGAAGAGGGGTGGCTGTTTGGGATGCAAGTAAGTACAGGAGATGTGACAGAGTCAGGAGGGTTTTGGGGAAAAGAACCTGACGCCGCCGCCGTCGGCACCCTCGATGAGCTGGGCTCGGCCTGACTTTGCGAGGATGGCGATGGCGGAGCGGAGGAGGGGCAGGGGGAGATCGACGAGTGGGGACGGCACGGGCGGGTTGGTGATCTCGTAAAAGGTGAGGATGGTGTTGAGCTGGGCGGTGGAGGAGGCCTGGAGGATGGGTGTGAGATGGAGGGAGAGAAGGGGAGAGAGAAAGAGAAGCGGACCCAATCGAAGAGGATCTCGGCCCACTCGGAGGGGAGGCGCCAGTAGAGAAGGACAGAGTGGAGCTGTTTGGGAGGATCGTAGACGGCGAGGCCCTGGGCGACGAGGCTGGCGAGGAGGGAGGAGAGGTAGGGGGCTTTGAGGGAGCCTGCGTGGGGGAGAGCGATGAGAGCGGGGGCAATGGAGAAAGCAAGAGATCGCACGCTTTATGCGGGGGTTAGCGAGGGCATCGGCCCAGGGATCGGGAGGGTGGACGGGGTGGGGGTGGAGGTGGAAGAGACGGTGATGGCGGGCGTAGGAGAGAATGAGGCGCGTCCACTGCTCGGCCTGGGTGGCTTGGGTGGCGGCGCCTGGCTGCTGGCTGCATGCATGTCATGGATTGTCAGCTGGGGGCAAGGAGCTGGCGGGAACACGCACTAGAAGAAGGGCGGCCACGCGTGGATCGACGGCAGCACGTAGCCTGCAGTCGCGTCAGCTTCACCCACCGCAGAGGAGAGAGAGAAAGTACGAACCGGAGGGGAGGGTGTGGGGGGCGAGTGTCCTGGTCGCGTCGTCGGTGGCCATGGCTGCGCTCGGAAGAAGACGAGAAGAAGCGGGTGTCGTCACCTGAGGCCTGACTAGGCCGCAATGAGAGCCACGTGCGGGGTGGCGGTGATCGGGGAATACGCGTGGAGAAATGACAGGAGTCTGTTTGGGTGCACCTTAAGCCCGAATGAGTCCCCGAGAAGTCAACCGCCAAGGCCCTGAACGCTCCCTCCCTCCCTCCTCCCACCACCAGCCAGCCATGAACGTCGCCTCCCTCCTCTCCAACAGCGACCCGCCCC
>KL198074.1:75516-89296 GCA_000697705.1 Botryobasidium botryosum FD-172 SS1
CAGCCCCCGCCCCGTCTCAGCCTCTGCCCCAGCCCCAATCACAGGCGCAGTATCCGCCCCGCTACCAGCAACAGCAGCAGCAGCAGCAGGCGCCGGCGCTGCCCCAGCACCTGCCCCCGCCCCAGGTCCCCCACCACCACCCGTACTCGTCCGCCTATCCCGCCTACTACCCCTCGCCCCCGCCCCTCCCGCCCATCCACCATGACCGCTACCCGGCCCTCGATGGTGGTCCCCCACGTGATCGTGATAGAGAACGAGAGCGCGAACGCGAGCGCGACATGTGGCCCCAGCCCTCGGCCCACTATCCAGATCCCTTTTACTCGCACTCTCGCCCCTACGACCCGTCCCCCTCCCACCGCCGCTCCCACTCCCACTCCCAGTCTCACCAGCACCCCCATCCTCAATCGCACCCGCACCCGCACTCGCATTCGCAAGATGCCCTCCCGCCCCTTGTCCCCCATCCCGCCATGGGCATCTCTGCCATCCTCGACTCTTCCCCCTCCGATGGTGTCGTAGTCGGTCCCGCTCCGGGCCAGCACACCCGCACCACCTCCCCCGTCCGTCTCAAGCCCGAGCGCCCGTCTTCCCCTCCTCACCACCACCACCACCATCTCCCGCCCCTTACCACCTCTCCTACCCTAAAATCTCGCCGACCTCCCGCCCCCAACGTCGCTGGTCCTGCCCCCCGCTCGAGGGGCCGCCAACCCGCCGGCCCCGAGCCGTCCATTTCCAGCCGTGCCCCCGTCATGCCTCCAAACACGGCCCGCCCGCCCAAGCGTCCCACATCCCAGCACAGCTCTCAGGGCCCTCCCGTTCCTCAAATTTTTCACCAGGCCGTCCTCTCCAAGGACGAGGGCAAGGTCTTTCGCGATCGCGAGCGCGAGCAGCGAGACCGCGATCGCGATCGTGAGCGGGAGCGTGATCGTGATCGTGACCGTGACCGCGACCGCGAGCGGGAAATGCGCGAGTCTCGAGAAAAGGACATGGCAGCGCCATACCACCACCACCACCCGTCCACCTCCACCCATCCCAGCCCCAGCCCCAGTTTGGCCCATGCCACGCCCGTCCAGCGCCATCTGCGCCCGGCCTATGACCATTTTGACTCTGCTCCCTCGAGCTCCCGTCGCCCCACTGTGGCTGGTTCCAGTGCGAGCGTAAATCCCAGTGCTAATCCCAATGCAGCCAAACTGCCCTCGGTCCTCTCCCAGGGCGATATCCCTCGCATCGGCTCCGAGCCCAACACTTCTGCCCAGGTTGCCTTGCTCAGCTCGCGCCCAACGGTCATTCATCACGCGCACGCGCACGCGCACAATCACGCCCATATCCACCCGCACCCGCACCCCCACACCCATCCGCACGCGCATTCGGGTACCCATGCCCACCAGCACCAGCACCACCACGTGCACGCGCATAGTCATCCCCATGTCCACGGCCATTCGCACCCCCATGTTCATGCACATATCCACCACGCCCATGTTCACGCTCCGTCAGGAGCCAGCGTGCGTGGCAGCAGCGCCGTGCCCGATCTGTCGGTGACGCGTCACCATCCCCACCGATCCATGGGGAACATCCACTATTCCGCCAACTCTGCCTCGGTGCCTCATTACGCGACCTATCCTCCGCCGCCCAGCCTCGGCACGTTTGTGTACCCCAACTCGCCCTTCCCGCTCGATATCACACCCACCCTCCCCAACCAAAGCGCGTCGATCCCGACGTACTCGCTCACAATCTACATCCCCGCCGCCCAGCTCCTCACGTCCATCCCCACGGTCGTCCCCCTCTGGGGCTCCCAGGACACGTCTGGAGACGGCGATGTCGCCGGCGGGTACACGGACGACTCGGATATCCGGCTCGCCGTCCTCCATGCTGCGTTTGTGTCGCTCGACGAGATGAGGCGCGCGAAAAAGGAGGAGCGCGATCTCAAGGTCGAGTTTGTGTGGAGGGGCGTGCGGACGAGGTTTAGAGGGTCGGTCGGCGGCGTGGGCAGGCGCGCGGGCGCCAAGCGGGCGTGGTCGGAGGACGCAGAGGGCGTGGTGAGGAGCGCCGGCTGGGGCACGTCGCATGACGGCGGTGCGCTGGAAATTGTCAGGACCGAGTGGGTCGAGGTTCGTTTTTTCTTGTCTCCTGCTGCGCGTTCATTTCTTTGCTCACTCCTTTTTTTTGTCGGTAAACAGAAGGGAACCGCGTATGCGCTCCACCGTCCCAATCGCAAGTCCCGCATCGCGCAATACACCCAACAACGCGCGCGGCTCAACCTCTTACCTCCACAACCACCCTCGCTCGCCGATCCACCCGCGATCAACGCGCTCCCCCCGTTCCCCTCATCCGCGTTTCGTTCCGGCTCGCCGTCCTCCGTTAGCTCATCCCTCGTCGCCACCCCGCGCGACGTCTCGGCTGGGCCTGTAGAAATGGACCTCGAGGACGGCGAGCGGGAGGGTGCGATGCTGAACGTCGTGTTTGGCTATGGCGCCGAGGAAGGCGCGAGGTGTGTTCTTGTCCTTTGTTCACCTTTGGTTTGGGGACTTATTGTTTTTTTTGTGCAGCTTTGCGTACGAGCCAATCTCGCTGCAGGCCATTGCGTTTGGTGAGAAATTCGCTCATGGATCGAACGGGCGACCGCGCAAGAAGCGGCGTATGGATCCCGTCGTTGAAGAGAGCCAGCAGAAGCGGAGCGTCGTGTTTGAAAACGACGAAGAGCGGTACGCTTTTCTCTCTTCGTGATCCTGTGAACGAACTATGTACTAAAATGTCATTTACAGATTTATGCTCACGCCCGCATCTTCGGAGGACCGATACACGCTCTCCGTCCTCTCCGCCCCTCTCTCGACACAGCAAGTCAGCAAAGCCGATGTCGGTTTCACCGACGAGGGCGTATGCTTCTGGTCAAGCACCTCAGCCGATCACGAAGGCGGCGACAACGACGCGATCGCGCGAAAGCTGGGCGGCGCGCGTCATCGTGATGGGCAGCGTACCGGCTGGTTCTGTACGGTCAAGCGGTGGAGGTTCGCCACGGCCCAAGAGGTTGAGGCCGCCGCCTCGAATTCCAGCGACTCGTCTTAATGTTATTTATTTTTGTATCATTCGTTCTCTTCGCTTCTTCGGTTCGGTTCTCTTACCCCCCTCGCTTCTACTTTTGCTCTGTGCATTTGAACTGTTCTTGCATCAATTGATTCGGTTTTGGCGTAATTACAAGTGTGATCCTGTGAGCTGATTTTGTGTGCGCGGGTGAGCTTCACGGTATAACATACACATGGACGATTGCAGAGCTTGGGTGTCCGAGCTCGATATCGATGTTGAAGATGGTCGGACCGTCCCCGGGCAAAATATAGCACCGTTTTCCAACGAGAATAGATGCATCGAATCGTGGAATGCTCAGCTTCGCTCATTAACCAAATACAAACTTGCGTGTTGATTCCATATATGAAGCCTACTACTTGGTAGAAAGAAATTGGATTAGCATGGAATGGTGCGTGCTTGTCTGGTCTTCCCCAGGCAAACAAAACGAGGGTAGTGAGGCCTTCTGTTGGCTGTCGTATCCTTGCGCTTGAAGACATGGGTCGCTTTTGAAGGAGCCTAGTGATAGTCCGGGTCGGTCCACAGGTGAGGCTTTGAGGACCGTGACAAAAGGGTGGACATTCGTAGGTGGAAACGAGTGTGCGCCGTGCAGATTGTAATAGCGACTTGGTGATGCACCGTTCAGAGCTCCGCGGGAATATGGGTGAACGACGCGTGTGAGAGCTGCGGGGACGAGTGTAGACTCCTTCAAGCAGCCTATGCAAGGGCCGCCGTCTATTGCTCACATCACGGTGGATCAGGTCACGCCCGTGGTGGAACCCGAGGCACTCTCCAAGGTCGACCATGTCGAGGAAGCCATATCCGAAACTCAAGAAGCCCACAATCCCAGGGAAGTAGTATCTGAAGTCCCCGAAACCCATCCCCAGGAAATAGCGCCCGAACCCTCTGCAGCCCACCATCCTGTACATGGCGAGGTGAGCGATCCAATAAATGAAGGAACCGCGACCGCACGCGCGGCGCTAACATTAGACGATGATCAAGGTAAACCAAGCCGCAGTCATTTCAACTCGTTCCGCATTCCGTTCTGCGTGGCGAGTTTGATCTATGCCCGGCTCCTGTGCAGGCCCACGGCTTCGATCCTCACGCGCACGGCTCATCTTGGAGAGCCAGAGGAGCCAAATTCGGTGATGCCTTCTCCGCGCAGGGCCTCAGCTCCGATCCTCGCGACTCATCTAGAGGGGCCAGAAGAGTTGAATCTGGCGCCGTCTCCCCCTCCACGCAGAGAACCGAAATCTATTCTCTCGCCTTCGTCTCTAGTAAGTCTCGTTTTGGTATCATTATCCTGGTACACGGGAGTTGCGTTGTTCACATCTGTTTTATATAAGTAGTCTTATCGCGCACGGCGCGTTTCTTTAGACCGTTCTCGAGCACGCTGCCGCGCTTCTACTAGTCAAACCATCTCCGTGTTCGCGTTTCGCCAACACAGATTCCATGGAGTAACTGTGAAAGCAAAAAATGGGGGAAATTTAAGTAAAATGTCAAATTACTGATGTGAGAATATGCTCACCAGTTACATATCACCACCAACGATGGTTACAGTTGGTGTCCACTGACGAGCAGTCTCCCCAAAAAAAAATGTTCATCACCGCTCAGCGTAGATAATGGTCGAAGATGGTGAACGCGAAAACTTGGAAAATTCGGGTGGATTTTTGATCATCATCCCAAATGGTGAGTGTTACTGTTCACTGCTTTGGGTGGTCACCAGTAGGTTAGTTTCACCTAATCTACTTCGCTCAGCGGTAGCTTCTCACAGGTTGGCGGTCTAGCGCTAAGGCGCGCCGGCCACCTGTGCATGATACTCCGAACCATCGTAGGATTGCAAGATCATTCATAACTATTGGGCTGCAGTAGAGATTGCAATAGATACATGCTACTTTGTTCGGGCAAAAGAGCGACTACTTTAACTCGACAGTGAAGCCACTCTTCAAGCTAATGCCCGTAGTCGCAACCAGCGACTTCGTCGCCGCGCTAAATTCCACTTTACCCGCATCCACCGCCTTTCCGTTGACGAGAACGGACTTGGCGCTGGTCACGTTCAAGAACGTGACCAACCCGACCTTCACCTGGGCATCGTAGCTGAATGTCCCGCTGGCGGTGAGTTTGCTGCCCGAGAAGTCGAACTTGATCTCGGTGGTTGCGGAGGGGGTGATCGACTCGCCGTCGTCGAGGTAGAGGCTGCCGGTAGCCTTGCCGTCGGTGCCAGGGGCGACGACGACGTTGAAGTCTTGTTGACGGAGGGCGAAGGTGGTCATGGCGCTTGACGTGCGCAGGGGGAGCACAGCGCCGCCGCGGATATGGACGGGGATCGTGGTGAAGCCGACGTCGGTCAGTTGGACATTGGCGCCTTGGCCTTGTACGGGTGCGTAGGTGAGGAAATCGTAGAAGATATCCTTGGGCAGATAGATCGAAACAGATGTCGAGTTTTCGTCAGTAACGGGAGATCTGTCGAAATTCAAGTGTCATTTACGGAGAGGAATGTGCAAACGGGCGGGGGTGACGTACACCAAGATGGAGTCGCCGTAGAAGAATTGAAGGTCGAGGCCAAAAGTATTGGAATCCTTTGGATACTTGTAGAATAGGGGGCTAAGTACAGGAGAGCCATCAAGATGCGCTTGGTGGAACGCAGTGTATATGTAATCCAAGAGACGGTAGCTGGATAAATGATCGCACTGAGAAAGTAGCACTTGAGCGACCGGGAGGATGGGTTGAAAGCTCACCGCATGTCAATGGCGTTCTTGGCGGCCTGTGTGACCGAGGCCCAGAGGTAAAACTCTTGACTCGTGGCGACATCTTGATTGTGCTACAATGGGTATGCCCTGGTAAGCAACTCAAACGTAGTTACGAGAGAGAGAGAGACGCACGTTGCGGTAGAAGGGGTAAAAGGCACCCAACATCGCCCAGCGAGCACAGAGGTTTTCCGTCGTGTTGCCACCTAGCGGAGAGCGCAGATTATTAAAGATAACTCAAGTACCTCGAATCCTCATCAGCACCTACCAAAGCCGCAAACATCGCTGCCAACCATCGGGACTTGCGCAATGCTAGCCATACCTAGCATACCAGCGATGCTGGATCGATATTTGTCCCATTGGGACAAGTTATCCCCGAGCCATTTGCCGGTGTAGTGTCCGGTGCCAGCATAAGTGGAACGAGTGATAACAATCGGTCGTTTCCCGGGGCGCCGCATCAACATCGCCTTGCGAGTTTCAACCGCCATCATGTGGCCGTACATATTGTCTGCGCACAAATGAAAATAAAACCGTGAGACCCCGTGTTTAGAATGCTAGGGTGAAACTTGATACGAACGCGTATCATATTCGATCAAACCATTAGCATGGATGATGTCGGTGTAGGCAGTGAGATCGGAGATAGCACCGTTTGTGTTGTTGATGTGGTATGGAGGTTCGAGGTAGTTCAAGCCGGTTGCGTTGGTTGCTGCGACGGCGCGCTTGAAAGGTGGCACAAGCGTGCCGGGTGCCGGAGGAGGGCTGAGGCGCGGTGGGGGGATGCTTTGATTCCGAGCTGATTGGAAAGGATCAATGCAGGGATAGTCACAGAACTAATCGAGCGGAACCTGAGCGCAACATGTCGAAAATGAGATGGAGGGAGCTGCTTACGGTTGCGGGGTCGTTCATGTCGATCCATGCACCATCAATGTCGATGCCGGTGTCCTTGTCGAAGAATCGCAAGAATTGCTCCGTCCAGTAATTGCTGACGTTGGGGTGGAACCAGTCTATGGACAATCGCCATACATTCAATACATATTGGGCAACACTTTACCGAATAACTAACCGGGGAAGACAGTTACGCCGGGCCAGACGACACTCTTGAAAGTAGTTCCATTGGGGCGCTTCATGAAAACATCAGCCTTAATACCCTCGTCATAAGCAATGTAGCTAGTGTTTGGTTGGTATGCAACGGCGGGGTCGACCATGAGAACTGAAAAGCAGTATCGGCATCAGGTGCGAAAGCTACAGCCACGGAGACGTACTGTAGTGCTGGTTCTTCTCGTGGAGCCGGTCGACAATCTCGCGCATCTTGTCCGTGGGGAAGTAATTGGCATCGTTGGTGAAGACTTTTCGCTGGTCCATGTAGTCTGTCCGGGCCACAGATAGCCATTAGAACACGGAAGCGAGTGACTTGCCCTCAACGTCAACGCACCGATATCTGTCCACATCGTCTCCAGTGGAATACCAGCCTTCTCGTAGTTTCCGATGACTGTCGCTACGTTCACGTAGTCTAAGTGCAAAAAGCGTGATCAAAAACGTGAGGGACGCGCAAAATGCCAGAGGGGCAGGTGCAACCTACCCTTGTATCCGTAACGGCACTGGTGAAAACCGAAACCCCAGTAAGGCATCTCAGCCGGCAGGTCAACGATATTGGCATATTGCCTGGCCACATCAGCCGGGTTTGGGCCCGAGAGGAAGTAGAAGTCGAGGATACCTCCAATGATGTTATACTCAAGAGTGCTATTCGCACCCTCATCACTGAGTTTAATGTCCATTCCGTTGGAGTTGAGCAAGAAGACACCATGGGTGCCGGTGGGACGGTGCTCAAGGTATATGGGCTGGCTGCTGTAAAGGTTCGAGTTGATTGGGATGCCGTACGCGTCGCGAGCCCACATGGTGCGCGTGATACCATGGGGGAGGCGGAACGGGTCGCTGTGTTCGCCAAGGCCGTAGATGTTGGCGTTTTGGGGAAGCGACGTCTTGATACGGAGGTACTGTGGCTCGAAGATGAGCGGGTAGGAGGAGGTGTCGAAAAGGACCTCGTTGGTACCATTGCGAACGATGGAGAAGCTGAACGGAGATGCGATGTATTTGAACAGGATAGAGGCAGAGGCGCTGTTACAATTGGACGAGGACGGGCGAGGCAGGACAGACTCGGGAACCTGATAGCGCTTGCCCTCTGGGTCGGCAATCTTGACATGAATACGCGAGGCTTTCGTACAAATATAGCATACGTAAGCGGTCAAAGAAAAAATAGACATGATTGGTCTCCGTCAACTCACATTCCTCGTACGTCACGGTCAGCTTCAGCTGGGTAAGATCAGGACCGTAGACGTTGCACGCTTCTCCAGCGAGAACCAAGTCGGCAGAGAACGAAGAGCCAGTCTGGTTCACGTTCATCGCAGTGTATCCTGGGCAGGACTGGGGGTCCGCCGCCTGTACGGCCCGAGGGGTGCGTACATCGATAGACTGGATGAGCGGGGTGGCAAGGACGCCGACCAGAGAGGGCGCGATGAGCAGGCCGCGGACGAGCATCTGGAGCAGGCAGGGATTGTGCGAGGAAAGGAGCGACAAGGGGCCAAAAGACGAGCGGGGCGGGACATTTAACGCAAAGGGCGGGGTCAAGGCACAAGCGCGCGAGCCCCCGCATGACACCCACGCACATGGACGTTGAGTGGATTTCGATCGACTGCGAGTTTTGGCAGCTGCCGTCGTCCCGAATGCAGCCCAAGCGCAAGCCTAAGTTACGTAAGTATACGTGGATGCATTATCCGGGACCAGTCCGAGGGCTGTACACCGGCGCGACGGCGGAGGCAAACCCCAGCCTTTTTCAAATCCCCCAGAGACCTAGTCTCGTGCCTCGCTCACGTGTGCCACGTGCCCATAAAGGTCCGCTCCCGCCGTGGGGTAGGACCGGAGTCGAAATTTCGAGCGGAGTCTCACCTGCGTACGCGTCTCTCCTGCGCTTTGGCACTGCGCGGTCGCGTATATATTCTGCACGCAATCACAACAAAACTGCCTGCTAGCTCTCTTACGCACCCTGAGACTTAACCAAGTAGACTATACAGCACATCTATCTGGCGAATATACCGCGAAGACACTGAAACAATCGCCCTAACACTGATAGTCAGGTACTGCCGGTGCTCCCCTCGCTTAGCATACGGCACCGACATTCTGTGAAGCTAGTTTTTTTTGCCACATTTATCATGCATTGGCGGGGTTAGATGCGACTGTAGAGCGCATCTCTGCACACGTCGTAACTCCTCGCATCGCGATTGCGCTCGTACATTGGTGTCTCTTTCTCTTGATTCTCCTTCTCTCTCAAGCGCAAAAATTCTTTCGTGTACGCTCTAAATGGTGTAAGTATACTAGGGCTCGGCAAATAACCTCCCGGAGGCTCTTAGCACATGGGAAAATTACCGTCGAGTTCAGAGCCTGTTATTTACACAGTAATTAACCAGTAATCTGCCCAGTGGAAGGGCCCCGACTTTCATTGCGGATCAAGACAAAATTCGAAGACGGCCGCTCTTTCTTTTCCCTTGGCCTTTTTATCCCCACTCGAAACCTCATCCAGCTACTCGGGCGCCGCAGCAATTGGCTTATCACTCAAGATATCCAACAAAACTGGCGAATCAAGAGCAACGGCGCCCTCGTCAAGTTCGAACGCGGTCGCCGGTGGGATCAGCTCGCCTGGCTCATCAAGCCATTCGTCCCCTTCGTCGTCTCCACCAGCTACTCGCACGCGATCGTCCTCTTGTGGGCAGCTGCCCTTAGGTTCATCAGGATTTGGAGGAGGCGGCGCGTCGTCAGTCAAGGGCGTCTTGCCAAAGATCGTGGCATCCAGGTCTCGGAATTTGACAGCAGGCCTGGATTTTGGAGGCATGTTCTTAATTTTTGGTTTGTTAGTAAGTACGCGTATTCATGCAAATTACAAGAGACTTACGGCTGGATCATTATGGTAATATTGATATATTTGGGTTTGATCAACCATTGTACTCACTGCGTTTCACCAAAAAGTTGCACGTCCGCGAACGTCCGTAAACTGGGCGTATCCCGGGCTTTCCTCAAGTTTGCAAAGAATCCCAGAAGCAAGCTGACGGGCTGCGGGCGCTCGGGGCTGCCAGCGTTTACGGCGGCGTAAACGTCGCGTATCCGCTGCTTTCCCGGGCTGGATCGTTCCCATTTCACGACGCATTTACGACGGCGGGAAATATCCCGTTTCACGATGGGCACCCTCTGTTTCGCTCGCATTTATGCTCTGGAAAGCCTGGGATGGCTCGGACCTAGCGTGAATTATATATCTCTTCCTTCTTCTTGAACATAAGTACCCCACATCTGGCACGTTTTGCCTCATCACTAACAACGATGCCCCCCATCCGCAAGTCGCACCAGCGCTCTCTGATGGGTAGTGTGCGTACCAGAAACCCTACACTTCAATATGTTTACTCTGACGAGTATTGCGCACGACATCAGAAATCCGTTATCGCGCAAAATGGCCACGCCACGCCTACCCCATACTTTCTCCCCGTGCATCGTCGATTCACTCCGGGCGCGCCGTTGTGCTCTGCTTTAGCTCCCCGCAATGAACACGCCCTCCCTTTGTCAGAGGGCCGCGCACGTCAACCCTCGTCCGGTGTCCGCGCCCAAGACCTAGATGACAGCGACAATGCCAAGCTGCGTGAGCTGCAGCCTCACGAAGTTATCTGCCACTTCCAGATTCTCGAGGGCGGGGTAAGTTTCCACCCAAATAGAACTACTTGCCAAATATTCGTTCTTACATCTCCCCAGGTTCCCCACCATGTTACGGTAGTCCGCGTGCTTGATCCGTGGGATCGCGAGGGCTCAGTGCGACTCAAAGTCACTCTTGTCAGCCCCCTGGTTGTCGCCGACCTGGACGTCTTGCGCACGACGCGTCCGCTCCTCAGGCAGCACGGGCGCAAGGAGTACAGCATCATGGCGCGTGGGGAGGCCTTGGCTTATATTGAAACATTGGCTGGCACCATACGGGATCCCGAGGAGGTACATACATTACCTTTCCTTGTGTGTAAGCATATGCACGCGTATACTCACTACCAACATGATCGTTTTCTCAGAAAGACGACGTCATTCACTGGCTATACCACCGCTACGACATCTACGTAAGCCCCTCCTTTGCTCCCCGCCTTCTGCTAATATTTACGCGGTTTATTTGCCAGGTACACGGTCAAGTTCAACGTATCGTTACGCAAAAATATAAAAAGCTCGCTCAAACAGACGTTTACGCGGCCGAGATGGAGAATGCGCCGCGCACTCGCGTGCGCGTCGAAACCCCATCGCGCATTCGTGTCTGGGCTCAAGAGGAGATCCAAAAGGTGCAGGACATGTCCCAGGAAAATGAATTTCACCTTGAAATGCGCATGCATGGGCTAATTGGCCAAATAGAGGAGGAGTGCGTCGCAAAGCTGGGGATGCCGGTTGAGGAGTAAACGCCGTGCGCTCGTGCTCGACTACTATTTCCTCTCTTTGTACAAAACGTTATCCATGTGTAAAACAGAATTTTATTCAGAAGCGCGTTGGCGTGGACCGCATGTAAAAGAAAGAGAAGAAATTATGGAGGTGGGCAAGAGTACTATCCCCAGGCTAAGCTGGCGGCGTGGCCGAGCGTGCGTTAAGTTGGTTTTATTGGCAGTCTATGGAGCAAGCGGTGATTGAGTACTGCAATTAACATAGCTGGTGGATATACTTGCACAACAAGCGTCTGCAGGCGCACTGTGAATCCGATCACCCCCAATTTTCGTGGGGAAATGCGCGATAAATCAGCAGCTTTGCTGCTGATTTCCCGGGGGTTATGGCTTGATTCGGGGGGAATCCCCTGATTTGTATCCTACTGATCTTCTGTTGAATTTCAGGAGTTTTTTGTCCTTAACAGTGGGATTCCGAGCAAGAGCATCAGCGGGTAGCCACCACATTTTACAAAGGATTCCTGCTTTTTTTACGGTGGTTTGACTGCTGTAACGTGGGATGTTTGCTGCTGATTTTTCCCAGTGTTTCCTGTTGATTTTAAGGGTGACTTGTCCTTAACGCAGCTCGCCCGCCCGCATCACATCTCGTCTCGGCTCTCACAATAGATCTCATGGATGTACCCAAGCACATTAGATTATGTCGCATAGCATAGATAGACATACAGGAATAGCAGACTAGCATGGACTAGGCTCCAGGCACACCAAGCAATAGCTCAGAAAATCAGTAGATTTATCTCTTCAGATCTCTGAGTGAGAGTCCTACTAAGATATGAGCGTTATGAGTGCTCTTAGATGAGATGATAAGATGATTTTGATTGGAAGGGGAAGATGAGATGCCTTTCCTCTGCTGAATTTTTTTTTTTTTTTTTTTTTTTTTTTTTTTGTGTAGTAAAGGGGGTAGTATTGGAAGCAAGCAAGTCGCTAAGTACAATGATCTACCTAGGTAACTATCAACCAAGGCCCTTGTGAGAGAAAAAAAAGAGGAGTTTGAGGAAAAAGAGATGAAAAGAAGTGTCTAAGTACAGAGAAAAAGTGCGGAACATGCATGACCCCCAGTGCTATCTACGGAGAAGAAAAGAAGAGGAGGCTGAAAAGAGGCAGGGGTCAAGACGATTGGGGCATCGCCGGCTATCCCCGTTTTATCCACTCAGAGGGTGGAGAAGGAAGTTTTAGTTGGAGGGTGATAGGAGGAATCGGACTTCCATATCGTCCCTTTTTTGGGGAGGGGGGAGGTACCAGACTAGGCCTTTCCTCTGCTGAAGAGGGCACTCTTATATACATTATAGGCTGAAACTGGTTAAATTTAATGTGCCAAATCCTCTTGGATCTCTGTCATTTTTCTCATGGACCAAGGTATGCCCTCCAGGATGGCACTCCCAAATTTTCTAAGCAATCTGTGGTGAATTGCTTGAGCTGTGAGGGGGGGAAGGGGGAGCTCCAGGAGGCTGGGCACAAAAATGGACCCTGTGGCTGTGCCACATTGTCCGTTGGGCCACAGCAGGCCTCTTCATGGGCCATCTGAAGCTTCACTTTTGCACAAGAGTATGCGTACTCCCCAAATACACATATCCAGGTCCCTACTCTCCAAACAATTCTTGTTTGCTGGAGTACCTGCAAACACTCACTCATCTAAGATCAAGAACATATCTGGGTTGGAACATAGAAAGAGGTCGGAAATGTGACAAGTCTCAAGTTCTATAGACAGATATGTGCATGTAAATTGAGATGTTATATTGGCATTGAAATGTATACATTGGATGTAGTGTGTTGAGGGGGATCTTGGACTCTGGATTTTCAAGGTGCCAGGCACTCTGATTCCGGAGATTCAGAAACCAGTCCTATTTATTCTTGCCTAGTAATCTTGAGAATTTGGCACTCCTTCCCACGCTGTGATGAGAGGGGGTTGGGTGAAATACTGGGTATGTGTACATGGACCACCTCCTAGCTCTCGTCCTCATCTCCAGACTCTTCCAACATATCATCCAGCCCATCTATGTATTATAGGGGGGGAAACGTAACTCTGACTGGGTTAGGGCACAGTGTAGGTAAGGTATTTTACTCAAAAATCAAGCCAAGAAACATGTTTCCCATATCAACAGGTGTTGGGATGGGAAATATCCCCAGCCAGGAGGTGCCCTGTTCCAACAGCTGTCGAGATGGGAGCAGTGTCCCATATCAACAGCTGTTGGGATGGGGCACCTTGTAGCTAGGGTTCTTTCCCATCCCAGCGGCTGTTGATATGGGACATTGCTCCCATATCAACGGCTGTTGGGATGGGAAATATCACCAGCAGGAGGTGCCCCATTCCAACAGCTGTCGAGATGGGAGCAGTGTCCCATATCAACAGCTGTTGGAATGGGGCACCTTGTAGCTAGGGTTTTTTCCCATCCCAACATCTGTTGATATGGGAGGGTGTCCCATCCCAACAGCTGTTGGGATGTTGGTGTTATAGGGCCAGAAATCATTAGGTGTCGGGTG
>KL198074.1:89895-113882 GCA_000697705.1 Botryobasidium botryosum FD-172 SS1
ACCAGGCGAGGGTACACTAGCCCCCCCCACAATGGCGTATGCCATCGCCATGTNTGGGGCAGCCATGGGCAGGACGCATCCACCCACCACAATGGCGTATGCCATCCGCCATGCTGGTGTGCACCCAAATGGCAAGTCTTTTTCAACAAGGAAAGCTCTCTATAATCTCTCGTCTGCCTCATATAAACAAAGTATGATCTTGGGCAGAATATTCTCGTCTCGTTTAAGACCTCGAACATAGACAAAGTATGGGACCTCGAATATCAGCAAAGTCCTTGTCTCGTTTAAGACCTCGAACGTCGACAAAGCATGATCTTGTTCAAGTCCTCGGATATAATCAAAGTATAATCTCGGCCAGAACGTTCCTTTCCATACTCTCCGCCGTATCGCTTATACCCCCCCGACCCCAAGCCCCACGCCTCCCTGACGGGTTCAGTCATTGTGTTGGTATCTGCCATTGGTGCTGTTGTAGTGTTGGCCAGTGTTGGGCACCTCACCATGCATATGGCCTTTGGCTGCTGAGCTGGGTGCCAGCCTGCACTGTCTCTCCACCAGCATATCACAATGGCGTATGCCATACGCCTTGTATGGTGCAGTGGATGAGGCCATGGCATTGCCCACTGTAATGGTGTATGGCATACGCCATGTATGGCGTGGTGGTGGGTCTGGGCAGGACCCTGGTTAATGCTAGTAGATGTCTGCTGTTTTTGTCTGGTTCAAAGATTGGCACACCATGCCCCCAATTCTCAATGAATCTTGGTGGTGTATTTCTATAAAAGGTGCATTCAAATGGCATTTAAATATGCTACCTTGCAATCAGCACATGTTCATGCATAGATGGTGGAGAAAATGGCAAATCAATGTTTTGGAAACCGGCCGTTTGTCATTCAGGGTCCTTTGTTTATCTGGTCATTTTCTCCACCACCTATGCACAAACTTGTGCTGACTCCAATGTAGCATATTTAGACGCCATTTATATGCACCTTTTTTATTAGTTCATTACCAGGATTGATCTAAAATTGGTGGCACAGTCAGCCAATCTTTGACCCAAACAAAAACATCGGACATCTACTTGCATTAATGAGGGTCCTGTCTGTGACCATGGGCAATGCCGCACAAAAAACCGTGTGTGTATTTGCATCCGGGAATACATCCACCCGTGTCCATTCTTGCGCGCAAGGTGGTATTCCGCCCAGATGATATTCGCGGGTACCTATGGCGCTTGGCTACATAGAAATAAAATGTAGATATAAGGCTGATGAGCGAGTTTTCTCTGATGGATTTGTGAAATATGCAACCCTAATGAAAATAACACCTGCGCACTGCAGGGTCAAATGTCAAAATGGAGGAGGGGAGAAAAGTATCAGAGAAATATCATTCTAGTGCACTGAAATAGCACATTTCAGCAAAAAAAATCATGTAAACTGTGCCGTATCAAAAGCTACTAAGAAAATGGTGGGTGAGCGCGGCAGACAACAGCACCGCCACACAGCGCAGCTGCGAGACGAGATTTTACCATATCGAGATTAATGGGGCTTACATAATGGGCAAAAACTACACCCATCGGACGTAGTGGAGCTCGATCGTTGGAATGTAGCATGCGCACGTACTGTAAATGGATTTTATTTTAGCCTTTTTCCCATCTCTCCTCTCATGTCGCGCAAAAAAACTCGCTCCCTGGCGCAGATAGCCCACAGCACCTGGTCGATCGTAAAGGCTCGCGCAATGAGGTGGAAGCGCGAGAGTACACCACCCCCACCACCTTCAAGCGACGTGCCAAGCGCGCCAAACGCGTCAAGTTTGCGCCATAGCATTGCTAAATACTCAAGGAAGGAAGATGCTCGCGTCATCCATAACCTACGGCGCCAGGTGACGCGTGCAAAGCTTTCTTGCGCAAGTGCGCGCGTGGAAGCCAGTCTTGCAAAGCAACAGGCGGCCAAGGCACTTCGGACGGCGTCTACGGCGTCTATGGCGCTCTCCAAAGCCTATGAGGAGATGGACAAGAAGATCAATCGGGTCACCGGGCGATTGCACAAGGAAATTGCGGAGCTGCAAGCGGAACAGGCCAGCAGGAGTGAAGAGATTGTGCAGCTACGCGCAGAGATGACAGACGAGATACACAAACTCCGGCTGGAGCTTAAAAAGCTTCGTCGGTCACTTTGTGCAGTAACGAAGCGCGTAGAGAAAATCCAGACGCAGAAGCTCGCGATGAAGAGGAAAATCAACGTGCTTTGCATGGGCAATGACCACGCGCTCGTGCAACAGCAAAAGGCTGTCGCCAAGGCGGGCCGCCATCGCCTCAAAACGAAGGGTGTGGTCAATCCAAGGTCGCGCGACATGATCCGGAGGCTTTTGGGAAGTGGGACGTCAATGGCGCGGGTGAATGAGACGGTGGACATTGTACTCGACGGCATGGGGCAGAAAAAGATGGATAGCATTGACAGGCGCTCAGTGTCGCGCATAAACCGAGAAGGTGGGGTCGCTGCGAAGATCCAGATTGTGTATGAGCTGAATAAAGCCAAAGGTAAGCTTGCATATGATTTCTGTTGTTAAAAACATGCTAACGGCGATGTTTATGCAGCGTGCAGTATCAGCAGTGATGCCACAACCCACAAGCACATTAACTACAAATCGAAGCATATGATGCTTAACGTACCCGATTACAACGCGCCCCCTGATGCCCCAGTACCTGAGAACACCGTTCTGACACAGCGTTTTCTGGGTATCAACACCGCTGTCAACCACACGAGCGAGACACAGCTTGAGGGATGGAAGGATGCGATTGAGACCATGTTCGCGGTGTATAACACCTGTCTGGTCGGCCAGAAAAATCTGCTGGATGCCTGAGAGTTTGCGCGCTGCGTCAAGGGGATGAATACCAACCACGCCGAGGACCAGAAGAAACTCTTCCGCATATTCGAGAATTGGAAGGAGCGGTGCGAGCAAGAGTTGCTGGGGGAAGAGACCCTCCGCTTGTCTGAGCTTGGAGACATCCACCCAATCCTCTGGGAAGAGATCACGCACGTGATGAACGAGGCTGGGGGGCAGGAGGTCTGGGACGCCCTCCCCCTTGACCAGAAAGAGCGGCGCCAAGAAGAAGCACACCAGAGAGCGTGTGCGCGTATCGGAAAGGAGAGAATCGATGCGATGACGCCGGAGCAGCGCCGTTATATTGCCCTGTTCATATGGGGTGGCTGCTGCATGCACAAGGAGATGAACAGCATCAAAGGAGGGGCGGCGGCGATGGCGGCGTATTGGAAGGAGAGGGGGCTGCAGGGACCGATGAAACTCGTCAACAAGGATAATAGGGCGGCGGCGGAGGGCGGAGACGCTGCCCAGAAGGAGAGGGTTATGGAGGCAGCGCAGGGGGGGGCGATCAAGCTGGCCAGTCTAGCTGGGAGTGTATTCGCGCACAAGGACAAGAAAAAAGGCCAGCAAGATACCTTGCAGGTCTACATGGAGTCGGTCTTTGGCTACATGGCGCGCTTCCCCAACACGAGCAATACATGCTATTAGTCCTATTGTGACGCCACGGTGGAGTTGATTACCTGCCTGAAGTTCTATCGCGAATTTCTCAAGCTTGTGCGCGATCTCAAGGACAAGCGTGCGTTCACTAATATGGAGAAGAACATCTACAATGCTCTCTTCAATATTCCAACACTCACCGAGCTCTGTGTGCTGGTACTCTACAGCCAGACGATCTCCTGCCCCGCTATGCGCACTGTACACGGGCCAAACCAAGCGCGGACAAATTTGTTGGAGCTGGGCCCTGAGCTCATGGGGGTCATCGCTCATATTGATAAGCTCAATGCCAGCATTGGGCTTGCGCTGGGGCCTGAAGCCACGTACGAGACCGGCGTGCTTGATGGCAAGCCCTGGGAGCGACCCAACGCCTTCTACGCAGTCCAGGCACTTGCGCCTACGCTCCCACACCTAGAAGGCGCGCGCGCGACCTGGGTCCGATTCACCAGCGAGTTCGAGCAGGGCAGGAGGATCAATTCTGCTTCCGCTTCCGAGAGACACCTGGCCTTCATGAAGCCGACGAACGACGATAATGAGGGCGCCCTGGCCGCGTTCAAGCAGGGGATATACCACACTCCCAGGCTTACGACTCAGCAGTTCAGTGCAACGAAGATGTATCGCCAAAACAATACATATTCGTTCATGAAGCACTGCTTCGAACCCGAAGATCATCAGTCGGTTATGCAGCAGGCACGAGTACTAGACGGCTCGGGGATCGCAGAGGCAGAACGCGCAGCTCAAGCCAAGTATTACGCAGAGGTTCAGGCAAAAAAGCAGCAAGATGACGCAGATCGGCAGGCGAAAGCAGACACGATGAACCAGAAGCTCGATGGCCTTGTGCTTCATCGCAACGTCCCTGATTTAATTGTCCACCCCCCGACCTGCGCCATCCTCAATTTGGAGCTGGATTGGCATCGGCGCAACGGAGATAAGAAGGTACCGATGAAGAAGAATCTTAAGCGCAAGGCCAATAAAGTCTACGCTTTGGCGGCCGCCGTGGAGCGCTATCACTCGCCCAAGCCACCTCAGCACTCCTTAGAAGATATTGCAAGCTCAGCGGCTCTTCCAGAAGTGTCTGCTGACCCGATCGACGATGACTTCAGCGAGAGTGAGGACGAAGATTACTGCTGTTGATACATGAATTTCCGGCGTCATTTCTTTATTTTTATCTTATGTTATTGATTCTAATTTTATACGGGTAACTTACATATGTGTATATAGTTCCATAAAACTTGAAACGACGCGTATAGACACATCGACACGTCGGCGCGTAGCGCAACAAGTTGCCACCATTATTTACACCAATTTCGATTGATCACTTTTGGATCCGGCACTAGCCGGATCCAAAAGTGGTGCACAAGTTTTACTGGGCGTTGCCCATGGTCACTGTCTGGGCAGGATCCCTGAAAGCCCTAATATTTATCTGGTCCAAAAATGGAAGAAATCAGTACCAGATAAAGCCAGTATTTGGCACAAGGGCATAGAACATAAGTCAATTTTTGAAAATTAGTCCTTGGACATTGTCCATTTTTTGTCCATTTTTTTGGCATTTTGTGACCAAACATTGCTCCAGACTACCCTTTTCTTCTTTTGTTTGGGTTTTTTTTCCCCATTTCCAAGCCTTTTAGACTTTCTAGCATAAGACATAGACATTTTTGCCCATATTAGTCTTCATACCTCTTGTCAGAGTCGTGCAAGTCCGAAAGGGTCCGGAAAGGGTCCGAGCGGGAATGGAGGATCCTAAGGGTCTGGACACCTGGAATAGGATGTCTGACCTCCAGAGTCGGCAGGAACGGAGACAGGGACTTAGGAGCTGCGGCTGGGCAGGACAAATGGGGGGAAAAGACAAGATACTAACTCTGCTGCACCCCTAAGGGGGCAGCTGGTATATATACATGAAGGATGGAACTAGGAATGTCAAAGCTAATGAATGGAGAAGCAAGGAGTGTATGGACGTAAGGAAAGAAGCAAGGGAACAATGGAAAGGGGCTTGGGCAGAAGCCCGCGTGCTGGGAATACAGGTCCAAGGCTAGTTGGAGAAATAGGGCAAACTTCGGACACTCCGGAGGGTAAGGAGGGGCATGGAGTTGTGGCTGCGCCTAGTCCAGAGTCTGGAGTTGGGTAGGAGCAGAGCGGAGGTCTGGAGTTGGCATGCAGCATGTCAAGGTCGTGACACCTCTGCCCAAAATGTCACTGTTTTTAGGCTTTCCAGCAAGCATACCTTGATAGAGAGTGCAAGCCATCTTCCAAACCTAATCAATTGGAGTTCTAGAGTAAGTCACTTGTTGCTGTCCAATCAGTTACAGGTGTCATGCACAGGGCGCAAATAACCTTGCCAAATTGGAGCCCTCCAGAGATGCAGGAGAGTCAAGGATAACAATATGCCTGTTGCAATCAGGCATGAAAATTGGATCTGCTTTAGGTCAAGGAGGAACCAGTAGCAGGTAAGCATGTTGTGGTGGCATGGGTTCCAGAAGTCTTTGTACAATTGTCAGAGACGTGAGTAATTGTCATAGGCAGTGGTGTAGTTGGTTCCATCAAGGTCAGGGTGGGTGTCAATGAGCTGTGACAGCTCGGATTTGGTGTAAAGGTCTTCCTCCATGGCAAGGAAGCCTGAGGAGGTGGCAGAAGCACTTGCACCGCAGACCCGGAAGCTGTTGGGTAACAGTAGGGAATACACTGATTTGTATGTATCAGCAGGTTCGACATTGCATTGGGAGCTGGTGGAAAAGCATTCAAACTTGCACCTAAAATCAATGTATTTTTTTGCATTGATTTTACGTGTAAGGTATTTACACTTGGTTCGGCTGGCACACAGTGTAATTCTGGGGGGCAGGACAGGACCCTGGAAAGCCCTAGGAAATGTTATATGCTAGATCTCCTAATTTTAGGGAAAAAATTCAGATGTTTCATGCTGGAAAGTCTAAAAATGGTGGAATTTTGGGCAGAGGTCTGAGGACTAAAATGGCAAAAATGGCCCATGTCTTATGCCAGAAAGTCTAAAATGCTTGGAAATGGGGGGGGAAATCCCAAAAAATGAAAAAAGGTTAGTCTGGTGCAATGTCTGATCCCAAAACTCCAAAAATTTGGACAAAAAATTCACCATGTCTGAGGACTAATTTTCAAAAATTGGCTAATGTTATATGCCCCTGAGCCATAATTTGGTTTTGTTTAGTGCCAATTTGTTCCATTTTTGGATCAGACATATCTTAGGGCTTTCAGGGGTCCTGGCAGGACTAAGTGCATGAGTAGGGAGGGAAGAAGGAGAAGGGGAGAGAGGAGGAGGGAGAAGGAAATAGAGAGAGAAAAGAAAGACATATGAAGAACCATAGAAACCCACACAGGTCATAGGTGTGGGGGCAGCCAGGACCCTGGTTTATACTAGGGGATGTTACATGCTGAAAAGTATGTTTTTTGCCAAAAAATACCCAATGTCCAATGCAGAAAAGTCTGAAAAATGGCCTAAAAATGGCCTAAAAATGGCTGGAGGTATGAGGCTGAAAATTACAAAATTCCTTGATGTCCAATGCAGAAAAGTCCAAAAAAATCCAGTTTTGGGCAAAAAAAACATGCAAAAACGGGCTAAAGTGGTGCCAAAATGCCAAAAAAAATCAGAATAGGGTAGTCTGGAGCAAGCCCCAATGCTGGATCACTGAAAAAAGGGCAAAAAATTGCCTAAGGTCCAAGGCTGAAAATATGCGAAAAGGGCTAATGTATTTTTTTTTCCATTTTGGGATTGGACATTGATAAGCATAAACCAGGGTCCTCCCTTCCCCCCTTCCCCATTTCCCCCCTCTATTTCCCCCCCTTCCCCAAGAATTTATTTTTAACTCTGGAGTACTCCACTCCTGAATGCTACTATTCAGGAGTGCACCACACTTGCAAATACTTATTTGTGAATGATTTTTTAAGTGAAGAATAGAAGTGAGAGTACAAACAGGGTAAGTATTCATGAATATTTGCATTTTAGGAATGAGACTAATAAATCTTGTCCAGCCCTACATTTGAGAGATGATGTGTAGGCCCATAACTGCTTTGAACAATAGTGCTGCCAAGGTTTGGTCTCAAACCAATCCAAACCCAATTCAAACCCAGTTCAAACCGAAACCAACAGTTTTGGTTCCGGTTCGGCAATTTCTCTGAACCAAACCAATAATTCAGTTCACAGTTTCAAAAATTTCTGTATTGGCAAAGTGGTTTCAAACTTGGTTTGAACCAGAAACCAATAACCTGCAACATCCAAATATTATTTGATGTTTACTGTGATTTTATTTAAGTGTTTCTACTGAGAGATATGGTTCAAGGTGACTATGTGCCAACTCACTCTTGGGCAATGTGGGCCCAAACAAGATTACCCGTGGACATGTAACTCAGTCCGGAG
This sequence comes from Botryobasidium botryosum FD-172 SS1, assembly GCA_000697705.1. Taxonomy (NCBI): domain Eukaryota; kingdom Fungi; phylum Basidiomycota; class Agaricomycetes; order Cantharellales; family Botryobasidiaceae; genus Botryobasidium; species Botryobasidium botryosum. The sequence goes on from KL198074.1 coordinate 97,799, forward strand.
CAACTGTGCACCAACTTGCTCCCAGGCAGCATAGGCCCAAACTGGGGAGATGACTTGCAGACATAGAACTCGGTCCAAGGCAACTGTGTGCCAACTTGTTCCTGGGCAATGAAGGCCCAAACTTGGGGAGATTACTCGTGGATGTTGGTCTGAGGCTATCAAGCCTGTTGCCTAGAGCAGTAGGCTCCCCTGTATCCTCAGGGAGTGTCATCAGAGTGCTTGAGTTGGTGCTGGTGCTGGTGCTGATATCCACCATGTTGGTGGCAGTGTTGAGAGCCAGAGTGGGGCCCATGGTATACCTTTTGCCACTGCACATAGTTGACATATTGTATGATAGATTTTGTGATTGGAGAAAATTTTTAGAGAAAAAGTGATGTCAGTAGTGGCATCAGTTGATCAGGCCTTTGTTGTTCCAATGTTTTTGGTGATGAGGATGGAGAGATGAGAGAAGAGGAGGGCGCAAACAAGTTAAAAAAGTGATAGGTTGTTGACAGTTGGTCAACGAGCTTCAATCAAGCCTTTGTGGAATGTAGATAGCTGGTAGAAGTCCTCTTGTTTCAAAAGGGGGGGAGAAAGAGCTAAGCTCAAGCAATACATGAGATCAAAGGATTTAAGGTATCCTCAAGTGTGTTTTGTTTTGTTTGTGAGAAAGAAAGAAAGGAATCTTTGTAAGCTGCTTGTGACGGTTGGCTCTGGCACTGGCCTCTGGCTCGTGCCAGGGCCGATCCGTTACACTCATGGACAATATTGACGCCATCCTGACTAGGCATGTCTCTCTCAGCACAATGTTTCGCTGGTGTTACACTAACACATAACATATGCATATGATATTTGCTTCCGCCATTCAGTTGGACTCCTCCTCACTGCTCCGATGGCTCCACTGCCGAACAAGGATAATATTCAAACCACCAGACCATCTGATGGTGGGAACAGGCCTGGGCCCACCTCTGCATCACCTGATCATCCCACACTCACAGATCCCCACTCCTCACTCTGTGATCAGGTGATTGCACTATAATAGGACCATTTCCCACTCTGGACCTTTCCCACTCCATGCTCTAGGCTGGAGCACTCTGTGTTGGAGTGCTCCACACTCCAAGCACTCCACAGAAGATGGTCCTATGTACAGTATATACTAATAATAATTTCTCTCTCATGTATATAAGAGTGAGGACTGCTTGGTGGGGATTTCCCTCCAAGCAGCCTCTTGTATCTTCACCGCAATCATAGCTGCCCTCTTCACTCTCACATTGTCTGATCTACTTGCCTTGAGTAGTGATCCTTCTATTGAGTCTGCTCCCATAGTCTGCATCCTCTCAGTCAATCTACTCACCAACGACCTTGTACACCGCCAGGTCGGGTGCGGCCTCACAGAAACCTTTTGCCGGAAACTAACATTTAGCATCTGCGAACGCTATCAATATCCATGTATCAGGTGCAACAAAAGGAATTCATGCTTGTGAACCCCTTTGTTTTCACGTTCCCGCCAGTGCCCCTCTCTGGCTGTAATCATGAGGATTTCAAATGTCTCATCAAAAGATTCTGATCACAGCATCCTCTCGCCAAAGAAAAACCTCAGCGCAGGGGTTCCAGAAAGAGTTTTTATAGCTAAAGCACAAGGTTTGCAGATCCAAAATGCAACTGTTTTCTAACCATCCCGTGGATCCTTCTCTGTCCCAGTCTCCAATTGCATCAGTTGAGCAGATCAAAATCTTTTTGAAATATTGTTTATAAACATTTCCACTGCCCCAGCAAGTGAAGGGGGAGTGAAGGGGAAGTGTGCTGTGGAGCACAAAAACCTACACTCTCCTATGGTGCTCCGAGTGCACTTTAATACAAAGGTGATTTTTGTTGCCTTTCTCCTAGTAAAAAGGGGTCCAAAAACAGAAGGTTTCCAGTAGTTTTCACCACACAAAAAGTGTGCGTTTTTTGGCTGGGCTTTTACAACATATGTGCACAGTGTGTTGTTTTTTGGCTTGGCAACATGCTGAAATGGCAACATGTCAAAGTGGCAAAGCGGCAGAATGTCAAAGCAGCAAAGTGGCAAAATGTCAAAGTGGCAAAATGTCAAAGCGGTAATATGTCAAAGCGGCAATATGTCAAAGCGGCAATATGTCAAAGCGGCAATATGTCAAAGCGGCAATATGTCAAATGGCAGCATGCCAAATGGCAGCACACCAAACTTTCACACCACAAGACCACAGACATCTGGGGTCCTAGGCACACCCCAGGGACTGTCAGCTTATGTAATATGTGTGACATCATAGCAAAGAAGGGGGAAAGGGTAAGGCAGGGAAGGAGAGGGTGGGGAGAGGTATGGGGGCCAGGGGGGATCCTGGAATCCTCATGGGAAGGCTCAGTCCAATTAAGTCCAAATTAAGAGCAAATATAAGGCTTGAGCTGACTTCAGCCTGATCAGATTTCCCACTATGGTTTGATGGGATTGGGATCAATAGAAAGCCCTAAAATTCTCTTGGGGTCCTCATCTGGATCATCTCAATCCATCCACAATGGAGTGCTTCAGAAAAGAAGACTTGAGCTGGTATTGGGCAGTGTCTAAGGGGATGCTTATCAATCAGCTTTTCAGTGCCATAGTCTAGAAGCCCCCATCTCCTGGGAGGATGCTTATGCAAAGGTATCATCCACAAATGGGAAATCTTGTCATGACTTCGTCACGACAACCATATATACTTGTACAAATAGCTGACTTAGCGATCTGTTTCCTTCTCTTTGCTTCCGTCTCTCTTAGTCATCTCTCTTTCTAAGCGTACCGCCCTTAAGGCTGTGCGCCTCTACTGTATATAAGAACGACTTGGAGGGCGCTCTGTCCTCACGCAACAACTCATCTACTCCCCTTGTCCAAGAGTGAGCTGAGAACCCCAGGCCTCGCTGGCATAGTCATGACACTTTGTTGCGTCTCTGGTTCTCCCCTCACTATCTGTCTGCCATCACGGCCCTTGTCTTCCTACCCATCGCATATCCGTTTCCCTATTCCACTCAAGGGTTGACCACCTTTGTTTCATCCTCTTGCCACTAGTCCGGCGTCTACCAATCTTGTACCCCTCGCCGCTACAAGTCAGAAGTGCTGCACGTTGAATTGTCGTATTGCGCCGTATTGAGGCTGCGACAAGCGTCCTAGTATTCTGCATCAAAACAACAGCCCGTGATCTGTCTCTGAACGAGCCCATAAGCAAACGCATACCCACGTCCCTGCTATTGTCCTTGCGTCCGTTCCTATCGAACGAAGATTGCCTCACCCAGAACCCTAGAACAGGAGTTATACTCTGTTGGTGCTTCTAAGCATCGTTCTAGAGAGCCTTTCGCTCGCGTGTTGTTACCGAGGAATCCCGACTTGAATGCGCATCTCTGAAGAAGGAGTCCTGTCATACGTCTGCCCGAACACCCGCTGAATTTTACCTGCCCGTTACTGGGCTCTTGTATCCCTCGAACGTAACCAACTAGCCATCCGCGGTATCCAACGAGTCCATCAGCCCACACATCCGAGAAAAAATCAAACCACCCGTGTACATCTTGATAAACGCTTTAACCCCATCTACACAACCACGGTACATCGACACTGATGGAAAACCATCCGGAAAACGAGGGAACTCCTACCCACTTTACGATCCCTGAAGGAATCAACCCCTTACCCTTCGCATGCGTCCAGTGGTCTGTTGCCCAGATACAGGCATGGATTGATCACGCTTTCACAACGTTCGGGCAGAACCTTATCGCACCCCGCCAGGCACGGATCGACGCTTTGGAAACGGAGCTGGCTAATTGTCAAAATGAAATCGATAACCTTCGAGCCGAAGTAGACATCTTGCTTAATGGCCAAGGAAACAATCCAGCTCCAGCCCAAGCCGCCCCTGCCCAAGGCCCACTACCTCGACCCGTCCCTGTCCCTGCATGGGCCGCGCTTCAGACAAAAGAACCAAAGGTGGCTGACCCCGATGATTTTACGGGAAAGCCATCTGAGGACATTGAAGCATGGTTCATCAAGGTTCAAATGGTATTCGACGTACAACAGAACCGGTACCCTAATGACGCTGCTAAAATCGCCTACACCTTATCTTGCTTTAAAGGGCAAGCAGAACGTTGGGCATACCCATTCTTACGCTCCCGGGGAACCAATCAGGAACATCCAGCAATGTCATCCTTTAACGTTCTGAAATTCCTTGCCGAAGAACATTTTGCGGACCCGGATTGCTCAGCCAACGCCGTCCGAAGTATTCGTCGCCTAAGACAAACCGCTTCTGTTCAACAATACTCAGCGGATTTCGCTATGCACGCATCCTTCACCAATTGGAACGACGCGGCGAAACGGGACGCCTTCTATGAAGGATTAAAAGACATCGTCAAGGATCAGTTGATGAACCGGGACCATATCCAAGGGTACGACGACCTAGTCTCGGCGGCAATTCAAATCGATGGAAGGTTGTACGAACGACTCCAAGAACGACGGAACACCTTCAACCATCCGCAGGCTCAGTTCCAACCACGATTCAACCCTCCTGCAAACCCACCGCCCGCTGTCAGTCGCCCCCCTGTCCCTGGAAACAGACCCTGGCCAGGACAAAACACCTGGGCTCCTCGCCCTCATGATCCAAATGCCATGGATCTCAGTGCTGGACGTTTCAAACCCTTGACTCCAGAGGAACGTGAACGTCGCCGCCTCAATGGGCTATGCTTCTACTGTGGTATTGCCGGGCATAACGCTCTGGCATGCCCAAATAGGCAACCCCGAGTGGCAGCGACCGGCCTGACCACTGACTCAGGATCTGGAACCGCACCCACTTCTTCTCTCCCCTCTAGCAACGGCCCATATGCACACATTTCTCCTGTTTCTTCTCCCCCCTCTTCTTCTATTCCTTCTACTTCTGTACCTTCAAATCAGTCTTTTTAAATAGCCTTGAGTGTACTACGCCCGCTCAAGGCGCACCATGTTCTCCTTCTTTTGTTTCTTCTTCTTCTTCTTCTTCTTCTTCTTCTTCTTCTTCATCTAGTTCTGTTCCAAGTATCTTGATTTCTCCTGGTGACCAATTTCGAATCACAAATATCGGTCATAGTTCTGAAAAACACGTCATGATCCAAGTCACGATTCGCCAAGGCCCATGCGTAGTGGAAACCGAAGCCATGATTGATTCTGGTGCATCGACGTCCTTCATTGATCAAGATTTTCTTAAAACTACTAAATTAGCAGTAGATACAAAAAAGCATCCTAGGGTTCTTGAAACCGTGGATGGAAGAGAAATCCTCGGTGGTGTCGTTGACAAAGAAGTACGAGGAAAAATGATAATAGAAAACCACGAGGAAGAAATAAGTTTAGACGTTACGACTTTAGGATCTTTCAACATTATTTTAGGTTTAACTTGGTTACATAAACATTGCCCTTATATTAATTGGCGTCTTCACCATGTTATGTTTCTTTCTTCTTTTTGCGCCAAGAATTGTTTACATGAGGAATCAGAGGTGGTGGATGGAGAGGAGGTGTTGCTGGACGAGCTTCCAAAGGTGGCAAGGTCGGCTAAAACTTCGTCTGAGAAATTACCAGAGACTCCCCCTTCTGGGGAGGCCAAAACCTCTGCGGAACCTTCAGACAAAGTCCCTGAGCCAACTTCCAACCCAAGGATTGCTTTTATTGGAGCGGCGCCGTTTATGATGGCTGCGAAGAAGTTTGGAGCACAAGCAATGATGGTGTATGCAACGGTGGAAGAACAAGGAGAGAAGGCCGGGGAAGTGCCTAAGGAGTATGAGGAGTTTGCGGATGTGTTTGAGGCGGGAGAATTAAATGAGTTACCTCCGCGACGACCGTACGACATTAAAATCGAGCTTGAGGAAGGTACACAACCAAAACAAGGACCGATCTATGCGCTAGACCAAAATGAGTTAAAAACACTACGCGAATACATCGATAAAAATCTAGCCACAGGATTCATTCGTCCTTCTAAATCGCCAATTGGATTTCCGGTTCTTTTCGTCAAAAAACCAAGCGGCGAGCTCCGCCTATGTGTTGATTATCGGGCGTTAAATAAAATCACCATCAAAAACCGATATCCGCTCCCGCTCATCGGAGAACTGATCGATAGAGTTCAGGGGTCCAAATATTTCTCAAAGATTGACTTGAGGTGGGGGTATCATAATGTACGGATTGCGGAGGGGGATGAGTGGAAGACGGCATTTCGAACGAGATATGGACAGTACGAATACCAAGTCATGCCCTTTGGTTTAACGAATGCACCAGCGTCATTCCAAAACATGATGAACAATATATTCCATGACTTACTGGACCAAGGCGTCGTAATCTATCTCGATGATATCCTGATTTACACCAAGGATGAAAAAGAACATCGACGCTTGGTTAAGGAAGTACTTCGTCGTTTACGAAAAAATAAACTGTTCGCTAGTCCAAAGAAGTGCGCGTTCGAGAAAGAAGAGATCGAGTTCCTGGGATTTATGATTTCTGCTCGAGGAATTGAAATGAACAAGGATAAGATCCAGGCTGTACTTGACTGGGAAAAACCAAGGAATGTTCATGATCTACAAATGTTCTTGGGATTTGCGAACTTTTATCGACGATTTATCAACAAATTCTCCAGAGTTGTTAAGCCGATGACGAATCTTCTCGGAAAAGGAAAAGAGTGGCGGTGGGGTGTGGAGGAGCAGAAAGCGTTCGATGGTCTGAAGCAAGCGTTTACCACGGCTCCAGTGTTGATCCACCCGGACCCAAGGAAACCCTTTGTAATGGAGACCGATGCGTCTGATTTTGCGAGAGGAGCAGTGTTGTCGCAGGAGGGGGAGGATGGTCTTTTACATCCGGTAGCATTCGCGTCGAAATCATTGTCGGCGGCCGAGTGTAATTATGACATATACGATAAAGAGATGTTGTCAGTGGTGGAGGCGTTTAAAGCGTGGAGGGTGTATTTAGAGGGATCGCCGTTTCAAATCAAGGTCTTCACCGATCATAAAAATCTCGAAGGGTTCACAACCACTAAGCAACTATCGAGACGCCAAGCCAGGTGGTCTGAATATTTGTCGGTCTTCGATTTTGTCATTATTCATCGACCTGGAACCTTGAATGGAAAGGCGGACGCGCTGTCACGACGACCGGAACTTTGTTCCTCGGAGGGGGATAGACCTTCGGGTAGCCTGTTAAAAAAGGAACAATTAATTTTGAACCTGGCTAAGTTCAACGAAGAACCCATCCTGTCAGACTTGTTGTTGAAAGAAAAAATAATGGCAGCATATGATACTGATCCCGCGTTGAAACCAATTCTGGCGTTCCTTCGTGCGAATCCCTCTCGTTCTACGAAGAAGCTACAGAAGAAGTTTAAGGAGTACAAGCTGGTGGATGGGGTATTGATGTTCGAGGGGTTGGTGGTGGTACCGGCGGATGAGGAAGTGCGAAGATTGGTGTTGCGGAGTAGACACGACTCGTTGGCAGCAGGACACCCGGGACAAGCAAAAACCATGGACCTGGTCTCTCGCGACTTTTGGTGGCCACACATGAGGAAGTTCGTCAATCGATATGTGGATGGATGCGAGGATTGTGCTCGAACGAAAAAGTTCCACGGAAAACGCTTCGGCCCTCTTCAACCGTTACCAGTGGCAGAAAAACCATGGAGTGATATTTCATACGACCTGATCACCAGTCTCCCGGAATCGTCAGCGTACACCGCGATCCTGAACATCGTTGATAGGCTCATGAAGCAAGCAATCTTTCTTCCGTGCACCGACAATGTGACTGCTGAAGAGGTGGCCAAGTTATTTGTAGAAAGGGTCTACTGCAATCACGGAATCCCTCAACGAACTATCTCTGATCGAGGCCCGCAGTTTAACAATAAATTCATTAAGCGCCTCTACGAAATCCTTGGCATCGAGCAACGACTTTCCACAGCGTATCACCCCCAAACCGACGGTCAGACTGAACGAGTAAACCAGAACCTGGAACAGTACCTCCGAATCTTCGTTAACTACCACCAGGACGATTGGTCAGAGTTGCTACCATTAGCTCAATTCGCGTACAACAACACGGTCCACTCGGTGACAGGAATGACCCCGTTCTTTGCCAACAAAGCATACCATCCAGAGTTCTCGCCCAGATTGCCCAAAGATGCCCGAATACCCGCGGTCGAGGAATGGCTGGGCAAGGTGGTAGAAGTCCAGGAGGAATTGAAAGCCGCATTGCACTTGGCCAACGAATGGTATCAAAGGTTCTACAATGAAAAGCGCGAGTCAATTCCGATCCTGCGAAAAGGCGATAGAGTCTGGCTGTTGTCCGACAATATTAAGACGAAACGACCGACAGCCAAACTAGAGCATAAGCGTCTCGGCCCTTACGAGATCGAGGAGAAACTTGGGGAATCTGTCTATCGTCTGGCCTTGCCCAAAACTATGCGGATCCATCCAGTCTTCAATATCATGGTATTGGAGCCAGTCAAGCCAGACACAATTCCGGGCAGAGTTCAGCCGCCGCCACCGCCAGTCAAAACCGAGGATGGGGAGGAGGAGTACGAAGTGGAGGAAGTTCTGGATTCTCGTGTGTGAAGAAAGAAGGTGTCGTACCTTGTAAAATGGAAGGGTTATGGTCCGGAGGAAAATACGTGGGAGCCAATCGAAAATTTAGACAACTGTTTTGATTTACTTACTCAATTCCACTCTCGCTATCCTAAGAAACCGTCCGGCCTTTGACCTAGGAGGGGGATAATGTCATGACGAAGTCATGACAACCGTATATACTTGTACAAATAGCTGACTTAGCGATCTGTTTCCTTCTCTTTGCTTCCGTCTCTCTTAGTCATCTCTCTTTCTAAGCGTACCGCCCTTAAGGCTGTGCGCCTCTACTGTATATAAGAACGACTTGGAGGGCGCTCTGTCCTCACGCAACAACTCATCTACTCCCCTTGTCCAAGAGTGAGCTGAGAACCCCAGGCCTCGCTGGCATAGTCGTGACAAATCTGATCAGGCTGAAGTCAGCTCAAGCCTTATATTTGCTCTTAATTTGGACTTGATTGGACTGAGCCTTCCCATGAGGATTCCAGGATCCCCCCTGGCCCCCATACCTCTCCCCACCCTCTCCTTCCCTGCCTTACCCTTCCCCCTTCTTTGCCATCCTTGCCATCCCCTTGCTCTCTCCCCTGGGTGGCAGTGCCTTCATAGGAATTTCCTATTTGGGTTGATGTCCAAACAATGCCAACTTGGGTTCCTTAGTGAGTCCTAAGCAGTTTGGTTACCCACATGCTTACTAAGCTGGGTGACTAAGCCACTGGGCTGCTGACAAAGCAGCCCTGAACACTAGGGGCCAGGACCACTAAAAATAGCTGTGCTATGATGTCACACATATTACATAAGCTGACACTCCCTGGGGTGTGCCTAGGACCCCAGATGTCTCTGTGGTCTTGTGGTGTGAAAGTTTGGTGTGCTGCCATTTGGCATGTTGCCATTTGACATATTGCCGCTTTGACATTTTGACATTTTGCCACTTTGACATTTTGCCACTTTGCTGCTTTGACATTCTGCCGCTTTGCCACTTTGACATGTTGCCATTTCAGCATGTTGCCAAGCCAAAAAACAACACACTGTGCACATATGTTGTAAAAGCCCAGCCAAAAAACGCACACTTTTTGTGTGGTGAAAACTACTGGAAACCTTCTGTTTTTGGACCCCTTTTTACTAGGAGAAAGGCAACAAAAATCACCTTTGTATTAAAGTGCACTCGGAGCGCCATAGAAGGCAGCATTTTTCCGCAAGGCATTCCTTGAGGGGTGCCAAATAGCAAATCCACTTGGCAAAAGCAGCCATCTGGAAAACCTTGTGTTAGTGAGTGATAAGAGGACCCTTGAAAGCCCTAATATATGTCCGATCCGGAAATCAAAAATTTCGGAGGTAAATAAAGCCAAATTTCGACTCAGGGGCACATAACATTAGTCAATTTCCTAAATTTAGTCCTCAGACATTGTCAATTTTTTGTGCAAATTTTCGGAGTTTTGGGATCATACATTGCTCCAGACTAACCTTTTTTCATTTTTTAGGATTTTTTCCCCAATTTCCAAGCATTTTAGACCTTCAGGCATATGACATAGGTGGTTTTTGCCCATTTTAGTCCTCATACCTCTGCCCAAAATTGCACCATTTTTAGACTTTCCAGCACCAGACATCTGAATTTTTTCCCCAAAATTAGGAGATCTAGCATATCACATTTCCTAGGGCTTTCCAGGGTCCTGCGATAAGCATAGGAATCACTAGATATGAGCCAAGGAATTTGGGAAGCAAGGAGGGAGTTGAGTTGGGAAAAGATAAGAGATAAAACATGTTTCACAAGGATCATCGTTGATGCAGAAGTCTGATTATACCGGGAGTTGGAGAAGTTGATCTCGTATAGACGAATTGATCTGGTGTTGAGTTGCTCTGGCAGCTTGACATGTTTGGCGTGGATTTGGTACCGGTTGACAGACACATGTGGCTCTGTTTGGTTCCCCGCATTCGCTATCAGCGGTCCCTGAAATTTCAAGCACCGAATGTGGGGGGTCTACAGGAAACCACATTTTTCAGTGTATTACAAGGAAGGGGCTGTGTTACAAATGGAATCGATGCAACATAGCCCCCACCTGGGCACCTGAGGCTCCTGCCAAAGCGGCCTACTAAGGCTCCAGCCAGTCCTAGTCACGTGTGGCCCTGGCCTAAGAAGGCCATTTTCTGGTTCTTCTATGTATTTTAGTTAACTTAGTTAATCTTTGCTTACGTCCGTCCAAATGGCAAGTATCTGCTGGTCCCATATCACGTGTGCCTACTACTCGGACTCACCGCTAAGTCTGCAAGTCACTTTTGTCCGCCAGTAACCAGCAGCTGACGACCACACAATATCATCATGCACTACCCTCCCCTCACTCAAGAAGATGAACATGATTAAGTACTGTTGCGCACCACACCTCGAGGCCACGAGCCGCTTTCCACCTCGCCCATAAACCTCTGACGCAATCTACTGAACGTGCTAGAGTTTGGCCTTGTCTCACATTACAAATAATGATGAGCCATGCTATCAAACAAGCACTGCAAGAAATCTTTTCTGGTACGCCTCTGAGACTCTACTCCCACCATGTCCAAGCACATTGTCAAACGAAACCCCGTCAAACAGCAGATGCGCTCCACCCGCCTCTATGCGACACAGAAAGACAAGGCAGCAATCATGCTCGCACAGCGCACTGACATCAGAAAAGCAGCGCACAAAATTCGTGCCGATGAGCACGAGAAGGTTGCGCAAGTCGCCCACAAGAAGCAAGTCAGTGTCACCCGTGTCCAGAGGGAGCTGGGCTGCGTCTCCACTCTCAAGAAGAAGACCTGCGCACCCAAGTAATTCAATGCGTTCATTCGCTGGAAGGTCACCCAGCTCAACGAAGGTGCGACAGCATCAACTATTATAACTCTCCTCATCTGATATACAACCTCTCCCCATATTACTGCTGCCTTCAGATCTCTCCAACAGTGTGACTCAGATCACCATGCCAGATGTGGCTTGAAGTGATGAGTACCAGGAAGAGTATCGTGAGATGTCTAAGGAAAAGCTCGAAGAGACTATGGCTGAGCATGAGGCATGGCGTGAGAGGGAGAAACTCGGGAAGCACACGCAATCCAAGGAGCAGACTGCTGATATCATCAGAACCCAAAAGAAAATCAAAGACACGGTATTTAAATTATTTGTATCTTGTCCCCCAGTCGCTTATCGAGCCCCTTGCCCAGCTTGAAAATCTAGCGACTCGAAGCGACGAGCACGCCATCTATATCTCAGCAAATGCACACTCCGAGGCAATGCTCCACCCAAGCCATTTCGCAACAGATGGCCCCGCGCATACCTTCATGCACGAGTGATATGGGCTCGACTTGGATCAAGTCACTAGGGAGTTTTACTTGTATCTGCAGAGCAGGATGAGAGGCAAGTATTCAAGTACTACTTCGCTGTACCAATACTTGTGCCTTTTTCTCTCAGGTACTAAATACAGGCCTGTTTTCTTCTAGGTGTTGTCCTCAATAACACCGACAAGATTGCAAATGCGAGAGCCACAGTTCGAAAGTGCATTGACGAAGGCCTGGGTGGGTGTCTCACCTTTGACCTGACATGCTGCATGTGGCCTTCTTACTGTAATATCCAGCCAAGGTGATGCTGGACCCACCTTGGATGGAATACAGCCACTATCAGGAGCTGATGGTATGCCGCCATGGCGTGATACTGAAAGGATATCCACTCCCCAGTGATCCAGTCAATCCCAACTCAATACTCAGCTTGAAGGTGCTCGAGAAGATCCTTGCCACCTTCGAAAGTGGTGAGTGCTGCTGGGAAATGGCCACCCCCCCAGAGTCTGCAGCAGGCGGGGACCATGCAAAAAAGCGCAAACAGTGCAGCGATGCAGGCATACCCAGGAAGGGGTCATTGGAGGCGAGTTCGAGCAAAAAGGCTGGGAAGAAGCACAAGGTAAAATGGCGGTGGAGAAGCGACGGGGGCAGTAGGCCAATAAGGCCGGGTAGATCTTGTTTATTTTTTATCTTATGTCTGAGCTATGGGCATACAAAAATCTCACATCATGCATGTTCATGGCAAACGTGCCAAAACGAAAAAAGAACGTTGACGGATGTGTAGATACTCAAAATTTATCCCATAAAGCATCCCTCCCTGCCGTAAGGATCCTCCTGGCAAATCTGTACATACAAAGGGCGTGGGTCCCCCACCGTCTCTTCGTATGTGTTCACAATGTCATGAGCTTCCTTCCTCGACCACCTGAGCTTGTTTACCCCCCTGACGCGCGCACTAGATGTCTTTCCACGCTCTAGGACCAGGGTGACTGCAGCTACAAGCAAATTGCTCCATTGCTCTCTGTTGGCAATACTGTCAATCAGAGCCGTGATATGGGGTCGAAAAGGGAGCAAAAGCTCCCTTGTGCGCTGGGTGTGTGAAGCCGGTCTGCTTGGAGTACCTTGCGAGTTGGAAAGGTTGAAGTTGCCGTTCACAGTGATATTGGCAAAGTGCAGGGAGAGCCCGGAGCCATCGCCGGCAGGCAACGCTTGGCTGGCCCGAACTGTCGAGTCGAGGGGAGAAAGGTGCTGAGGATATTTAGAGAGAGCATCATCTGCAGGCTCTGGGGTGCGTTGGGTGTGGTGGATTGCTGGGGGCTGATCTCTGCATTCAACCAGGACCTAGGAAAGCAAATAAACATCAAGACTTTGTGAATTTGTGAGCAGGGGCGGCCAGTGAACTTGCCAGGCTGTGATCTTGCACACTTCTGCCCACAGAAACATGGTGCTGAACTGATGATGTGTGCACACCCAAAGCCTAGAGGAATGTGCCATAATGTCAGGAGTTGACGACAGAGGCCAAGGGCCAGCAACGGAGACAGGGGGACGCCGGCGGAGAGCGATGCGGAGTGTGTGAGAACCAAGGGGAACAGTGCGGAAGATCTCCAGTGGCCCAAGTGTACAAGGACGTAAAGATAGTTCACACTGAGGACCAGGGAATAGTGGAAAGGTGCTTTGTAGCATGAGGAAATGGAGTCTTTTTTTTTTTGTAACGCATGTATATTAGAGCCCTGAAACCTAAGGGGGCTCTAATGAGGAAATGGAGTCCTCTTTTTTTTTTTTGGAGTAAAGGGGGCTGTTCTTATTGTCGGCATGAAACTACCTAAAGTACAACCTAGGTAACGTGGACCAAGACCCTGTATATGTATGTACGAGAGAAAAACCCTGGTAAGGAAATAGACCTAACGGGGAAACTGGTGTTAACTAAATTGGCGGAGTTATAATTGAGTGGTTATGTTCCCCGCGGGGTCGGTAACAGAAGATGCAGAAACATTAATAGACGACGCGCCAGTACCGCTAGGGGCTGCCTTGGGCTTCTGAGCACACGCCTTTTTGGGGAGTGGCGGCTGGGCCGCGAGCTGAATGTGCCGGTTAACGCACCAGCGTGTCCAAGAGGGGTGAGCGCCTTTGCAGAGGACGCAGTAGTGGGGTGCGTTGGGCGTGACCATAGAATGGTGATGGGAGGGGTGATCCTGGCTGCAGGAGCCGCAGACTGGGGTGGCCTGACGGCACCACACCTCTGAGTGACCAAGTCGCCAGCAGGAGCAGCACTGGTTGGGTTTGGTTTTCGCGGCCGTAAAGGCGCAAACAGGGTGGGGGCATCCCTCAAAGAAGAGTGACCCGGACTTGAGGATGGCTGCCTTGGCTTGGGGTGACAGGGAGAGGCGAAGGGAGGCGGTGGCTCCCTTGTGACGGTCGGGGTTCGCCAGCCAGCGACCAGGGGAAGCTGGGAGTGGTTCGGTGTAGTTGTTTTGGGCCATAAGCGCAAGTGCCATGGCGGTGGGATCAGTCCATTTGCCGGGTGAACCAAGTGGGAGGTTGTAGATGACCACTAGCGAAGAGAGGTCAAAGGTGAGGTGCGCGAACGGCACCTTGAACATATCTTGGAGGATCCTTGGGAGAATCCCGGGGAGCCTGTCTACATCCTCGGGAGAATGGGGAGTGGCGATGAAATTACCAAAGGGCGACCAAGTGCAGCCCTTCAGCTGGAAGTGGGACGGGGCGAGCATCCGGTTGATGTGCTCGATAACAGCCAGGCCGGAAGCCTGGGCTTCCGGGGCGATAGGTGATAGCGGTTTAAAAGCCGCAGAGAGGGGGGCCTTCGCCTTCGATCGCATAGGCGAGGCGATCTTGGGGGACGGGTTGAATTTCGGGGGATTAACCCCGGTGGCGGCGGTGGTGGCGGACTTGGTGGCCTCTGCAAAAGTGGGCTTCTTCGGCTTAGCGGCCGAAGGTTTGGGGGTGGTGGAGGGAGCGGGGGGAGCGCTGGGGGCGCCCTTGGAGGGGGCGGGAGCGGTCGCGCACTTCTTGCCCTTGCCGCCTGTCGCCTGAGCTGGGGCGGGGGGAGGGGGAGGTGGTGCCTGGTGGGGGGTAATGATATCCATGAGGGTAGCGTTAGTGGCAATAGCCTCTGCAAGGAGATCCATGGGGATCGCAGAGAAAAATGCATTGATCAGTGATCGCAGCGGGGGAGTGAGGGAGGGGGAGCCTCCTGGGGCAACCCGAGTGAGGTCAGCGATGAGGCTTGAGATGACGCGAGCCGTCTGATCAACCTCGATCTGGGGATCAATGGCAGTGGTGGTGGTGGGGACAGCGTGGGCCGAAGTCTGACGCTGAGCAGGGTATGGGGTGGGAGTCTGGGGGACATCCCATGCGAGTTTGCGGCGGGCAGCGGGCGAGCCTGGCGGGTTCAAATGCAATTTTTCAGCAGCCATTTCGGCCACCCAGTCGATGGGTCCATGATAGAGAGGGGTCGTGGGGATGATGTCGGCACCGGCATCTGAGGGGGTGTCAGGGCGAGACTCGCCTGAGATAGTGACATCCCCAGACATGGGGTCATCGTTGAGGTCGGTGGGGCCAGATACGACCCGGAGATGCTTAGAGCGCGAAGGCCCAGCGGGGGGCGGGTTGGACATTGAGGACAGCGGCGAGCAGCAAAGCAGACGTGGAGGTTTTTCCAAAAAGTTCCATGTTCACCCAAGATGGGGGAAGGGACAAAGAGGATGAGGAAATGGAGTCCTCTTTTTTTTTTTTTTGGAGTGAAGGGGGGTGTTCTTATTGTCGGCATGAAACTACCTAAAGTACATCCTAGGTAACGTGGACCAAGACCCTATAAATGTGTGATTACGAGAGAAAAACCCCGGCGGGGAATTGAGACCCCAAGGGGAAAAACTGGTTCTAACTAAATTGGCGGAGTTATAAGTGTGTGACTACGTCGCCCGAAGGCTCGGTAGTAGAAGAAGGGACGTTGGTAGAAGATCCGGCAGTGACCTTAGAGGCGTGCCTTTTGGAGGCGGCCGACGGTTTGACGGGCTTCTTTTTGGGAAGTGGCGGCTGGGCCGCAAGTTGAATGTGCCGGTTGACGCACCAGCGGGTCCAAGAGGGGTGAGCGCCTTTGCACAGGACGCAGAGTTGTGCCGCGTTGGGAGCGACAGCATGGTGGTGGTGGGAGGGGTGGCCCTGCGCGCAGGTGCCGCAGATTGGGTTGGTCTGACGGCACCACACCTCTGAGTGACCAAGG
>KL198074.1:120603-164170 GCA_000697705.1 Botryobasidium botryosum FD-172 SS1
AGTAAAGGGTGTAGCATTGCAAATCCGAACGAATCAACTAAGTAAGGAGTACAAAAATCCACATAGGTAACGAAGACCAAGGCCCTTGAGCGAGAAGAACGGTATGTAGAGGAAAAAGGAAACAGAGATTTTTCTAAGGAATTTTAAGAGTGAAACATGCACGCGCCCCAGAGGTAACCATGAGAAGAGACTATCTAAGGTGTAAGTCCATGGGGGTCAAGAAGGCAAGGAGGCCGACAACTATCCCCTGTTGCCCGTTAAAGAGGAAAGGAGAGAAAAGAGGAAGAGGGATCGAGGAATCGGACTTCCAGAGCCCTGGAAGGGAGGGGGAGGGGGAAGGGGAGGAACAAGACTAGAGCCGGTCCGGAGACGGGCCTAGAACATGTATCCCCTGGCTGCTGGGCCGTAGTCGCGATGAGAGACAGCGTTGGTGAGGTATCTATCAATGACGGCGCGGACGGAAGGGTCGCGTTCGTGACGGTAGGATGCCCTAAGACGGTAGTAATCGTAGTAGGCGTCGGCGAGGGAGACATCGTAGAGTCCCTCAGCGCGCAGGTTGTCGACGAGGTCAGTGGGGGTGTATTCCTCATAGGCGCACGCATGGATGGCGATGGCGGTACGGAGGTCGGCGGTGTGGTGATTATGGGGGATCTTGATCCACTTGAAGCCATGGGGGAGGCGCACCTGGAGTCCCCAGTACTCTGTTTGCGAACCACCTCCAGGTAAGGAGGCGGGAGCGGAACAGGCGCGGGAACCAATGATCGAAGTCCTGGACGAGGGATCTGTTGCTTGAGATGTGGGGGGCAACGTTTTCGCCCGCCCATAGCGTGCGAAGGGGGCACGCGAGGGCGATGTGAGCGGAGGAGCCAATGGGGAAGCCGCAGGGGCAGGAGGCGGAGTAGCCGAATAGCCCCATCTTGCCGTAATAATACGGCGATGGACAGTGGCCCGAGAAAGTACGGGCGGCGTAGGTGAATTGCGTCCCAGGGAGGGTGAGGGGGATGGGGACCTGTAGTCGACGAGGCCGCATGTTGACCCAGATGACGCGTAGGGAGGCGCCGAAGAGGGATGCGGAGTGGTCGAGCGGGATATCATTGGCGTAGAGGGAGGTGGCGAGCAGCGCGCGTCCCCGGACATCAGTGTTGCGCCATGTGAGTGTGGGGGCGAGGTTGGGTGCCTGGTGACGGTAGGGGAAGACCAGGGGGTCGAGGGGGTCGAGACGGCGGAAGGCCTTGAGTGGGCGGAGTCGTCTGGCGGGCTGCTGGACCGCGGTGACAAATAGGGATTTGGCGGAGGCTCGTTGTTCGAGATAGGCGTAGGCACGAGGCGGTGAAGGAAGTATGCGGCGAGAAGGGTGCACGCATATGCAGTTAGCCAGTAGGCGGTTGGATACGAGGAGTCCATATGATGGGAATCGATGGAGTTCGAAGTCGGCGTCGTTGAGGAGAAGATGGAGGGCGCCGGCAGCAATAACTGGTCTAGAGGCAAGGTGGCCTTTGATCTTTATACAGGCCAGGGGTTTGACCGAAAAGGTTTGTTTGACGAGGACACCCAAACGGAGGATGCCCCACGCGTTGTCGGCGTCTGGGCCGGTGGAGGGAGTAAGTTCGGCTACCAAGGGGGCAACCTGTGCTTCCTCGCAAAAGCGAAGGAAGTCGTGGAAGGGCCTGTACGGGTGGGCAGGATCAAAGGTGATCTTCGTGATCGAGGAATCGAGGTGGAAGGGAGATTCCCAGGGGGGCACCCTGAGGTGCATTTCAGTGGCGAAGTCATCCCCAAGGTGGGGGGAAGACTCAGAGGGGAGGTCAAGAATCGCCGCGGCGACCTGTTGGATGACCGGGTTACCCTGAAGGGGGCGATCCAGCGCGTTCGGGAGCAGAGGGCGGAGGGGGTGAAGCGAGTGCATGTTGGTTTTCTGGATGACGTACTTATCGGTGAGGAAGTCCATCCAGGTATTGATCGGTGGTATGCCAGTGAAGGCGCTGAGGAGGTTGTTACGGGTGGAATTGTAGCAGCCTGTGATCCGTCTGAGGAAACGGTTCTGGACGATGTTTAGTCTCCTAGAGACGCTAGACTGGCCCTCCCACCAGGCTTGGCAGCCATAGGTGAAGGTGGGACGGACGATTGAGCAGTAGAGGCGGATGGAAGATTCTGCCTTGAGCTTCCTACGCGCGGTGAGAAGTGCGATGTTGTGGAAGGCGTAGTTTGCCTTTTTCAGGACCCTGTCCAGGTGTGGGCGCAGAGAACGTTCGTTTGAAAAGGTGACTCCCAACCAGGTGAGGTGGTCGACAACCGTGATGCCTGAATCGGCCGGGGGGGCCGGGGTAGGCTTTCTTTTCTGGCTGATGAGGTGGCACATCTCCGTTTTCTTCTGGTCGAGGGAGAGGCCGAACTCAGCTGCGGTGCGAGTGATGATATTGATTGCTTTGACAGCCGCGGCAACGTTTGGGTGACACGAATGGCCAGCCGACAGGATGATAAGCCCATCGTCCATATAAAGTATCAGATCCTGAAGTTTAGAGAGGCCGAACTTTGGGAAGTCGGTCTCGAGCCTGTGTTGGAAGGCGAAGGTGTAGAGGGTGGCCAGGATGGGGGAAAGGGGGCTGCCCTGGGGGAGGCCGAAGGTGGGGCCGGGTTCCGAGACGTATCCGTCAACCTTGATCGATCCTTGGCGGTCGGCAAGGAAGGCCTGTATCCAGGTGACAGTGGTGTCATCGTATCCCAGGTGGCGAAGGGCCTGGGTGAGGCCATCCGCCGGGACCGAATCGAAGAACCCTTTGAAGTCGAACTTCAGCAGGGTGCAGTTGCGTTGTTTCGCCTTTTCACGGGCGATGATGAACTGGGCCCTTGCCAGTGCGTCAGTTGTGGATCTTCCCTGGTGGCCGCAATACTGGGCAGGGACAAGGCCTAGGCGTTCTGCGTCATAGGCTAGACGGTGAGCCATGACCCTTTCAGCTACCTTGCTAAGGCACTCGAGAAGGGCGATGGGGCGGTATGAACGTGGGGAGGAGTAGTCATCTTTCCCTGGTTTCTGGATGACGGCTACAAGGGCGATGAGCCAGTCCCCGGGGAGGGATCCTGACTCGATCGATTCCTTGACGATAAAGTAAATCCAATCCTCGGCGATGTCCCACGCTTCTCGAAGGACGCGGTAGCCGATGCCGGATTTTCCAGGCGCCTTGTTCTGGGAAGGGCCAAAGACAGCTGATTTAACTTCCTGCCTGGTGATGGGGGAGAAGGGCCGAGTGGGGTGAGCCAGTTCGGGGATGATGGGGATGTCAACCGGGGCACGTGCCTCGGGGAAGAAGGCCTTACGGAAGACCTCAGCTTTTCCCTCGGGGGAGGAGACGGTGGTTCCGTCCACTACTAGAGGGGGGGAGGGGTAATCTCGTTTGCCGAGGCCCCACCCCGAAAGGCGGTGTACCTGATCTGCCGGGGTGGTGGCGATCAGGTGATCCAGGTATTTACGCTGGGCAGCGCTGAAGTGACCCTTGAAGCGGCTACGCGCGATGCGAAGTTCTTCCATGAGCTTGGCTTTGTCTGGGTGTGAACGAGGGAGCCGACGGTATTCCCTGGCTAATCGCTCCTTGTCGTTGCGAAGCAGGGTAAGCTCAACATCCCAGAAGGGGAGGGGGTTGGAGCGGTTGGAGGTGGGGCCCTCGGCCGAAGCCAGGGCGATTTCGAGGTTAGATCCGAAGATCGCTGTCGCGCGGAGGAACTCATCCCTGTTAAGAAGGTAGTTGTACGGGGAAAGGCAATTGAGGAGGGAGGATCGAAAGATGGTCCAATCGATCGCTCCCTTGCGATAGGTTTTGGGGGGTTTGTTGGTGGAACGCTCCTTGAAGCGTGGGTGGAGAGTGAGGCGTGTACCCAGGTGATCGGAGGGGTGGCCGATCACGGCGTCTACTTCCCAAGATGTGGTCCAATTGAGTTGGAGGCTCGCGTTGGTGAGGGTGAGGTCGATGACCGATGGCTTCTTGGTGGGATCAGCTGGGTGGAAGGTATGGATCGAGGGGTCGTTCTTGAGGAACAGCCCTTCGTCGTTGGCCCAATCTTTGAATGCTTCCCCCTTGATGTCGTCAGCTGCTGTGACGTCCCAGGAGGAGTGGTGGAGGTTGAAATCCCCCATGATGATGGAGTCAGCCAGGGGAACGTCCCAGGCTCTGATTTTCTGTAGCATGTGCGACTCGTCTGAGACGGACCTCTCGCTTGGGGGGCGGTAGAAGCCGAAGACGTTGATTCGCTTCCCGTGGGCCGAAATGGTGGCGTGAACGGCGTTCGGGGAGGCAAAGGTGTTGGGGTTAACGGTGAGTCCGTGGTTGGGGAGGAGTTTCTTGTTGACGTAAATGCCGACTCTCGGGGTGGAGTCTGCCGGCATGGGGGAGAGAGGGAGGGCGAGAACCCAGTCTCGGTGTTTGGGGGCACCTTTCCTCCCTGCTCCTATTCTAATCCAGGGTAGTTCTGTGACTACCAGTACGTGGTGGGTGTCCGATGCGCGATCCAATATGACGGTTAATTCCCGGTTGTGTTGGTGGAGATTAATGTTGCCAAGCCTAAGCACCATTGGGAACGGGGCCAATGGGTGGGAGGAAGAGGGTTTTCGAGGTGGCACCCGGGGGAGGCGACCACGATACGTCCCCGGTTGGGGAGGTGACGATTAGGGGCAGCTCGTTGAAGAGGGCCCAGAGCCTGAATTTCTTGACTAATTCGAGGTCCTTGTATCTCGAGATATCACGGCTGGGGTGGCCGAGGCGATCTTTGGGGATGGAGCGGATGAGGTCTGCAGCCTTCCTTAGGGGGGAGTCGACCGCTGCAGTCTGGGGAGCGGGGGTCTGGGCGCGCTTCTTGGGGGGGTTCGCGGCCTTCTGGATCTGACGTTCGACACACTTGCGGTCCCAGGCTTCGTGTGCGTCTTGGCAGTTTGGGCACTGCATGGTGAAGTGGGGGCATTTATCTCCCACGATGTTGCAGAGGGGCTGGTGGCACCTGTGCGAGGTAGTTGCGTGGCCGTCTGAGCAAAGGCCGCAGACCGGGGTTTTGACGCCGCAGCACCACGTAGGGTGACCCACCTTCCAGCATCTTGCACACTGGTTTGGGACGGTGGGGTCTGAGGAGAAGACCTTGAACGCTATTTTCTTTCCTTCAATCCAGTGGGGGTTCTGGTAAAGGAGCTTCTCTGCAGCCTCGTCGGTGGATATCGCGAGGAGCAGGAGGGGGGGGCGGTTAGGGTTGGTGTTCTTGCCTACCAACCATCTGGACTTGTCGACCACGATATCGTATGGGTCGAGGCCTAGGGCGGATATTACTTTAGCGCAGACGTTGCCTACGTTAGGGAGGGCGTCATGGGAGGCGCCCCAGCCGTGGAGGACCATGTCCTTGGTGGGGCCGTGGGTGAGAACGGAGAACTTCTTCCCCATGTGGCGTTCGAGGACCGCCGGGCCGTGTTTGGCCAGGATGTCCCACTGATCCGGGAGATCCGGGGTCAGCATGAGGTTCCCCCTGGAGGTCCATCTAAGCCCCTTGATGGAGCAGGTGGGGGTGAGGTCTTTCAGGGACCCGTTGATGAGATTAAGGCCGTTCTGGCCGTTAATGGTGCCGTTGTTGTCGTCCCGCCCGAAGGGGGATTCGGGGGCAAAGAGGACTTCCCCATGGGTAAGGGGGTCTCTGACCTTCTTTCGGTAGGCGGAGGGGATTTTGGGGGAGGGGTTGAACTTGGGGGTTCTCGCTCCCTTCGAGGCGGCGGCGGCGTAGGAGGACGCCGGCTGGATCTGAGTGGTGACTGTCGCCTCCGGGGTGACGGTGGTGACACTGGTCTCCGTTGGGGGGGGGGACTTTGGGGGGCGCAGGCTTCTTCTTCTGGCCTGACGGCTGGCCGCTCCGTGCGGGGGGAGGGGCAATGGGGGTGCGAGAGCTGAGGATCAGTCCCTCGAGCGGGCCAGGGCGTCCTCGATCGCCCCAAACCGCTTCTCGTTTTTGGTTGCCGTTGCTGGGGCCTTGGGGCGGTCAGCGGCGTCCTCGTCCATACTGTCGTCGGAGGAGTCATCCTTGGGGGCAGGGATGAGTCTCATGATGGGCCCCGACATCCAGTCGGGGAGATCAGCGATCATGTCCGCCAGCTCGTCCATGGAGGGAGCGGTGGCGAGAGCAGCCCCGAGGAGGAGCCTGGTAATGGGACGGCGGGCTGAGTTGAAGAGGGATTCGTCAAGCTCACCGAGGTGTTTGCAATAATTGTTCAACGTGTCGTTGACGTTGCGGAGCCACGCCTCCTGGGTGCGGCGGCTGGTGGTGGGGGTGGGAGGGGCGACCTGGGGGGACGTCCTGGGTGGGGTTGACGGGCGAGCGGGGAGGTCGTCCGGTATGAGAGACATAGGTGCTGGGAGAACGTGGAAGTTTTTGGCAGAAGGTTTTGACGTTGCTCGCTGTGAGAGTCGATGACGGGGTGCGTCAACGCCTGGCAAGGCCTGGGACTCTTGGTTCACAGATGAGGGGGGGAGGGAGGATGAGGAAATGGAGTCCTCACATGCAATGTCTATATACACGGAAACTAAATAGGAAGTACGGAAAAGGAAGGAGAACATGAGGAGAGCCTCAGGGATCAATCCAGCGAAGAGGGAAGAAGTCCTAAGTGAATACATGTACTCCTATGGGTTCCACATAGGTGGAGAAGGAAAGGGAACAGAATGGAAATGGAATGGGAATAGGAGTGAAGACGGAAAGAATGAATGGAAGCAGAATGAGTCCGGACTCATTCTACAGAGTGCAGAGATGTTCAGGATGAAGTCCTGACACATAAGAATTTGTATCATTGAGGCACAGGGTGATGCTTACATGGCCATGTTCTTTGTCTACTTTCTGCAGAGGGAGCGGGTGCCGCAAAGACAATGTGTGCGCAATTGGAGGCTAGGAGAACGTGTGATTAAAGTGCGAAAGTTGTGAACAGAACATCACTTACCAAACCATGATCTTGCTTGACTTGCTCAACAATGCGTGACATGTCTTCATCACTGAAGGCCCTTTTGGTATTTCTCCAGTACTCCCCAGACAATGTACATGAGCTGACAGTTTTTTGGCTTGATGGCACACTTGGTGCTAAGTTGATTTGCTTCTTCCTCTCCTGCATTTCTGAGAAGACATGTCAGTATGAAAGGGACACAATGCTTGGAAGAAATGCACTCTTCACGACAACTGGTCAGTGTTTCCGCGACAACTGGACAGTGTTGAACAAGATAGTTGAGTATTAGAAGCGATGGTGGTGATAATGATAGAGTTTGACCAAAATTGCACATGACCTATGTATATTTATCGCACAACACACACACTGGTGGTCCAGACTCCAACAGTGTTAGGGACATTCCCAAGAGTCAAGATGGACTCATCCGAGCCAGCCTAAAATGACCACAGATGAGTCTAGCTGTATCCCAGGATGATTTAACTTCAAATCAGCAGCCAAAAATGGGCGCATAAATAATAAATTGATAATTACATCAGGAAACTCATGGTTTGCTTAAATCAACTTAAAATGGCTTAAAATGACTTAAACCAGGGTTTAAGCCAAATAAGTGGAGCTAAGCTCTTAAGTGGGGAAAGTGGCCCAAAAATTTCGCACCAATATTGCATTTCTACAAATATCTTCCAGCTTCTTACTCTTCTATGGCCCAATAGTTTTTGTGGATTTTATGCTCATAGGGGGAATTGATAGTGGGCTTTCAGGATATGCATGCAGATTTGGTGAAGGATGTCCAAATGAAAGACAGGAGAAAAAATAAATTTTGGGCCAATTTTAAGTAATCTGTTAGTTTCCTGATGTGTGCCACTGAATCCGGGAAGGCTTTCAATAGCCTGGAGTACATGCCGATGCCACATATTGAATTTAGCACGGACTAGGCCCTGCAGCTCGACTTTAGCAGCCAAGTTTGGATCAGTAACCTGCAGTGCCGCAACAACCCGTTGGTAGTGCCGTCGATCCATGTCCGAAGCCGCCGAACCTCAATATTAAGGCGAATGATTTCTTCCTTTGCACGTTGGAGCCGAAAATAATCAATCATGGCCTCACGAATGGCAGGGTTAGTCCATCGGCGAGTTCTGATGTCGGTCTGCGCAAATCGAAGCAAATCGAATGCCCCCAGGAAGGTGAGTTCAATGACCTCTTTAAATGTGACAAAGCGACCCGGGGGGTCAAGCTCGCCTGCGGCAGCATTATACCGATTGACAGCAGTTTGAACAGCACGTGATCGACGCTGAAAAGCCTGCAAAAGACGGCCGCGCAGTTTATACGCTAGAGATAAGATGATATCAGCTGTGGGGTGTTTATTATATGAACAATAATCTACCTGTCCCGCGCATATTTAGCTTTTCCATCTCAAAGAGACGCTGGACCACTAAAAGTTCCAGCTTATCGAGAGCACACTTATACGCCCGTGCTTTCATGTATTTTGATGTTTCAACCCATCTCGGGTGAGATGGGTGCCATCGCTCGCTGGGTGTCATTCCTAATTTTAGCTCCATATCATTTACGGCCTCTGTCAGAAGTAGGAGCCGGTCCATGGCAGTCCGTCGCTTCGACTCGATGCGTAAGGCATCCGACGCAAGCTCCGAATAGCTGGAAGATTGAGCTGCAGCTGTTTCATCGATAACACAATCCTTGCGGAGGTCGTCCCACACCTCCCTAAAAGGTCATTAATACAGAGGGTCAGTGAAGGAGGTTTGGTGTTAATACGCAGAATACTTACTTTGCCTTATAGTACTTTGCTGGGAGCTCAAGGTACATGATATCTTGAATGTTTTTGGTGGGCTCCTTGACTAGATTTTGTAGGTATTCGCGCTCTTCTGCAAGCCACCCATCAAAGTCGGAGGAGCGCACGTCAAGGAGCGTCTCAGCCTTGCTGAGTGCAGTGGACAATGCGGCCTGGCGACCCAGGGCTTCCTTGTAGTGTCGAAGCAGATACAAGCCTTTTAAGAAAGACATAGGATAAAGTGTCAGTGCGTGTTTGATTGAGGAACCGAGAGGGCTTACTGAGGTCGCGATATTTGTCTTCATCCCATTGCTCAAAATGTGAGCAGAGCATCTGGTGTCGATAGCGAGATGATGCGTGTCGTGTACAGCGTGCCACCCCATTGGTTGATGAGAATAATCTCTCGCAGCCCTCAAAATCATTCATACCAAAACCTTCACGGTAGAGTGGGTGATTTGTGAGCTGACACAATCGATTATGGGCGTAACCGTGCCACGCTGGCACGCAGCCATCAAGCCCGCTCTCCTTTAGTTGCGAGCCCAGCATGCTTTTGTTGAGTGTCTCCTTGAAAGAGCACCAACTATCGTAGGCACCCGCGAGTCAATGGCGCCCTTCGTATACTTTTCGCACCTTATCAACGATTGCAATGGGATACTTGGCACTTGGGTTTGTAGCATGTCAGAAACCGGGGAGATCATGACTTGATTGAGACTCACAGCTCACCGCTCCGGACCATGTCGCAGGCAATGATAACGAAGCCATGTCTGCATATCGCAACGAAGATCCCTGTTTCTTCGTACATGTCCCACATACCCTTTTCCTTGCCCGACTTCAGCGCGGCCTTCCAACGTGATGCACATGGTGTGACCGTAGCATCGCCGTCCGTTGGGTCACCCTCATCATCAACATCTATCCACTCTTCATCGTGGTCGTCATCCTTAGGTTGCGTTGCAGTTCCCGTCAGTTTCAATCAGAGTGTCAGAGCAAGGCATATGGACTCTATACATACCTCTAGTACAGTCGCAGCCGTCGCTTCAGCCTCTGGCGACTTTTGTCTCCTACCTTTGACCTCGTCTTTGAAGCGATCCACCTCGGAGTTTGGTATAAAGTATGTGTTAGCGAAGGGCGGATCCCTTCCAGAATCCGTCCGATCGCGGCGCTTACGGGAGTTCCAGCCGTCAAGCGAGAAGACCATCCCGTACTTCAGATGTGCTTCCCCTTCAAGCTAAGAAGAGTATATGAGTGAACGCCCTTTCAGGTGGGTGTTATAAAAAGAACACTACCTACCTTATAATGGCAGCATGGGCACGAGTGATGCATCCGCCAGTTCGCCTCGTCGCGTCCAAGCGCGGTGTTTACGTGGGCCTGGGCCATCTCTCGTATGGTGCAGTATACCTCGAAGGCGGCAGAGAATTGCCTTCGGAGATGGGGTGTGAATGGAGCCTACAAATATACGTTACTTGCACATCATCGAGACCTAACATTGAATCAGGCATACCCCATGGAGATCGCACATTACTTGTGTGAACGCTTGCAGACTAAACTGAGGGCGGTGGCGCTGGCACCTCCGGAATAGTTCCAGTGTATCCAGGGAGAATGCAACTTGACAAACTTGCGGCGAGCTTGACAAGTATCCATGCTGGAGCAGCGCCACGTTCGCGTGTTTATCTTCTACGTGCACGACCATCCGCATACAATCTTGGCGCGCTAAATGGAAAAAGAAAAGAAAGAAAAGCTGAGCATAATAAACGGAGAAGAGGGCGCGTTAGACATACAGTGAGTCGATATTGCGTCATATTCGAAATAGGTAACTCCTTCACCGCATGCTATTGTGTGTGTCTCTGCGAGGGATTTTTTCGTGCGCTTCTTGTAAAGCATGTAGGTCTTCACTAAATCCGGCATCTATACGTCCCATGCAAGCCGCTGGCTTTCCTTGCGGCTACTCCACTCGCTATCGGGTACATAATGCCAGGCGGGTCTTCAAGGCATAGGAAAATAAGCATATCGAAGCAGTATCCAGTAAATAAAACTCACGCGCTGTCCCTCAATTCGCCTCCTTCATGGCTCATTTCAAAATTTTCAGAGGGCTCGTGTATGTCATCCATATCGTAATCTTGACCGATGTCGTCGCCGAAATCAAGATTGCTGCCCGCGGCTGAGGCATGCATCCCCTTCACAGCCTCGCGGGCTGTACGAGGCAAGCCTTGAAATTATTTTTAGTCAGTAAATTTGCACATTGACCATAGGTACGGGATATTGATCGTTGACATACCAGACAGTACCGCCTTGAGACCATCTCTCAAGTCTTTTCGTTCACGCTTTTGGCGAGCTTGAGTGAGCGTCTCGGTGGTCGAAAATTTGAGAGATGTTTTGGGCCTAATGACCACTTTCCGAACTAGTGTTAAGGGATTCGACTTCCCCATGCTGAACGATTCTCTTTTTGTTGATAAGTATGCGGTCCAATCGCGGAAGTGGTTAGTTGGCGTTGAGTCGTAGTGCCACGAATTCAGCATATTACGTAACCTGTTGATGCACGCGGGTGCTGATGCGCGATCATTGATGGACGTAAGCAAAAATTAACTGAGTTAACTGAAATACATAGAAGAACCGGAAAATGGCCTTCTTAGGCCGGGGCCACGGGTGACTGGCCGGGGCCTTAGTAGGCCGCTTTGGCAGGAGCCTCAGGTCACCTGGGCATAGTGGCGCAATGAGCGCGCCCCTTTGGAAAGACAGCCGGCCGCGAAATACATGTCAGGAGCGGTGCACTCAGCCGCGGCCTCTACGGTCAACCTTGCACCCTCGGCCGCAGAGGCCGCGGCGTGAGAGACGAGCGGGAGCGCGGCGTCGTACAAGGCGGATGGCGCCCATTCGCGCCCACAAAGAACGCCCGACGCGCGACACTGATCGCAGGCATGCACGATGTCGTAGCTGAACGTGCAGCCAACGGACGCCGTGCAACAAGGGCGGCATACGGGAAAGTAAGGCGGCAAGCCGCCCACGGAGGGCAACGCGGCGGGGGTCTCGGCGGCGGGGGTGCACAGACAGCGGCTGACGGCCAGATAGAGCTCCTGCGTCCACTGCACGGCCTCAGGCTGGTCGGGGTGAAAGCGCGGAGGGAGAGCGTGGCCGGCGCCCTGGCGGATGACCAGCTCGATGTCGATGTCCTCCACGACCGACTTGAGTGCGATCGCGAAGGGGTCCGTGGCCCGGCCGGCAAGGGGAAGCTGAAAGAGACAGTAAGCGGGGCCGTCGCGCGCCGGGAAAAAAAGCGGCGTACGGTGGGGCGGACCGCGCGCACAAAGACCTCCAAGACCCACGCGTCGACGCTGAGAACGGGACAGAGCTCAATGAGGGGGCGGTAAGTGGACATGGGGCCGGGGGGGGGGTATGGAGGATGCTGCGGCCGCAGGCCGCTCTTGTATGAGCGGCGGCAATGCAACAGGCAGCGGCAATCAGCACATGTGCCGGCGTATGGGCATGAGAGAGGAGTCTGGAGGGAGTCTGGAGGGAGCCCGGGGGGATCCGGAGCTGATGGAGAGGGAGAGGGAGCTCTTCCCGGACAAGCTCAGGGTATGAGGAGTGGCACTGGACTTGCGCGGCAAGATGCTTTGAGTCGCAGAGCTCCGGCCCCTGCCTGGGCCGATGAGAGAGCACATTGATAGAAGGGAGACTGTGCGGCAAGGAGGGCAAGATGACCAAAAAAAAGAAGGGGCAGAACAAACACGGACAAGGCACGCACCGGCTTAAGCCAATCAGACTGCGATGCGACCGAGAAGGTTGGGAACAAAGGCAGTGGCCGGCAATCAAAAAAATCAATGTGTGCAAGCACGGCCGTGTGCGCCGGATGCAAATAATCCATCGCGCGCGAGCACGGCCGCGAGCGCCGGATGCAAAAAATCCATCGCGCGCGAGCACGGCCGCGAGCGCCGGACGCAAAAAATCCATCGCGTGAGAGCACGGCCGCGAGACGGCAAAATCTATCGCGCGAGACAGCAACCGGACACACTGCGGGTGGTTGCAGCAAAGATAGTACTGGTGCAGAGTCCTACCCAGCCGTTCATGGAACTTCGCAGGTAGCACTCATGCCCAGTCAAAACCGGTGAGTTCGACTGGTTTTGTTCGGGTTCCATGAGGTTTTTTAGGGAGCCCTACTGCAGCCCAGTTTAACCCAGAAAATGGGTGGCCACTTTTGGGTTTCACCTGGCTCGATTGGGTTCCACGCGGTTAGATTAGGTTCCACACGGTTTATTTCGATAGTAATGCAGGTACAAATCGACGTTGCTCCCACCAAATCATATAAAATCCTACTGCTGCCAATCACCCGCCGATACGCTCAAAGCCAACGCGTCGGCCCTAGATCTGCGACTGCGTCTGAGTGTCGGGCACTTGTGTCGACTTACCCTTGTCCCTGTGGTAAGCTCAATTAATGGACTGGTACGTCTGTATAACAAGGAATTGAAATTGAGTCAGTATCATAGCGAAGAGATGTAAGTAGTAGACATACCTTAAGTGCTCGGCACTTCTTTCCTTGAAAGCGTTGTCAACGTCGCCCTCGGTGGCGCCTGGGTGCGACGCGCAGAAATCAATAGCAAAGAGATTCCTGCAAAGTAAATATCAGCGCGACATCTGGCGGCAAAATAGTAAGGCTCGACGCTCGTGCCGCCGCACGCATCCAGGGATTTCGGGATGAACACGGCACCCTTCCCGACGGCTTTTTTGGTTGCGGCGCAGCGACCTTGGGTGAGGAGGACACTTGAGGAATCAGAGGATTGTCAGCATACATATAAGCAATGATAGTTGGTGCACAAACCGTTAACGGGGTGTGAGACCGGTGCCTTGTTGCCGAACGAGCCCGCGCTGCCAGAGAGGTTGCAAATGATAATCAGTAAGATGGCCAAGTGGGATGCGGCCTGCGACGTACCATGGATCTTGGATTTCATCGTCGTCACCCTCAGCTGCCGTGGTACGAGGCCTCGGTTGGGACGAGCGATGGGCTTGGCCGCCGATTTCTATGTGGAACTGGCGACCGCGGTTGGCCTTGCTGTGGTGGGTGTGGCGGCAGGGGTTTTGTTGCTGCTGTTGTCGCCCTTAGCTGCCGTGGTACAAAACCTCGGCTTGGGACGAGTGATGACTGCAAAAATGGAAGGTTGGGCTGTGGAAGCGACTACTGCGGCGGCGGAGCGTTTGATTGAGAAAACAATAGGGCTAGCACAGATTTCGGGAATGGAAAGGGACGTACCTGTGCCCTTGGCTCATAATTAAAGCTGGGTGATGCACAGCTCGAGGGAATAAAGAGGGAAAGAGACCTTGTGCGCAAGTCCTTGACCTCGTCCGCATGAGAGGTATACCAAAGATCCTAAATTACGTTTTCGCGGGCATCAATCTAGATGCGAATTTCACACTACATTCACCAGTATTTCACTCCCGAAAACGGCGGCTTTCGACAGTGGGGGTTGAGGGCGACGTTTGCCACCGTGGGATGCGAGCGGTGGGTTGTGGACAGAGGGTGATGGTGGTGGTCAAAAGTGAGTGCGCCGCACGCCAGACTTGCACGACGAACGCCCAAGTGCGGATGCAAGCTGCGCACGGGCCTGCATACAAGGTACGCTTTGAAAAAGATCCAAAGGCGCCGATGTTCATACTAGCACTGCTGGTAATATGTAACGGACCGGTCCCGATGCCCGCCCGCTATCCGTCGGCCACACGAACACTGCGCATCGCCACGTGTTATGGCATAGGCGAAACAAAGGCGTAGCCTTGGATTACGCCTACATCTCGCTCATGTTACGCCCGATATCAGGATACGAACAAGTTACGCTCAAGTTTCGCAGGCTTTAGTCATCAACTCCGAGCTCGCCTATGGCTATGTAAATACATGCATATATATGCACACATACACCATTGCCATCCGCAAGCTTGAAGCTTGAGACTAAGTACTCGCTCATTACTTATCTCAAAAACACTCGCGCGCTGGACCGCCCACTATGTCTCTCGGCAACCCGATCTACAGCGTCCGTTGTTTTTGTACACAGTGCTCCCTCTCTGTCGACGGCTACATCTTGCAAACTGCCCGGACAGAAAAGAGACACCAGCAGCTGTATGGAAAACCAACAATGGCTACACTATTCAGCTTCGCCAACCCGGATTTACCACCTGAGCTGCGCAGCAGCAACGCACCATCCTCCGCTCAGCACCCCCTACCGCCCTTGGACCTGCCTCATCTGAATCACAGCATTAGACCATCTAGCCCGCCCTCTCTTTCACCCATTTCCAACCAATTTCTGGCCACTCCACCCCGACTCTCCTCACCAGCGATTTCCGAACATGCTGGACCCGAGGGCTTCGATCAAGAGCTCTCGTTGAGATTGGAGCTTGACTCTGATGAGGAAGACCTCTATCAGCCCGCGCCCTCCCTCCAAGAGCACCCGTCCACTCGTATGGGATATCTAGAGGCTATCGCGGCTAATGTCATTCGAAATCAATCGCAGGCCGAGGCAACGCGGATGTTACGTGGGATCCTTAGGATCAATCGTGTATCTGGTGTGTGTCAAGACTTGGCGCCAGCAACGACCTTCGAGTCTGCGCAAAACAGGCTTGGTATCAACCCTGATCCGTACATCACCATTTGCCCATGCTGCGATAAATGCTTCAAGTGCTACACTCAATCAGAGATCAACGCTCTTCCTTCATGGAAGCAGTGTGCCACTCCTCGCTGCGACGGCCACGTATACATTGTGAAACATGACAAGGACGGAAAGGAGTACCGCTACCCAAAGAAGCGAATCGCTTACTGCTCCGTCATCAGATCATTACGACGCATGTTCTTACGGCCCGATTTTGTAGCCAACCTACGCAACCCCGACAAGGACATCGAGGCGGCAAATGACTTTGGACTGCGCGACGATCACTTTGTCATGAAGGATGTTCATGATGGCGCAGCGTGGCTGAAGGGTGAGCTTGGCCTCATGAGCATTTATAAAGATGGGAAGGTGCAAGACATCGAAGCAGTGCCGGGATCTCGAAAAAAGATCATCGCTGTCCTTTATGGTATACGGTTTTCAATCAACTTGGACTGGTATGTGATCTCCATGCTTATCTTAGCTGTATTAATGTGCGATTATTATCTTGCAGGTTTGAGATGCGCAAGGGGCGTCCGTAGGCAACTGGTGGCTGCTATCTCGCCATCAAAAACCTTCACCGCAGTGTTCGCCTTTTGCCCCATAATGTTATACTGGCCTTCACAATCCCTGGTCCGAAGGAGCCTGATTTCGAGGAGCTGAACCACGTACTCCATCCGGTTGTGGACGAATTCAGGAAGCTGTATTGTGGTGCGCGGATTATTCTTTTTGTTTCGTTCTCGTGGGCTTTACACTGAACCATCTGGCTCAGGCGTTGTGATGAGTATCTATGAAAAGCAGCTCCCACGCGAAATATTTGCGCTCGCCTTTAACGAGACCTCGGATCTTCCAGCATCAAGGAAACTGGCTGGAACTGCCGCCCACTCACACAAAACCCATCCGTGCCCATGCTGCAATATTACACATGACGACATCAATACTGCGTGTGGGTATGACATTGAAAGTAAGTTAGCAGCCGGCACATCAGGGTACGGTTCACTAAACATTTTTTAACTGTAGAGTTTGATCTAAAAGACGACTTCGCTGCTTTGCAGCATGCATATGAATCAAGAGACGCAAGCACAAAGAAGAAGCGGAAGGAGATCTTAGATGATTACGGTGTCCAGTGGTCTGTGCTGAACTTGCTCGCCTGCTGGCTGCCGATACTTTGTGCGCCGGTAGATTTTATGCACAACATGTTCTTGGGTAAGTGGAAGTTTAATGTAATATTTATCTGCCACTCTGCATGTAGCTGACCGCCTTGCATTTCAATTTCTAGGCATAATTGCCCATTTCTTCTGTTTTGTCATCATCGGTGGCTACATGCTCAGTAAAGCGCAGCGTAATATATATGAAGAATTCATGGAGAGCGTGGAATGGCCATCTAGTATTGGCCGCTTACCCAAAAATGTCAGTATTCTGTCTGTCTTTTTCAGAAACGGTGGACTTTGACTCGTTTTCAGCTTGCCGATAACCCCAAGCTAAAGAAAGCCGATGAATGGCGGCGGGTCGCTGCCATATGGCCAGTTGTTTTCTTTGTCATGTGGCGCACAAATGACGACGACATCTCAGCAACAGCTGCATCCATACCAGCTAATGCGAAGTCACGACCCACGTTTACGCGGAGCAACATTCAAATTTACCAAGCATTATTGCGGCTCTGTGCAGCAGCCCGCATTCTTTCTTCACGGGCCATCTCTGTGGATACTGCACGCTGGGGTATCTCACTCCTCCAGCAATACTGTCGCTTACTCTTATCGCTTCGGGTTCCTCTCATGCCAAATCACCATGTTGCCATGCATTACCTGACGTTTTTCAAGCTCTTTGGCCCGGTATATGGGTGGTGGCTCTTTGCATTTGAGCGGTTTAATGGAATGCTTGAAAAAATCAAGACCAACAATCGCAGCGATGGGGGAATGGAGATAACACTCATGCGGCATTGGGTGCGATATCATCGGCTTTATGAGCTTGTAAGATAGTGTTATTTGTTTACCTTTCCAGAGCACACTTTCTAACTGTCGCCTTTAGCTATCTAACCTCCCTCCAGATGCCACACAAGAAGAGCGGGAATTGATCAACGAAATTGCAGGGCAAAAAGTTTGCAGCGCTCGAGGTACACTAATGACTCAAACTGCCGCTTTCACAAGTGAAGAAAAAGGTGAGTTGGCATAGGCCGCCAGAGCCTGCCCTTGTATCCTAACTACTGTCCAGCGTCGCCCCTTGAATATCCAAAGCAAGGTGAAGCTTGCAATCTATGCAACATGCGCGGACTCGAGTTATATTCTGTCCTCCTTCAATATGTGCGGACAACCTGGCCGGAGCTGACTGTGTGCAATGACTACGAAGTCGGGCACCATATCTTTTCGGCCACAACGTCGGCAACATTCTTTCCTTGGGTTCGAAAGGCAGGGATACGCTACGGGAGCAAACTGGCAACCCGAACACAAGCAGATGGATCGGCCTTTGTTCTTATTGAGAACAATATCGTACCGTGCCAGCTTATCGGTCATTTTACAGTCACCATCAGCGGCACAGACAAATGCGAAAACTGTTCAGTCATCCGCCGGTTCTTTGCAGATGACCAGATTCCGCGAATGCCTTGGGATCTACAGTAAGGATTCTTTTCTACAAGGTTGCTCCGAACGCTGATGTCTCCCATGCCAGTGCTCTTGATCTCGGAATGTACACGGCCTACGCAAATAAATTCCATGACTATGAAGTAGTCGCGACTACTGCTGTCTATACGCCCCTAGCACTTGCCAAGTTTTTCTCAAGGAAAGCTCAGTACGACCTTTTGGTTGCAATCTCATTTGATAGGGTGCGTGCATTGTAGCTCGTTGTTATAGACATTCTCATTCTCACCATTGACATAATATTCTGCAGACAGGAATGGAACCAGACGAACCAGACGAAGATGAAGGGGCAGGAGATGAAGATATTGATCCCGACGCCAATAGAGATAGCTAATGCGTGAGCCACACCTCTCATTGGTATGTCCCTCGCCGTTTTGCAATCTTCTCAATACCGCGCCCCGCAAAATTTACCAAGCTCATCACAAGCATATTCCAATAGAAAGATAAACTACCGGTCTTTATCAGTCACTTCTCGCCAGCGGAACCCCCGTCGCTCTCGTCAGTCATGAAAAGATTCTCCTCTGGCTGCCCCCCAAGGACCTTTTGCCTCTTGACTTTGTATGGCGCTTCCTCGTCGTCAACCAAAATCACCTCGCGCTTTTTTGCCGTCACTTGAACTTTACGCCCCTTTCCTTTCACATCATCCACAGGCTCTGGCTCGCCCCACGCTTCCCCGCTCGTCACAACAAGTCCACTGGTAAGCCATTCAGGATGCTGGGCAAGGAGCTCTGGCTTTACCATCCAAGTGCGGATGCGATTCGCAACCAGGCCCCCTTGGCAAGGTTCCGTATCCTTAGGTGGCCCAACAACACATTTGGTCAGCCTACGAGCAGCTGCGGCCGAACCTGTGTCTGGTTGAGCGTCAACTGTCGCATAAAAATTGACGAGCTATCCTCAGCCCACCAGTGGTAAGTACAAAGTATCGCCATGAAGAACAACAGTTTGCACTCACAATATCACTCCGATACATAGGGGGTCTTGTCCTATATTGCTTCTCGACGTCTGGATCGTCTTCATCGCTGGACATCGCCGTCGTAGTTAGGGCTGCATCGTACTTGTGGCCGGCAAACTCTAAGACAAGTGGGAGACTACTCTGCTTTCGCTTTCGCAGCTCCAATTTCTGGGGATAAGCCATGTGGTGAGTCTTTTCGCACACGGATTTGGCTAAAACGAGTAAACTCACCCCCCTTGCTCTCGAATGCCGGTTTAATGTCGCGCCACCTTCTTTCTTAACAGGGCCCTCGCTCGTAGATGGATCCCCACCCTCGCCGGGTGTAGCTGGCGCAGCCTCGCGCCCCTTCTTCGCTTTCTGCCACTGCTTTCGGATGTAGTTGAATTTTTCCTGGCAGCGTAGCTTGATGTGAGGCAGGAGGACGCTCGGTAAGCTAACGCTGGCTTCTGGGAGAATTGCCCCGCCGTTCTGATGAGTGTATGTAGCCCAGCGCTCGAACTGGGCCGAGTTTGCAGGTTTATCGTGGCCGACATCCCAGTTGAAGCACAAGTAGGGCTGCCCTGTGGCTGAGTCAACGGGTCGCTGTGCTGGATCTTCGACATAGGCAGGGAAGGTGGCCACTTTGGATATTTTGACGCCCGCGCTTGCCCCGCCCATCAAGTGCTGCAGAGTCAACCCGACCAAGCTCTATTCATTTTGCAGATCCGCGGCCAGCACACGAATGTGAGTTGTGTGACTTTCAGACTGAATCTCCACCATGAACGCATGTCACTCACTCTGATAACAGGACTGTTGCATAACTCTTTGCTCCGGCGAACTTTCTTCGCCCACTCATCTGATGCTATACCATCCGGGCGCTCGGAACCTTCTCCCCCACCACCGTCAGTGCCATCGTGTTCGTCTCCGGCTCCCTCCAGCGCCTCAACACGCGCGTGAAGGTGCCCATTCTTTGCCTGCAGCTCCTCGATGTACGTGTACAGTACCTTATTGGCCTCTTTAACCTTATCCAAATCTGCGTCTACCTCTTGGCGAAACAGATCGAACTTCGTCTCCAGCTCAGTCACCGCGCGGCCCACCTCGCGCGTAGTGCTCGCTTTCGCGCTCGGGTTGTTTTTGCTCGAACTTGCCATTGATCGATGAGCTTGGGGGCAGCTAAGTTGGTGCAAGAGCCCCGCGCGTTCCTCGTGTTCGTTCTTTAAGGTCTTCTCGCGCGCGGCGCTGACGTGTATGTCTCACTTTCCACAGGTCTCACTGTCTCAAAGTATAGGTTTATCGAGACATTAATACGATTTCCCCCTTGTACCTTGACCTACGGAGTCTATACCATGCCTATAAACGTATCCTTCCGCATTAAACCCCCCAAACAGGACTGTAAGAGCGCGTGCGCGATTGGATATATTTGTTATACCTACGTAACCTATTGGATTTTTTAAGGCTTATCTTAGGCGTGATTAGTGATAATCAGTGGATTACATGGTCTAACGCTCAAGTTTCGCAAACGGACACATTTTTAGGGTCCGTTCGGCAGGGGACAGAGACCACGATTTCTCGATCTTTTTGCTCTTTATAGGGATATTTGTAAGCTTTTCCTTACAAATACTGATCCAAATTAGCTCAAATTCCTATATATAGGCAGAAAGATTGAGATTTCGTGATCTTGGTCCCCTGCCGAACGGACCCTTAGAGTTTTTTGAGCGAAACTTGAGCGAAACTCAAGTTTTCGATCATGTTTCGCCACAGGCGAAACATGTGGCGATGCGCAGTGGAACCGCCCGTTTACATACAAAACGCACGAGAGTCCATATGACTCGTTTCTATTTCTATTTGCTTTCCTTTTCTGACCTATGCGATTTTCCGTAGCATGTGATTCCGCTACCGTACATAAAGTCCGCGAAAACCCATGTAGATACAGATTTCTTTTCGTTTTCCCCCCTCGCGAACGAAGATACTATTTGCGTGTCATTCGTGCGTGAGCTCAAGCGACGAAGTCTCTTTCGCAACACACATAAACATTACACTTTTCTGACATGCTAACACAACCCATCTTCACCCAGATCTCAAAGGATTGACCACTCGGAGACTCGCAAAAGCTTTATACTCGTAAAATTTTACTCTCAGCGCTCGTATATACAACTGAAAATTTTTCCTATGGCATCCCAGAAGGAAAATAACACCAGGAGCAGTTCTCGCGGCACTGCTCCATTCGATATCCGCGGACGCGGACTGTTCGACACTCGCCTTGACACCGGCCGGATTCATAGCAAGTCGCCGACGCGTATGCCGTCATATGGTACACGCTCCGGGAGCGAAGGTATGGTTGCTTTCTATAAGGAATATGAAGCTAGACGTACCAAAAATAGAGCGGAGGGCGCGTCGACGGGTGGCCCAAGTACTAACGCTCATGAAAAGACGTCGGATGACGTTGATAAGCCAGCGGAGGGAGAGATCCCGGGAGCTGATGAGACGGAGGGCGTACGCTCGAGAGTCGATCCAGCGAATATGAACGCTGATGAGGCTAAGAAAGCCGCTGAAAACGATAACGGCGGGGATCGCGAAGAACGCGATGTCAATGAAGGTCGTAAGAATGACGATGTCGACGATAATGTCGACGACGTCAAATCTGAAAATGAGTCTATCGTTAGTATCAGCGATAACAGAGGAAAGAAAGCCATACTTGGGCCAGCACAGATGAGACAAAGCGCGGAATTCATCCGCACGCTCATGAAAGAAAATCCAGGACTATACGATCTGGTATTCCCAAATGGAATAGAGCCATTCCAAGCTAAAGAAAAAGAGCGTGAAGAAACGCTTAAGGAAAAAACTCACAAGGAAAAATCTACCAAAGGAAAGGAAAGGGCGTTAAGCCCGTGTACGACGGTCACGATTGAGGATATTAGCGAAGAGGATGAAGAGGTCAAACGTACCCGATTCATCACTGCTAACGCTTCAAAACCGAGATTCTCGTCTAAAACACCCGGCCCTGGTTCTCAGCCAGCTCGCGAGAGCGTCCGCGCATCATCGCAAGTAACCGGCGGATACACGTTCAATGCCATGCACGGCACGAACAATAAAGACAAAAGGCGTACCAAACACAGAGACTCGGATGACCCA
Organism: Botryobasidium botryosum FD-172 SS1; assembly: GCA_000697705.1. Taxonomy (NCBI): domain Eukaryota; kingdom Fungi; phylum Basidiomycota; class Agaricomycetes; order Cantharellales; family Botryobasidiaceae; genus Botryobasidium; species Botryobasidium botryosum. The sequence goes on from KL198074.1 coordinate 142,649, forward strand.
AGCAGCGACCCGAGTGATAGTAGCTCGAGTGATGATTCTCCTGCATCACCCAGAGGATTTGATGGGGATTCGTCTGACAATAGTACTGAGTCGGATTCCTCAGCGGCGAGCGTGGCTAGAAACAAAGAAGCTAGACGTAAGCGTAGACACAAAAAGAAGCGTGAGAACGCAAAAGATAGTAAGGCATTTGATAGAGCACTTGCTCGTATCAAAGTCCTTGAGAAAGAGAAAAAGAAGCGCGGCGCTTACGGATTGAAAATCCAAGCACCACCTAAGTACGACGGGACAGCGAATTTCGATCAGTTTGAACGCTGGACCTTCAACGTTGACACATACTTTACGCTTACCGGCGTATATGCGCGTATTGCACATCGCGATGTTCTTGACAGGCAAAGCAGCTGATTGGTACTCGGACTACGTATTGCCAAACGTTCGACGATATGATATAAAAAGGATCTATAGGGATTTATTTGATTATTGTTTCAGCCCAGAATTCAGAGCAGAAATGAGACATAAGTTCAAAAAATCCGAGCAAGGGCAGCGATCGGTTAAAGACTACATACGCGATTTGAGGAACCTCGCTAGATGAAATGCTGGAGGCCGCTGAGCGATACGAACTTGCTGAAAATATACGCCTCGTTGATGCAAAGCGTACGCAGGCAAAAGAACGCTTTAGAAACAATGGTGACAAACGCCGATTTGACTCGAAAGAGCCAAATTCACGTGAGTCTCACCAAGGTTCCTCTAACCGCGCTAACAACCGCCAACGCGAGCGTAGTCGCGAGAATGACCGTGATCGTGATAGACAAAGTTGAAGTCGTAGTAATGGGAATGGTACAAGCAAGCGTTTATCTACGGAGGAACAAAATGAACTGCGCGCGGCCAACAAATGTTTTGAATGCAAGGAGATTGGACATACCAGAAAGGATTATCCCAAAAGAAATACTGCACGCGCGCCAAACCTCCGCGCGGCGAACGCAAAATTCGACTTGATTGAAAAATTGTCGACCGAAGCAATACTTCTTGGTGCGAACGCGGTGACGATTGAAGACATCGAGGACGAAGGTACAGACCGTGAAGACGCGACGGTCAAGCGTCATCCGGATGCATTTCGGGAATCCGCAGGACTAGTACCCGAGATTGCTGAGCTAAGCATTGCTGCAGCGTCCGCAGTATCAACTCCACCGTCGCGATACTCTCGACCTAAAGGCGTCCGCAAAGACAAGAAGAAATCCGCAACTACTGACGACAACTGGGTACCGGCTCTTGAACATAACGCATCGCGTACCAAGGATATACAACGATCAGTACCCAAGGCTGTGGTAATTCAAGTAAAAATCAATGGTAAACTCGTGCGCGCACTGCTGGACTCGGGCTCTCTAGCCGACTTTATGTCTACAACGCTCGCCGATCAGCTCAAAGTTGAACTCACACAACTGTCTAAGCCGCTCTCGGTCGAAATGGCCGCTACTGGATTTCGCACGAAGGTGAATTACAGCACCGACGTACGACTCGAGTACGGCGGTATTGACGAAAGCCGGCGCTTCGACGTTATGAATGTTGGCGGCTATGATTTAATTCTGGGCACTCCGTTCTGGTACCAACATCAAATCATGGTTGGTTTTAACCCAGCACGCGTAGTCATTGGTAGCACAGACTCGCTGCCTATCCGTGTAGGAGAAGACGTCGCCGTTGTGCGATCTATGGCTGCCGATCTACTAGAGGAAGAGCTAGAGCCAATCCGCGCGGAACTCATTCAACACGCTGAAGATCTCTTTACTGAGCTTAAAGATACAAAACTACTGCCCCTACGAGCGATAAATCATGATGTACCGCTCATTGACGAACACAAGATCTATGCCTGGCGACCGTCTAAGTGTCCGGACGCTCTTAGGCGAAAAACGCGACGCGTACGTCAGTAGTGGCAGATGGCGAATGGCTGCGGGCACTAATGCCGCGCCAATGCTCATTATCCCAAAGAAACCCGGTCCTAACGGTGAGCTTAACATCAGGACCGTTGTGGATAAGCGCCAGCAAAATGCGAACACACACAAACTGGCGTCACCGCTACCAGATATTGAAGGAATATTACGGAAAGTAGCTAGCCACCCCTACCGTAGCTTAATGGATGGGGCAAACGCGTACAAACAAATCCGCGTCAATCCCAATCATGTATCACGAACGCTTTTCACGACACCGGATGGCACCATGGAAAGCCTCGTGATACAGCGGGGTGATTGCAATGGCGGAGCCACTTTCCAGGCACTAATGAATTATATTTTTGCTGAGCATCTGGGTAAATGGTTGTATGTCTATCTGTACGACATTATCATATTCTCGAACACGGCTAAGGAACACCGCGAACATATCTTAATGGTATTCGACATCTTGCGTGAGAATGGTCTCTGTCTATCGCCGACAAAGATGCAGCTATTCCAGCGTGAGCTACGGATCTTGGGTCATATTATAACTGACAAAGGAATCGCAATGGACCCGCACAAGGTCGACTCCATACTTAACTGGAAGACGCCGACCACGCGTGAACAGTTGAGTGGTTTTATTGGCTCTGTGGGGTACCTAGCACCTGGATGCGGTGGTATTCGGATCCCACTTGGTGTATTGACACCACTCACGAGCAAAAACACGCCATGGCGATGGACTGACACCGAACAACGCGCTTTCCAAGCTGCGAAGGATATCGGAGCAGCTTGGCGCACTACGCCTAGGCCTGCGATAAATTATGCGGAGGGCGCGGATCCCATTTGGCTTGTGACCGACGCATGTCTTACTGGTGCAAGCGGCTACATTTGTCAAGGCGCCGATTTCAAATCAGCAAATGTGATTGCTTTCTGGTCTGGAAAATTCAACCCAGCGCAGCAGAACTACCCGGTACATGAGCAAGAGCTGTTGGCAATAATAGAATAGCTCAAATGCTTCAGAAATATACTCACGGGTACGAAATTCACGGTTTGCACCGATCACTGCGCGCTCGAGCACATTCAGACGCAGAAAAATTTGTCTCCACGTCAGCACAGATGGCTTGATATAATCAGTGACTTTAACTTTGATATCAAGTATATCCCGGGTGAAACAAACACGCTCGCAGACAGCCTATCGCGGATTTACAGCAACGAATTTGAGGGCACAGTCCGTGCGCGCAGCGAATACATTCGTGAAGACGATGAACTGTAGTTACTGGCGATTCTGTTGACTCCAACACCCTGCGACCAATTTATTCAGGCGATTATCTTGCATCTTATGCCACTGGACAGAGCGCAGATCAGCCGGAAACTGAGATTGGTATTTCTGTTGGCACTGAGACACCGAGCGCGAGCGCTCCGCGAAAACTTCCTCGTGTCATACTAAAGCTACCGCGGGACCCTCGCTTAGGTGCTGATACCACTGGCGACGCTACAGCGGATAAATTGACGGAAAACATGGACAACACTGACTCACGCCAGACACGAAGGCGTGTCGTCGACGCTGGTGAAGGTCTTGACGACGCGGACGAAAACGACCGGGAATTGCCGGAACTACTACCTGCTGGAGAGGATTCGCCGGAGCCACAAAATACGTACACGGTAGAAGATTTCCTACGTGATACTGACCCGGACAAACCATCACCCAACCCAACTCAACCCAACGACGCTAACAATGTAATCGTTAATGACGACCTCATACCGCCTCCAGATCATACAGAGGCGACGGACTACACGACACCACGGTTAACTGACGTTATTGGGATTGCCGAACCCACGCTTAACTTACCGACCGCGTTCCAATACCGCTATGCGGAGGACCTATTCTTCAAGATGGTTCTTGCGAACCCAACTCATTACAAGAATTTTGAATTATCTGACGGCTACGTATACCTGCGAGATTCGGGTAACCGTATCCTCTGCATACCCGATATAAAGTTAGGCTCGCGTCGAGCGCGGGAGGTTGTCATATCCCACGCTCACTCGATTCTAGCACATCTCGGGTCTGAAAAGACTTTGCACTATCTACGCGACAGTGTCTGGTGGAAAGACATGATTAAAGATGTCAAGGCTTACTGCATGTCTTGTTCAACTTGCGCACAAACAAAATCCGGGACGACTGCGCCATACGGATTACTGAGCACGTTGCCAGTACCCTCTCGACCTTGGGAGTCAATCGGCATCGATTTTGTCGGTCCATTACCCGAATCAAAAACAAGACATGGCTCATTTGACATGATGTGCGTAATTATTGATCACCTATCGAGCATGGTCCATCTGGTACCCACAAAACAAACCTACCGCGCTAAGGACATCGTTGAAGTGGTCTTTGACCACGTTTACAAACTGCATGGGCTACCGGAGAATATTATCTCAGACCGCGACTCACTTTTTACAAGCACTTTTTGGGATCGGCTACAACAAACTTATTGGTGTCAACCTGAAGATGTCTTCATCTTATCATCCTCAAACTGACGGCGCGACAGAACGAACTACTGTCGAACCTGGCTTATGCGAACGCCCGTTTGTTTTTGGTAGGTGTTACTAATTTTGGTAACTGAGAAGCGGAGTTGCCCTTGTACGGAAAGAAATACCTTTCATAGAAAGAATTGCCCAATTCGGGCGCCTCATTTGTGCATGATTTTCATGGATACGATGCATCCATTCTCGACAATCTCCACCCTGCAGTATGCCTATGCCATCATATCACGCAAAGTGCCTCCAAAAACTGGAGATTGGAATAAAACCGAGCTCGCGCTGTGAGTGTGCATGCGCGCACAATACATTACATAAGCTGTGTTCGCACAAGCCGGGTCAGGGTCCTAGTTCGCATAACCCAGGTTCGACAGTAATCGCACTATGGGCCAAATGCTCCGCCAATGTGTTGAGGCCGATCAAAAGGACTGGGCGATTAAATTACCTGGCATAGAATTCGCGATGAACTCAGTGCGAAACGCAACTACTAATTACAGTCCGTTCTTCTTGAATTATGGACAAATGCCTCGGTCGTGGATCTGGAATGAGACCACGGAATACCCAGGGGTACGAACGTTCGCACGCTGCATGAAGGACGCGATTATGAGTGCACACGACTCGATCCTGGATTCTTGCGTCAAGCAAACCTACCAAGCGAACGAACACCGCAGACCGGCCCCATTCACAAAAGACGACCTGGTCTATCTCTCGACGAAAAACCTGCGTTTACCCAAGAGCCGCTCGCGAAAACTCACACCAAGATTCATCAGGCCGTACAAAATTGAGAAAGTTATCGTGCCTAATGCTAGCTACCGGCTCGAATTACCCGCAGAACTCAGGCAGCACGGGATCTCGCCAACATTCCATGCATCACTCTTGCGTATACACGTGCCTAACGACAATAGACGGTTTCCAGGCCATCTTGTACACCAAATTAGCGCTCTCGGCGGTGCGCCTACCGAATGGGCCGTTGATCGGATACTCTCTCACAACGGGAAGGGCGAGACGGGCACCTTCGAGATCTTATGGGCATCCGGAGATAGTTCCTGAGAATCATATGGCGCAGTAAAGCACCTCAAGGCAATGCAACGAATTGTGAGTTATACGGCGTGGACTCACCATCCAGACTCCCAATCGGCCGGAGCAGCCCCCCTGATGATATCCAAATATCATCCGGGAAATTTTCACTCAAGCATGGTAACAAAAGGTATAAGAAGCGGAGGGCGCGTAATGGCCACCATACCACCTCATCCCTCATCGCCATGACCTCGCCGAACTGGTCTGAAACCCAGCGCGGAAAGTTTTGCGAACGTAACAGATCTGTGCAAGTTTTTGAGGATGGTCGAATTCGAAGGCTATGGTACGGTGGCTGTGTGGACAATGGCTGCATGGTGTCACACAATACATTCATGAAGCTACCTGCATAACCCAACACACCCCTTTTAAACCCGATGGCCAGCACAGCCGTGTGACACTTGTCAAGCCAAAACCCACCAGAATCCGGACAAAACAAAATCCTCCCAGCCAAACTGAGTGCAGCTTTCACCGGGACTCATGTTTGGTCCCGCTGGGTGTGTTGATCTTAAGAACCTGCTCGTTCCATGAGTGACTGGCACAATCACTGCGTTCAAGAGGTGGATCCTCAGACGTACGGCAAGGTCTGAATCCTTGGGATCAGCTGACTTAGTAGTCTGTAGAGGCAGTATAGTGAGGCCACTGGCTTAATCAAAATATGACAGATCTCACTGAGGGAAATCGGTCACCATAATTTTTGGTGACAAATAAAGGTGAAGATGTGGTGAAAATGTGGTATGAAACTTTGGATAGTTATCCCACATTTTCACCAGTTTGATTGTCCAAAACTGGGGAAAGACTGGGGACAAAATCACCATTTCTTGACAACTAGTGCAAAACTGGTGATGTGTGAAACAGTGTTCTAAGCTGGATTGTAACCACTTTGTAACCATTTTGTAATGGGAAATGCCATGCCTTTCTTGGGTCTGAAGTTGCAAAAAGGCAGTTGCTAGTATTTATTATATAATCACACATTTACTCATTCTTGGGTTTCTATGAAGTGCAGAAAAATGTGTATTGGTAGCCTGGATAGGACTATGGTGTAAGGCAGACAAGGTAAAGACAAGCAGGATAGAGAAAGAAGAGCAAGTGGCTTTGAAAAAAAGCAAGGAATCAGGTGCCGTGAAGGAGATTGTCCATGGTAATCTCAAGCTGTTCAAAGAAATTAGAGGAGTGGTGGACATTGGGTATGGAGAAACTTACTTTGCTGTGCTTTGCAGCAGCTCTGCTGGGCTTCCATGGTGCCTTTTTTTGCTCCCCATCTTGAGCACGTGCCAAGACAGTGCATATGCCCTATATTACATATGGGGTCAATATTTGAGACATGCTACCCATGGCACTAATGACATACTTTTGTGGTGATGATAAGGCTTGGATTGGCCTCATCCACCCTCCTTTGGCACCTCTGGGTGGGGGGTGGAATGCTGTCTTCACTCTGAACAAATGGAGATGATGTGGAGATGAGGGGAGTAGTGCCGGAGGTGGGGATAGCAGGAGAAGATTGCTGAGGCATGGAGATGCTGGTTGGTTGCTTTTTTTGGAGTCATGGGACTAGGTGAAGGGGCCGTGGCAACCAGTGTGGGAGATGGGGAGCAGCTATGCCCACTTGATACTGCACCATCCTCATTGTCAGCCTCACTAAAGTCGCCCTCCTCTTGAGCTGTGCTGCCCGCGCGTCTGCATCCATAGCTCTGCAGTCAATCTTGTGAACACCTGATGAGTTGTTATCCATATGCAAGACTTTGACAATACCAGCGCCCCGATTGTGCAGGGGTAGGGTGGTCTCTCCATATACCTACAACAGCTGCAGTTAGTAATTACATATGCTGCTGCTGTCAGAGTCATGCAGGTCTGCGAAGGTCCAGAGAGGTCTGGAGGACGGAGAGACAGGGTAGCTAGTCTGGACACGCGGAGGTGGACGTCTGACTTCCGGAGTCGATGAGTGGAGACAAGGGAACTTAGAAGCTGCTGCTAGGCAGGGCAGACAAGGGGGAACAGACGAGATACTAACTCTGCTGCTCTCCAAAGGAGGCAGCTGGTATATATACATGAAGCTGTCTAGTAGTGTCTAATAGGAGTGTGAAAGTAGTGAATGGAGACAGTGGGGATCAATAAGGAATGTATGGACAAGAGAAAAGAAGCAAAGGAACGTGTGGAGGGAACCTTGGCAGAAACCCAGCGAGATGGCCATCGAGGCTGGGGATCACGGGCCCTTGTTTGGGAGGTCCGGAGCTCCAGAGGGCCTAGACATGCACCAGAGTGGTCCAGAGGCCCAGGTCATTGCGCGGAGGGGACCCTCAGAGTCTTGGAATGTGTTGTGGTCGTGACAGCTGCTGTGTGCGTGATGCACTGAAATCAAGTTTAAGGTGAATGCGTGGAACGACAAAAAATGGGCATAGCAAGATAGCTTATCTAGTGTTGCATTCAGTTCAGCTCAAACTGGTCCGAAAACTGAACCAATTGATCGTTTCCAGTTTGGTTTGGTTTTTCAGACTGAACCGCAAACTGATTGCTTCTGAATTCGGAACTGGTTCGAAAACCGAACTGAACCGGTTTGAGCTGGTTTGCTATTAGCTAGAATATGGCATTATATACTGACAAGAATCTTATTTTGCACATGCATATAGGCAATAACTCGAGCATTGCAACTTGCCAATGAGTGGCTGGATTGACACGGCCAGAAGCAAATGACTACGACAACAGCACACAGACGATCAACGTTGAACGATGATCTCATGCAACAATCTTGACAAACAACACAGCCTGACGACGACACTGGGTCACAAACAATACCGCTGCAAAGGTGAACGACAGTATGGGGCACTCGAAAGGCAACGATGACACTACAAATAGTGGTAAGCAGTAGAAACACGATACCAGCATCAAACCCCATGGCCAACTACCGCAAAGGAAGATGCGCATGCTACAAACAATGGTCCTCTCTGTGATAGGACATGCCCTGTGGACGGGACACAGTGGCTCACATTCCAATAGCACGACCAGTGATGACCTTGACAACACACGAACAATGACACAGCTGGGCAATACTGGTATACGTGTTTCGGATCACATAGATAAGTCCTGTTTTATTTTTCTGTCCCCCTTTTTGTGTTCAGGCTGACCTTTCCTCTATTGTGTAGTTATTGCCCACCTCTCCCCACATCTGTCCTCTCTACATACTCAGATATGCGATAGGGCACTCAATGCGCAGAGGCCAGTACAAGGACCTCCTATCATTGACTCAGCCACTCATGGGGGTCAACACTGTGAACCAGCATCTAAACGAGGCAGCTGTATGCTTGGCCGTTGTCATGGTGAAAGATGGGTAGTGGGGGTGAGCACAGAGACTTGGGGATCGACCTGTAGGGGCGTAGGTCAAGAATGGACAGAGGGAAAATCCGTGAGATGGATATGGAACACGATCTGAACGGAATCCACACGGTGGAATGGAAAGTGAGGAATGGGGAGTGATGGAGGAGGAAGGGAATGACGGAGGAGGACGAGGACAACGGAGGACAACGGGAATACTGATAGGAACTTGACTGGAAACTCGGAAGTCAACAGCAAACACACTGGAACACTCTGAAGACTGATTGATCCATAACTCAAACGGAAAGGACGGAAACTTGCACAGCACACTGGAGGGGAGAGGAAACGTGCTGAATCAAGCAGGAAACTAGCAGACTATATACAGGACAGAGATGAAGAAAATCCTAAGTGCCATCCTCACTAGTGCTGCCATGGATAAAAGGCGGAAAAGCGGAAGGGAAAGAGTCCGGAGGGAAATCACATGGAAAGGAGAGGAATAAATGGGAAGAGATAGATATGCGAAGATCCCAAGATCCGGATACGCACTCAACGTCATGGACAATCTCCTGGAGCACATGGAAGGGCCGGAAAGCAAGATCGAGACGGTCGAGGCTCGATGACATGTCTCTTGTGCGGGATGGAAGATCCAGACCCAGGAACGGTCCAGGCTCTGAAGAACGAGGGGGCAGGCCCGTCAGGGAGTGTGGATGGTGCCCGACGGCCAGGAGGCCGTCGTCAGGAACAGGACAACGAAGGAACGCATGGACACATGCTGACGTAATCAAGGGGGGGGAGGCGGAAACGCGGAAGTGGAATCAGGAGTCGGGTCAGAAATGCGGAATCATCGTGAAGCAGAAAGGCAATGATGGCATGGACTCGGGAGGACTCATCTGGGATTGGGACGAATGGAAGCAAGTCCAAAACTACTGAAAAATGACCTATCCGCGTCTAGAGCCACAATCGGCTCTACAGTGGCATACCGCTATCTCGTTTGTTTTGCAGGCCACCGGCGCAGATCAGCACTGCTTTTCACTCCACTCACAAAATTGTGCCATACACCATCAAATTGACACTGACATCGTCCCCTGTACACCTTTGCATCATTCACGAGGACAATGAAGGTGTGATCAAGGGGCATCCTTAGTTGCACCTATCTTGATGAACAAGCCGGCTACACATGCGACCTTTGTCGCCATGTCTTGTTGGATAGTATTGCATGCTTAGAGATGTTCACAGGACTGGGTGAGGACTAGAAGCCGGCTTAAACCGGTTCCAAGCGATTTCAGGCCAGTTTCAAACCCATTTGGGCAGCATTTTGAACAGATAGCACGCAAACCATTTGGAACTGGTTTGGGATTGGTTTGGAACCAAACTGCAAACTGGCTGCTGAGGGATTTCGGTTTGGTTTTTGAACCAAACCGGACCAAGCTGAACTGAATGCAACACTAGCTTATCTGTGCACTTGGCGAGCGTATGGTTTGTGGTAAACTCTGGGTCAAGAGGAGATGGCAGTGTGTGATCAAATGTGCAGCTAGAATTGCAAAAGGCATGTAATGCATGAGGAAGTGGTTTGCACCAAGTGCCTCGGCAGGCAAGAACCGAGATGATGATTAAGGTGGCCCATTTGCACAAAATGCCAAGGCCGCTGTATGTACAATACTGTACCTTCTGGCCTGGGAAGCGTGAAAAATACAAAGAAAGCTGGTAGCAAATGAATTGTGCTTGAAACACTGTGCTGCGAGGACCATAGGTAAGAGCAAGGGGATGAACATCATTGCCGTGCCAATCTTGATGAAGGCAGTGGAGGGCATGGGCCAGGCAAATCTCATCATCCATGTCCCAATTATCTACAGAGGTCAGGTCAGGAATGGCTTCAATGAGGGGGATTGCCAACTCTGCCTGGAAGCATGGTGTAATATGTCAGTGATAACCAAGCGATACATGAGCCAACAGCCCACGATGAGGGAGCTAAAGCAAAAACTTACATCATATTGAATTATGGGATCACAATCATCAACTACCCTCTCAGCCCAGAGCAAGAGCTGCCAGAAGTGCAGGTATTGACTAAGTCGAGGACCAAGCATGGCCTCAGCTGTGAGAAGATCCCATGAGTGGATGTTGAGGTCAGTGTACTGTGCCTGCACCTACCTTTCTTCCACACTATCTTGCAAGTTGACAGCTGGTAGACAGGGAGGATGGTGGGGTTGTCTGCATCTGCAAGTTTGTCTGAAGGAGTTTTCTCAGCTTCTGAGCCACTGGCCATCAGTGCTTCATCACTAAAGGGGTTGTCAATGCCACAATGCTTTGGATGAATAGGGATGGCTTTTTTGGTGGTGTAGGTACTGCCTGCAGCTTTTCTTGCGGCATCTTGTCTTCGTTGTCCTTCTGGCCTTGCTTTTCGCGACAGTTTGAGTGGGTATCATGCATGCACCATTCGATGAACCATCCAGGAGTGGTAGCGCACATAGAGCCGCCCAACATTATAGCTATTGTGCTATTTGTCTGTACAAAGATATTAATCATCATCAATGAGAGGAAATGAATTGCACACCTCCATGCCAATCCGGGCAATATTGTTGTCCTTGAGGCTGGACCACACTCGGTTTTGGTACCCATGTCTGTCCATACACCTTTGAACTATGGTCTGATATCAAATGAACAAATGAAATGTTGAATGAAATAGTAGCGTGTGCCATACCTGATGACTTGGCCACAGAATCCTTGCTGCCATGTCAATCTTGTCCCACTTGCCTTGGATTTCTTCTGTGGTGTTAATTTGTTGCTTCTTCCCTGTCTTGCTGTATCCAAGTGGTGGCTTCACCATCTTATAAGGTTCGGGCAGGGGTGGCATATTTTCATTACTGGAAATTTGTCAGGTAGATTTGCTTTGGCTGGTGGAGGATGGGGTAGCTTTTTTGGGTGGGGCATGTGGCTTCTTTGAGCTTGATGTCACCTGGGTGAGCTTTGGGCAAGCTGTGCATATGTTGTGTTTGGTCTCAAAAGGGGAAAGAAAAGTCGGAAAGAAAACTCACCTTGAAGCACAAGCTCTTGAGCCTTGTGGCACTCAGCTAGCTCTTTTCACAGAGCTTCCCACTTTGCAGCCAGCTCCTTTGTGCTGTCGGCCATGATGATGAGTACTGTGGTGATGTGCAAGACACGCTGACTCACTACTTAGCTGTGGGTGGATGACTCGATGTTTGTGCTATTGCCAAGTTCGGGTTCATTTGCCTTACATCAGCATTGGATACATGTTTATAGGATTGTGAGCAAGAAGGCATCAATGGGAGAGGTACAAAGGGAAAAAAAGAAAGAAAGAAAGAAAAAGAAAGAGAGACAGGCAAGGGAGATACAGCATGAGTGATTTATGTGCCAAAATGAGCGAGGAGTCACTTTCTAGAGAGCGCGCTGAGTCTTCAAATCGATTGGGTCCACTACATTGGATGGATGGTTGCTGGCACTGGCAATAGTTGCACTTAGGAGCTAGCTATATATACTAAGTACCATTTTGGCTTACCATCTGCACACCAAGTTGTTTATGGTCTCTACATCAACACATCAGGAGGTGCCTCGCAAAAAAAGGGGGGGGGGGATAACATACCTTGGGTCATAGTCTTGACAATACTGAGAGACGCCCTGCCCTGGCGCTCTACAGTCTGCAGCTGTAGAGTAATATTGCCAAAGCATCAGTCCATTGTGAGAATAGATTAGCAAAGCTCTCTGCCATGCGAGCATCAGAATCTCGGTATGCATTGTGATTTTCGCAGACAGTCGTCTTGAGGTTGTCAAAGGAAATATTGAGGGACTGAATTGTACTGGCCTGAGGTTGGACAATATTCTGCAGGGCAATGTAATCCTTCTGCGAGGTGGTGTGATTGGATTGGATAGTACTGTGCAAGGAGGTGTAGTCCCTCTGCATAGTGGTATGATTAGACTGTGCGGTGCTGTGATTCTGAGTGATGGCAATGCAAAGTCCGTTGGTTCCGGCAGTGAGCTCACCATGGTGTGCGTTGTTGCTGGTGGCTGCCTCAGTCCGGCACAAGCTGTCTTTGGTGCCCCCTTGCTCTTGACGAACAGAGTCGATCTCCGCCCTTGCCTCCCGATGGAGCGCCAGCATGCTAGTAACAAGCTCCTGATTCTGGGCAGCCTGATCGTCACACATCTGCTGGCGCATCTCCTCCAAGTTCTGGTGCATGCCATCATACAGCTGCAAAATCAGGATGTGGTTGCAATCCATTGAGGCAGTCATATTTGCCATGAAGTCCGCCAACTGGTGGCATAGGTGTCCTCATTGTGGATGTGGGTGCGGCCTGCCACAACAGTGGGGGAGCCTGAGGAGAGGACCCTGGAAAGCCCTAGGAAATGTGATATGCTGGATCTCCTAATTTTGGGGAAAAAATTCAGATGTCTGGTGCTGGAAAGTCTAAAAATGGTGCAATTTTGGGCAGAGGTATGAGGACTAAAATGGGCAAAAACCACCTATGTCATATGCCTGAAGGTCTAAAATGCTTGGAAATTGGGGAAAAAATCCTAAAAAATGAAAAAAGGTTAGTCTGAAGCAATGTATGATCCCAAAATGATGAAAATTTGCACAAAAAATTGACAATGTATGAGGACTAAATTTAGGAAATTGGCTAATGTTATGTGCCCCTGAGTTGAAATTTGGCTTTATTTACCTCCAAAATTTTTGATTTTTGGATCAGACATATATTAGGGCTTTCAGGGGTCCTCTGAGGAGCCTGAGCTGAGTACAGAGCCAGCAGCAGGGTGAGGAGAGTTGGGGCAGGGAATCTCACTCATTGTGCAACAAACAAGGATACAAAAGCAGATAGGGCAAGATGGGTGGGATGAGTGAGATGGGTGAAATGGGTGGAATGGGTGGAATGGGTGGGTGGTGTGGGGTTGGAATATATAGGCAAGAGAGTCCAGTGGGCATACTGGCAGCAGAGGGAGTAAACTGACCCAGAGGCGATTGAAGTGTGGTGACTTGGCAACAGAGAGGTGGTGGTTTGTGGAAGAGTTATGTCAAGGCTCGCTTGTGCTTGCCTTGTGATTGTGCTCTTCTCGCCTGTGCTCATCTCCACTTGTGCTTGCCTCCACTTGTGCTTGTCTTACTCCTGCACTCATCCTGCGCTTGTACACCACTGGACACCAGTCTTCCTTGGGCCTTCTTCCCCTATCGCAGTACATATTGCCCATCACCTTATTGTAACACTCACATGCCAGCACATCGGAAATGCAACTGCAATTCTTCCACATGCCACACCTGTAGCTGAGGGTGTTGTATGTGCATTGCTGCTGTGGCAACCCAATTGCCAGATATCTCTGGCAGCAACGAGGACAACAGGTTGTTGATGGCCACAATAAACAATGATGGTGGTGGAGGCCAAGAGCACAAGGGGTGTCTCAGCCCTTCACATGTGTCCGTCAAGGGCTCCTATTTGCTCTTGGGTCTGGGCTTGTCCTTGTGTGTGCGTGGTCCATTTTCCGACAGCTATTTGCCCACAGATGGCCCTCTCTCACCCTTGGATGATCACTGCTCATCACCTGGCAGTAGTCTATCCTCAGATGAGTATTCTCAGCACTCAATATTCCACTGCAGTGGGTTTGGCAGCATTGAGGGATGATGATGATTGAAGCGGAGTCAACTGGAATGGAGAAGCATACTGCTGGCCACTGCATATACTACCATTGTTGTTGCTGGTGTTGTTGGCAGGGCCAATGTTCCCAAGGAACGCAAAGCTGGCCACACCCGCTGCATCAATGGATGTTGTCGTGTATGGCGAATTCAAAAAGGTCAGCAATGGGCTCCCTGGCAAATTGTTGTGCAGGCCAAAGATTGGCAGGTTGACAATTGCGCTTGACAACACTGACTCAGAATAAGTCCTCAAAATTCCGTTGCTGGATTCCTGGGACTTGGGCTTGGGCACCTGGATAGGGAAAGGGAGGCTGAGACGCGGGAGCTGGATGTTCGTTGATATTGAAGACATCATGCACTGCAGCACCATCTGCATTTCCGACGACTGGATCCCAGCGTGCAGGATCTTGGAGAACAGGCAGCTAGTAGCATCCAAGATAGTGCTGTTACTCCACACAGGCAGAGCAAGTGGCTGACGTGAGGCCATGGGTGCACGAGTGCAAGATGAAGTTGCCTGCTTGAAGATGAGATCACCATCCAATTGGGTATGAGTGAGGGGGACTGCTGATAGGACCCCAGAAAGCCCTAGGAAATGCTATATGCTGGATCTCCTAATTTTGGGGAAAATTTCTGGATGTCATATGCTGGAAGGTCTAAAAACAGTGCAATTTTGGGCAGAGGTCTGAGGACTAATTTGGGCAAAATTATCTATGTCTTATGCCAGAGAGTCTGAAATGCTTAGAAATGGGGGGAAAAATCCCAAAAAAGTAAAAAAAAAGGGTAGTCTGGAGCAATGTCCAATCCCAAAACTCCGAAAATTTGGACAAAAAATTGACAATGTCTGAGGACTAATTTTCAAAAATTGGCTAATGTTATATGCCCCTGAGCCGAAATTTGGCTTTATTTGGTGCCAATTTTTTCCATTTTTGGATCAGACATATATTAGGGCTTTCAGGGGTCCTCTGCTGATGCCACTTTCACCGCATTCTTCAGGTCTTGTGTGTCCAATGCGGCTTGCATCAAACCCTGTGTAATGCTGTCCTCAACCTCATCCACGCACGTCTGAAGCCGTGCCTCATCCATGCATGTCTTGTGGTCAACCCAAAGGCACCAGCTCAGTGCATCGCCGAGCGCGCGCTCACAGTGCGTGACTTCGATTGGATCCAGACCAGTCAGCTTCGCCCATGCACAGTTGGAGTACACATGGTCTTGCAAAAACTTGGCCGCAAGAATGATGCTAACTAACATGGTGCAGCTCGGATTGAGTAGGACAGACAGACTGCCAGTCTTGGGGTCTGATGCTGGCTGGGACTCACAAAGTGACACTACCTTGGGGTGGATGGCAGTGAGGTAACACAGGGCCACTTTGAGCATGGAGCAGGATGTGCGCAGCCACCTGAGCACTCATGGGTAAAAAGTCGCATGCATGGCGGCCCTGGTAGATTGAGGATTGCATCTAGAAGATGCAGAGGTTGATGTCGCCGATCCAGCTGTTTGAGGGCATGGCAGAAGCAAGGTTGGCGTGGGCGGGAACGCCACCTTGGATTGGTTGCAGGGAAGCCACTTTCAAGGGTTGATTTCAGCGACAGGCGCTGAACATGTGAGCAGTGGCTTGTCGGGGTTTATATTCCATACACACCCGGCCAAAACCATGGTGGACTCTAGAAAATGGGAGAAACAGGTCAGTGCTGTGTTCATGGTGTAGATAGTGATAGGAGCAAGCAAAAGCACATATAAAAATGCCAGCAAAAAAGATGAAAAAATGGGCCTTGTGGCGAGTGACATATGGGGAAATGGAATGGCACCTGACGCAAGGCATGAGCGAATGCACCCAGAGAACTGGATCAACCATACATAAGAGAGAGGCAGAACGGAAACAAGAAATGAATACAGTAACAGTACCCACTGACAAGACTGCTTCAGGACTTAACTGGTTTTTCAATCTCAGTTATTTCTCAGTCCATGACTTAATGATTAAATACAATATGTTACAAAGTCCACCTTGCACAGCTTTGTGCGGTCACTGGTGAGACTGCTTTGATTTGATTTGATTTGATTGTTGGGACTTGGTACTGTCAAGCCTGCTGCTTTCACTCGCTTGCAATCACATCTGCTCAATTTCTGTACTCTTATTTGCAGCATGCCTCATTATCAAAAGGCTACCCCACTCGGGTTTGAAGATGCTGGGAATGATACGCTCATTTGCACTGTGTGCATGGGGCATACATTGAAAGCCTGCTATGTTACCAAGAGAAACTGTGCCCATCATGAAATGATTGGCACCCATACAGCAGCTGAGCGATACAGGGATATAATCAGTATGATACGATGGTTGCGGTGCATGTTACCGTGCCTTTGCTCTTGCCGCCTCCAATTGTCCCTCCTTCCATTCCCAATAGGGGCATGACACAAGCTGTGCCATTCTGAGAATAGTGCTAAGAATGACATATGTAGACAACCCTGAATCTCGGGTTTTGCAAATCCTCCAATTGAGATTGGGATCCAAGAAAGAGGCGAGAATGCCTCATTTGGTACTCTTATCGCAACTAATCACAAGCCTTCCATTCACAAATAGAGGCATATTCGCAAATGTACATACCTACACCATGTGAGTACCACACGGCAGCAAGCACAGCATATGTGTGGCCTCCTCTCATCAATCATCCTCCACCACCAACTCACCATCAATCGTTCAATTAGTATGCAGCACCCATTGCCCGGTGTCATGGCCGCCCTTTCTTGCGTACCCCTCGCCGGTGCTGGCTAGTGCTGTTTCATCCAAATCACACGACGAGCCCGCGTAAGCCCAGCTCCTTCTAATCTAGTCTTTATGTCTTGACAATTTCGGAGCAGCTTTAGACTTTGATCTGACGCGCCTGCCAGCTGGCACCACTGGCCTCCTCTACCCTCCATCATTGATCCTAGTTTCAGAGCTATCCTTCGCATTGGTCAATTGGCACTATCATGGAGTCCTATAAAGCTGAGCGGTTCTTTTCTTTGGCAGCATCACATCACATACACTTGTGGCTTCGTGATATTCCCACCGCTCCTCTCTACCACATCCATCCCATGGCTACCTTGTGCAAATCCTCTTCATCCTCAGCGGCTAGCAAAACCACGAAGCCCAGTGTGGGGAAGAAGACTCCAGCAAAAAACACCCATCAATGTAAGTCTAAACGCACCACTGATTCTTCTTCTGAATCAGATACGCCACCACCACCACCACGGCCTCCATGCAAACACACGGCTACTTCCAATGACGACACACCACCAGCAAAGTGAACATGTGAGAAGGCCAGCGATGAAGAGTCCGATAGCGATGCACCCCCGTCCAGCACGCCAAGTCCATCCATCCTCACCAAGGAACAGCTCAATGCAAGGAGGGAGGTGCTGAATTTCCCCAGCATGAGATGGCTCCATCCAAATGGCCAGCCAAAGACCATTGATGAGATCATTGGTAAGTACTTACTTTTCCTGCATTCCTCTCTTCTTTTCTCATGCCCCCGTGAGCCTTACAACAATCGTCATGGCAAGCTGACGTGTACAAGCACTTCGACAAACCGGTCCCTATCCGCCTTAGTGGTGGGCAGGTTGGCTATAGCTTCAGATGTCACTCAGCTGGGTAAGCCAAATCTTGCCCCTTACTTGGTCTCGTTGTAACACTCACATCTCTGCATAGAAATTTGAAGGCTCGCAAAGTCTGTCGTGATCGGGCGTGTACAGTGACCAGTAATCTCCTTGAGCATGTCAGGCGATGCACTGGCACTGGGGCACGGAAGCATGCACTCAAGTACTTGAAGCAGCTGCTTCGGCTCAAGTTAGCCCAGTGGTGCGCCAAATGCGCACGGCCATTTGCCCTCATTGAAGATGAGGAATTTGGTATGTGATTTGAGTAATATGTGGCACGCGATACCGTATTGCCTCACTAATTCTTATTTTATTTTATTTTGTGTAGAGGAAATTGCACAGATGTTGCACGAAGATGTTGAGCTCCCTTCGGCCTGCTCACTCTCGCGTGACGTCGAGGGATGGAAGAAAGTAACCGACAAGAATGTGAGGGAATTCCTAAAAGTACGTGCACGTCATATGTCTATATCTCCCCAATTCATATTACTCACTCGTGTGAAGACTATCACAGGTAAAATACATGTTGGCGTTGATGGCTGGTCATCACCAAACACCATATCCTTCCTGGGGATAATGCTCCACTTCTTCCATGAGGGAAGGATGCAGAAACTGATCCTTGACTTCATCCCGATGACCGAGGTGCATACCGGCAAACAACTGGCTCAACAGATTGTGGATTGTCTGAAGATGTACAGGATTGAAGAGCACGTAAGTACCATATACCCTACTTGTCTGCAAGCGCCAGCTGACGCAGGTTTCAGATCCTGTCAATCGTTGCAGACAATGCTTCCAACAATAACACAATGGTTGAGATGCTGGAGAAGTATCTGATAGGATTTCGGGGCAAGTCATCCCGCGTGCAGTGCTTTGCACACATCCTTAACATCACGGTGAAAGTACGTGCCGCATCTCGCGATTTATTCAAGTTGTTAACGCATATTGGCCCTAGTGTATCCTATTGGTATTTTACAAGAAGAAAGCAAACTTGACAGGTAAGGCAGCAGATGAGGACGATGAGGACAAGGACAAGGACAACATAAGGGCCAAAAAAGGTGAGCATGCGTGTAAATCTCAAGCTGACGTGAGGGAGGAAGAGGACGATGAGGAAGATGACAATGATGACAATGACCTTGACGAGGAAGACGAGGAGGAGGATTGCACCACCCGCCTTGATGTCGATCCGACTGAGGCTGAGTTCATCAACCAATGCATCAAGGATGCAGACGGAGAGGTGCCAGAGGACATCATGCTGGACACCAATGAACGCAAGGAAGTGAGCTTCATGCTCACAAAGGTAGGTTACTTTACATCAAAAGTCCCGGCCCCAAGCCATGAGCCGGCCGGGTCGCTGCTGATGGCCTGGGCTCAGGCTTGCGGTGGTCCAAGACGGAGCCGGCCTTTTGGGCCATGGCCTGCTTATGTAATATAAGATTAATGTGCGAGCGAGAGAAGGCCAAAACGCATATTATCCTGCTCGTGATCTCACGCAGCTTGCAAGCGAGGCAAGTACTGATGCAACGTATATGTACGTATCTCAAACTACTTGTGTAGCAAAACTGTTGAGATCATAATATTTAATATACTATGATTGATAATGAATATTATAATCATGAGTATTATTATAATAAATTGAGTATTATATCATATTGTATTATGATCTATTATGTAATGAATCAAACATTAGTATGTTCAGGAATAAGCAGAATGTTCTAGAAGCAGAATGTTCTAGAAGCAGAATGTTCTATAGGAAACATAAGTAGAAGCTCTAAGAGATACATATATAGAAATACCATATAAGGGTTCCTCTCTTATTCTACTGAGGATTCATAACATGTAAATAGTGTCAAAGGATTACATAATCCTGTGCAAGCCAAAGTATAAAAGGCCCTGCTCCAGCAGCAGGAAAATCCCTCCTTCTAATTGGAATCTTTGTCAAACAAACATTCTCCATCAACGTTCTCGCCCAAATAACGATACATGGACAGAAGGCGTCGCAAGGCGTTATAGCTGCAGGCGCCGCCCTCAATTTCCTCTCATCCCCCCGCTTCACTCTCCACCGATTCAAAACCTATGGAGTCTTCTGCACCAATCGCCTCCTGGCCTCTTGTCTTGTGCGCCATCCTAGCCGTCGCATTCTCCCTTCTCCTCTACGAGCATATGCGTACACTGTCCAACGTGCAACCCTCAAGGTCATCCACGTCACCGCCAGCTGACGACCCCTTCATCGCCTTCGGCCACTACAAGCATTCTGCAAGTCCCGTCTTGCCCCCCAAGCGGTCGCAGTCGCCACCGTCTCTGCTCCAGTTTTGGCCCCCACCCTTGCGTGGCGCCATACTGACACCAAAGGAAGAATGCTCCTCGCCACCTCCTTTTTCGCCAACAACACCCCTCCAGGCCACAACACCGATCAGTTCGGCACTGTACTACAAGTCAGCTGGACCACCATGCGACCCCGCCGACTACATCTCCCTATCCCACTCCGCCTTCCCACAAGGGAATTCAGCTACGCAGCACGCGTCTTTTCTGGCCACTGCATCATCCCCGCCTATCTCGGCTCCGCCATCTTCGCCAATCAAGACTGGTTTAGCCCTGCCTGTGAATGCAGCGACCCTCGCGGCTCGTCCGCCCACATTGTCTTCGAATGCCCCCTCAGGCACATCTGGGCGCCAGGGTACGTGCCCCCCCTCAGCAATCATACCTTCGTCCAGGACTTCGACCATTACTTCCCGAGCCTGTTCCACTCCCGCCTCTTCACATGGAGGTGGTACGCAGACAGCTGTCTCGGGACCCCTGGTGTGGCTCCCCCATGGGTTTAATTGGCGTCGAGTCCCAACAACACCGGAACACCAGCCACTCCGCGATGCGCTTGCTCTTATGCCCTTCATCACGAAGAGATCCTGCCTTCCGTCCTCGCCTTCAAGCTTGAACGGACTCTCCCCACCACGACACCATATTACCCTGTCTCCATGGCGTACCTCGACTACCGTCGACTTCGCCAAGCGTACTTCAACTCCAACGCTGTCCTTGGCCCGGAACACTTCCTCCGTCACTACCTTGCCTTGCACGAAGTCCAATACGTCCCCAAGCTCAGCTCCCACCAACAAGATCACCACCCAGTCATTTATGTACCTCCACATTTTATCTGAGGCTGTTCTATCTCTCTGACCGCTCCCATCGCCATCATCACAAAGGGGATAGTTGTTGCCTCCCAGAGCGTCTTGACCCCCGTGGACTCTATAGCTAGCTTTTTCGTAGTTAGTTAGGCCTATGTTTGGCAGTTCCCTTCGTAAAATACTCGTGTTCGAATTCTTTTTCTTCCTTTAAATCTTTACATAACGGGGCCTTGATCATTAGTTATCTAGAATGTTTACTTAGGTAGTTTCATGCCATTAATAGTATTACATTCCCCCTTTAAAAAAAAAA
>KL198074.1:164536-177189 GCA_000697705.1 Botryobasidium botryosum FD-172 SS1
CCCCTCAGTCCTCTTTGCCAGGACTCACAGAAGTTCTCTTGTGCACAGCCACAGTTACATGTGCTGCACTATACATTGAACAGGACCCCTGAAAGCCCTAATATATGTCCGATCCGGAAATCAAAAATTTCGGAGGTAAATAAAGCCAAATTTCGACTCAGGGGCACATAGCATTAGCCAATTTCCTAAATTTAGTCCTCAGACATTGTCAATTTTTTGTGCAAATTTTCGTCGTTTTGGGATCATACATTGCTCCAGACTAACCTTTTTTCATTTTTTAGGATTTTTTCCCCAATTTCCAAGCATTTTAGACCTTCAGGCATATGACATAGGTGGTTTTTGCCCATTCTAGTCCTCATACCTCTGCCCAAAATTGCACCATTTTTAGACTTTCCAGCACCAGACATCTGAATTTTTTCCCCAAAATTAGGAGATCCAGCATATCACATTTCCTAGGGCTTTCCAGGGTCCTCATTGAACTCACCCCCATGAGTCACTCATTGTGACTAAGCTCTTTCAGTCTTCTATAATATATGGGCATATTATGTAATTAATCTTATGTGATGAACAAGAACCATAATACCTTTATGAGTTTTTACAAAAACATTAATATCAGGCTAATTTTCATTCCTATGTGTTTCACTCTAACTCAACATACTTACAGTGCCATGGACGCAGGTGCCTAGGTGATCACGAGTCGTGGGCGCAAGTATCAGGTATATGTTGTTCCACAAGGGCCAAAACTGCCATTTATCTCTATCTGACCATAAACTCAGCTCCAACAGCACATGCAATTGCCGAAGCTACTCTGGGATACAAAGTATACGCCAAATGTGTCCATAAATCACGAAAACGGGTACTCTCTGTGCACGCCAGGTATCCCTTTGGCTCACAACAGCCTTTCGTTTTTATATTCTATTTCATGGATTATTAGATTGATGCGAACCAACATGTGCAGCCACGCACACGGCAGCTACGCAAACACTCATGTGCTCAAAGGAGTCAACACCTCATAAGGTATGATTGCCTGCTCTCGCATATGTATGCACATTTCAAGCTGACTTGCTCCCAGTCTCCTATAGCTATCAGCAAAATCCTTGCGAAATCTGAGTACGACTGCACCAAGAAAACCACACCGGCAACTCAGCATCATTCAGCACCTCGCTGCTCTTGATGCCTCCAGCATACCGCGACCACTGGCGCCATAGAGTAGCGTGGCTGACTCACCGGGTCTCCAGCCAGCCCAGCAGCCAGGGGTGGTTTGAGCTTGCTGACAAGTAGCCCAAGAGAAAGGTGAAGAGAAGAATGGCAAGAAATCATCTTGCCCGACAGAATCACACGCAATGAAAACCCACTCTGTGCGTCTCTTTCCTCATATACCCTCTTCCTCACTCATAAAATTACCTTGGGACCAAAACAGTAAGTTGAAGTATCTCTAACACAGCTACCTCCCCATCAACCCCACACTCTCCACAGCCAACCAGTGCCAGCTGCTCGCGTGTGCCCGCACGCGAACACCCCGCCATGTCGCTCATTGAACTAAACCAATAAGAGCACGCCCTTTCGCTTATGCCCCACAGAATTTGTTGGAGCTATTGTGCTCGACACTTCACATCACGTGCGTACGTAGTACGTACCACTTCCCCTCCATATTCTCCTTTATTTTGGTTCAATTTACACAGCCTCCTCTTCCATATAGTATAGGGACAATGGCTTGTACGTGAGCCATTAATCTTTCAATCTCTTTTGTTTTATTGTGTATAAAACCCGTAGTCATCAGTATGAGATCCTCGGTGTCTTGCGTTCGCACTGAGGGTGAGTTAACTGCCTTTCTACTCCGTTTACCGATACTTCTGCTCACACTCAATATAGTCTTACTGTGCACGGCATGTTTTCTTTAGGTACTTGAATATACACTGTCTTATGTTTGCATTGACACGGCGCGTTTTCTTTAGACCCGTCTCGAGTACACTGCCGTGCTTCCACTAGCCAAACCACCTCTGCGTTTGCATTTTGTCAAAAGAATCGGGACCTGTGTGTGGGCAACGTTCACAGACGATGGTATCGGCACGTGGAGTAACAACAAACCATGGAGCGATTGAGCTCCCCTCCCCATCCTCCAGGACTCCTCCATCAAACAGTGACGTTGAAGCACCACTGGCCACCACTGCTGGACACCCACAGACATGAAACTGACATGCTTTCCTCGTTGATGAAAAGCCAGCCATGGGTACAAACAGTGAGTGATCTCGCGGATCATCTGGGAGTCTGCCAAGGCAGATATCACTGTGGGGGGCTGCGAATCTTTTTGGTGGAAAGATGCAGAAAAGATAGTGATGATATGTCATACCTTTACTTTGCCTGTATTTTTAGTCCATTCCAAGTAAATGATATGAAAATTGAGAAGAGTGCATCCAAAGAACCAATATTTCTCAGGATTGAGAGCCTTTCTCCTCTCCAAGAATGGCAAATATGGTAAAAAGATCAAAAATCCATTAAAGCTCTTTCAGGAAACTTAAAATACATTCACACTCCTTTCACAAAACTGACAAAGATGGTGATGGGTCTTTTTATCCTTTCAGGATCTGTGCAGCTACCAGATTTATTAAAGACACAAAGTCATGGTGAATGTAAGTCCTTTGTACATATCCTGCTGAGATTTTGTATGATTTCCTTGGAATGGATGCAAAATACATCCAAGATAAGTATATGACATATTTTCACTCTCCTAATTGCATCTTTTCCAGGAAAATATACACACATACCCACAGTGATATCGCCTCGGATTGCAGTTGCAAATTGCCTTGCACTTGCCTCTGCACACACGCAATCATGAAATTATGCTTCCTATACACAGCGCTGCTGGAGGCGTTTACCAAAGAAGACCCGACATTGCGGCGTGTGAGCGAACATTTTCCGTTTGCTGCAACAACCGTGAACTTTGGGCCGGAGGCGATTTGCGGGGTTCACATGGACTACGCCAACTTCATCTCTGGACTGTGCTTGGTGATAGCCCTGGGTGTCTACGACCACACAAAGGGCGGGCACATTGTTCTTCACGAGCCTAAAGTAATTGTGGAATTTGCACCGGGAGACTTTATTTTTTTCCCTTCGGCAGGAATCACGCACAGCAATACAAGGATTCAAGCCGGTGAAAAGGGGGCTGCGATGATGGGCTACACGGGGGTCAGCTGGTGCAGCTGTGGGATCACGGGTTTCGGAAAAAGATGGAGTGGTAGCCAGCTTATCAGAAGGGGGAGGAGTGGGCACAAAAGGTCCGGGAGCATGCGGTGAAAAAGGCAGAGCTGCAGGGAGGGTGGAACATGTTCCAGGTGTTCAGAAAGGGGAGCGCATCGAGGAATGTGATAAAGGAGCGAGGGGGACGGGGGAGACCATAACCCAGCCTTTATATATCCCTTGCGCAAATCATTGTTTTTTTTAGACAATCAGGCATGCCATTATTGGCGCTTTCCACACGCATATTGAAATGTATAGCGAAGTGTATTCACCCGGCGGGAATTGTGCTGAGTGAACAGCACCCCCCGGAAAAGCATGAAATAGACAGCCCGGATAAAGCAAGATTTTTGGCCTGCTTTTTACGGGCCAGAGAATAGTGGCATTTCTGGAAAAAAACACACGCACACAAAGCAAGCGTTTGCTGGAATAGTGCAGATATTGATAGGAGAAATGCGTATAGGAGAGTGCGAGAACGTGCGAGAGGTGGCATCAGTGGGAATGGGGGAGAACACTACATAACAGGGCAAAAACCTACAGTACCAATGAAGGGATAGCGGCAGGTACTTACGCGTGTGTAGGGTGAGAGGGTGCGCGAGTGGCAAGAGTGAGGGCTGGCGAGGCTGGGTGCGAGATTGAGTAAGGTATCAGCAGGCATGCCAGTATTCCAGCGTGTGTGCTAGTGGCGAATACCACCGTGGGAGGCCATGATGCCTGTGGTGACGACTGTCGACGACAACAAGGAAGGAGTGGTAAGGAACTTGAAGCTTGAAGTGCTGGAACCCGGGTGCACATGCAGGAATGGGTCTGTGTGCTGGCTTTAGGGCCGGCCTCTTGGCACTTGATAATTTTTTGAAAACTACATGTGGATATGTAAAAAGCGGAAATCAGACCTGCGCCAGAAATGAGCATAAAAATTCCGCATCCCATTTCATCCCCGTTTTGTGCCGCAAACGTATGATAAAACCAGAGAGAAACCCTGAAATCCTGGGGATTGTAGGAGCACCGTTTGCTCAGCGTATCAATGTGCGCTTGCGCTAGGGAAGCGGTATCAATGATCGATCGCATATGGGGCAGAAGAAAGACTCTTCTGACCTTTGGGCCTGTGCGACTGGTGCTAGCACCTGGAGTGTACGCGTGAGCATGGTCCGACCTATCCCTGTGACCGCCGTCGTTATGACTGCTGGGCGGCAGACCGTCACCCCCCTGCTGGCCTGCCATTGTATCCCTACATCTGCTTGCACTCCTGGCGGCTGATGATCCTTCCCTTCCCCTGGCTGGTCTTCCCCTTCCACTTCGGAGCCGGACGAGGAGTCTTGGGCGTCCAAGGCGCCTACAGCAAAGGGTTGGAAATTGTTCAACTGTTGTTGCTGGAATGCTGTGAATGCGGTGGGTGGCTGACAGGATCTGTCCTCGAGGTGATTTACAGTGTTCTGACTTTCAGGAGGATAAAGGGCGCGCCGATGTGGGCGCCTTTTATCGTTGATCCACTCAGCATCCCATGCTGTGAGTGAATGAGTATGAGGCCGTGGCAAATGAAGTGCAGCGCGTGAAGCTCACGGTATTCGGTGGGGTGTGGTAGCCCCTGCGGAAGTTTGTCAGTTCTAGGTTTGTGCTGGAGTAGTGGGTGCCAGGGGTCCTACCCCAGTTCCAGTAGTCTGTATCCCGGATTGCATCCGGAGTAGTTAGGTTTGGCTCGCTTCCGAGCATAGATCATCATCACATCCTTGGACATCCCCAGAGACTGGTAGCCGTGGGCTCACCAGTCCAGCGCCGACTGGGGACATAGGAATCGCTCCAGGTGTGGTGTGGTGTTTGAATGAGGAAGGTGTCAAAAATGGGAATGGCGTCTGGATCAATGGTGTTCGTCGATGGGTGAGTGGCGGCCCGCATGTGAGCGATCGCAGCTTGGCACACATTGGCGAGATACTGCAAATTGTGCCAGCAGGCAAAGCGCAAGTAATGCGCAAACGCACAAGCCTGGGAGCCTTTCTGCTTGTGGGTGGGCCACTCGATTGTGGTCATGGCGCCTACGAGGCTCTGGATGCGGTATTCAAGCATACACACGGCATCTCGATAGCGCTCGGGAAAATACGCCAAAGTGGACCTTGGCTTCTTGCCACAGGGAAGCTGAACAAGTGACCAGCCGTGAGCAGTGTTGGTGTGACTTTGACGATGACGGGGTCAGACCAATCACATGCTCGGGTCAACGATTCTATGACCCCGTCAGTGACTCGTCAAATTCGACAGCGCAAGCTTATGTAACACACACAAAAATGCTACTCCGTATCTGCGTCGTCTTGGGCCATGTTTTCGCAAAGCTCCATTTCGCGCTTGGGATTCCTCTTTGCCCCAGGCTAATACTTCTCTAGCCCTTGTGATCCTGGCTCTGAAGACGAAGCATAGAAAAAAGGTCCTTGAGTGGAATAGGGCCTCAGAAATAGATTACCACCTTTGACTGAGATTCAAATTGATTTCGGACATGCTCGAGGCCTCGTCTCTAGGTTTGTTTTGATCTTTGACATCCATGCCTTGTCCAAGCCTGTTATTGGACCCACTGCCATGTGGGTGTAAATTTCCTCCTCGATCTTGCCTTCAATATTATCATCCATGCCAGAAACAGCAGGCTTGCCCCCACATCGCTGTTTTTGCCATGACCGATGTTAGTGTTCAGCATGTATGACTGTGGCTATTCTCGTATTTTAATCCATTCAAGTAGGAAATATCTCGGTATTCAGAACAACGCATGTACAATGTAGGAGGTGTACCGCGAGTTTCAACACGTGACCGACGATTATTACCGTATAGGAATTTACATGTGATCGGGGTTCGAGCGGCATCTCGGCGTACCTTGACCTTGACGATCTTGACCGGAGTATATAGAGGACCCCCCGCACTCGGCTTGTATCCGAGACTTTACATAAGCTCCTAAATTGACGCGTGGACCCATGAGCCAAACAGAGGCCACAAACACTACAAACAAAATGCCCAAACACCTGTCAGCCGTCAAGCCAAAGGCTTCAACCATCAGCAGCCGCCGGCTGCGACGCGATTCGCATGCGAATACGCGCATCAACTGCAGGCACTTTGGATGTATATGCATTCTGCACACCAGCAGCTGCAGCGACTACACCAAAGAATACAGGCTTGTTTGTAAATCACAGTGTCGACACATACTTAAGTATTACTCAAATCATAATGTAGGGAATCTCGCGGTGAACTTCGTGTTTCCAAATTCCAAGGAAAAGTTCACTGCCAATTGTCTACGAAAATACCGCACCTTGGGATCATGATAAGCACTCCATTGCCCTCAAGATGTACCTGCGATCGTACCGACATTTGGACTGGTCCCAACACCCATATCGCCATACCACTACATGTACGACTGAGAGTATGAGGAACAAAAAGACGGACGAGGATGTTTTGTGGCCATTGAGTGGCCAATATGTCACAAGAGTATCGAAAGAGAATGTCTACATGGCGCGCGATCCATTATCAGACAGCTGACACGGTGAAAGCGAATGATGGATCGCGCACGATGCGCGGGACAGTCCGACCGCCAATTTTTATTGACTTGGGCATGGCACTGTGGGGCTATGACTCGACGGATGGCGGTGTCTGGCATGTCGATGACGCTGACATGGAAGGGTCAGAGTGTGATGGTGATGAGATGGAGAAGCCTCGGGTGAGGGGTGTGCGAGCTTGTCATCTGAAGGCGACGAGTGGTGGTGGGCCGCGCAGGACATGGAGTCCATAGAGTCCATGGGTGGGGTGGCTACGAGTGAGACAACGGAGCCTGCCGCAGAGCGACGCAGGGCTGATAGGGAAGAGGTGGCGACAATGAGGAGCATCGTCTTCGGCGAGTGGTCAGCGCCGTACTCCTTGAGCTCAGCTTCAAAAACTTCAAGCTCCTGATTTGGGATAGTTAAGACCCACTCCAAGTAGGCGCACATCTCCCTGCTCAACTACGCACCACAATTTGTTCGAGTAGGTATCGTCGCAGATAATCTCGGAGGCAATCATGAACGCCGGGATGAAGAAACGATGGTGGAATGAATCGCGGGCGGCGGGGAAATGACCCTTGAGATGGTTGAGGGGGAAAAGGGTGGCGAAAATAATACCTGCATGAAGGTGAGTGCGGTGCAGCGAGCGCGCAATGAACTGTGCGAGGGTGGGAAAGGGGGAGGAGGTTAGCAGAGGAGCGCAGGGCACGCGAAGAGGTTGGTGATGAAGGCCGAGGCCAGCTTGGCTGGCTCTCCACGTCCATAGGCGTCTGATCGGAAATGGTGAGATGCATGCAATCAGTGCGCGTGGGGCCAGGCAATGCTTACCTAGCAGAGAATCAACATCCATGGCCATATCTTTATCGATGGTGGCGGCACCCGGAAGTCGTGGTGGTGCATAGCGCGCGGAGGGCAGAGGAGCAAATTAAGAGAGATGGAAAGCGTGAGGGGTATGGGTAACGAGGGAGGCAGGGTATGGTGGTATGAGGCGCGACGCAGTAGCGCTGAGGCCAATGGCCCCGTGGCGTTGAGTTGCTCTGGCGACTTTGACATGTTTGGCTCGTGTTATCACCCAGCTGTGGATATTTGGCACACCTGACAGATGCGCGCGTGCTGTGTTTGGCCCATCGCGTTCTCTGTCAGCGGTCCCTGAAATTTCAAGCACCGAGTGCGGGGGGTCTACGGCAAACCGATCTTGACTGTCAAGGTCACGTCCACGAGGTGACCGCTAGTCAAATTTTCGACACCACGCCTCATGGACCTGGGTCCAAAAGAAGGGTTTTGGTGGATATGGGGGGATAAATAAAGCACCTTATAAGGCAGGCAGGCAGTGCTGGAACGCATGGATGCCTGCATGTGAATGTGTGGTCTTATGGTTGTCGACAACGAGCTGGGCGTGCGCCGAGTGAAGAGCCGAGCGCGAGCCGTGCTGGGCGCACGTGAGCCGATACTTAAACGCATCAACACCAATAACCTTAATGTATCAATCGCGCGCCACGATCGCGCCTTGTGCGCTGTGCTTGCGCCCTTCGCTTTGCAAAGGGCGCCCTCGGTGCAACCTTGCTAGACAAAAGTAAATACATTTGGGTTAAACCTGCGTGAGATGTCATCAATTAAACCCATCATCAAGTTGAGGGGGGGTTATTCAAGGTGGCCTCAACTAAGCGGGGTTGCTTCGAGGGCGCAGTGGATTCCGCTGGGGCAGCATGCTTCTTTAATCTGGGCTGAGATGCTACCAGTCGTCCATCGTCAAGCCGCTGCCGCTTCCCTAATACTGCGTCAAATTCCTCCTCGGAGATTGTGATTTCCGCTGCAAAATTGGGTGATATGGGGGCCCCTGGATGGGCACTTTGGAGATGTTCCTTGAAGTTGTATTTCCAAATGAATACGGGAGGATCGCGCGGGCACTTGGGGCAGGCGATTGGAACATTAGTGCACGGTGATGATTTGGCATACTTTTTGGCTGCTGAGAGCATGAACGGTCGGAAGAACTGGCATCCTGATGTCACTTCATATGCATTTTTTGTTTTGAGGCGCTTGAGCATTGGTGCGCAGCCCGACTGGGCGATGTTGCGTGCGCAAAAACCGCAAGGTGATTCTGTTGAAACCTAGGTGTATATATTAATAAGTGAGCGGCAAAGACAAGTAAAGTTCCAACCTGCTCAGCCAACCAAGGCTCCTGGATGCCATGTGCCGCCCGAAGAATATGCATGCCTGCATGTCCACGCATACGATCCTTAAGTAAAAGTGTTCGGCATTGATGGCATTCTACATATTCTTTGTTGCCGACAGGGACAGAGGTCTCTCCTCTGACAAACATGTTTGTACCTAGTGGCGAGATACTACTCAGCATAGCTCACGGCATTGTGTATAAGACAGCAAGAGAAAGCAAATACCATCTTCTTGCTGATATGGAAAGGTGTCCGACTCCTTGATCGCTGAGGTGAATGTTGGCGGTTGTGGGAGGTTCTCATGGAGCATGTCAGCGAGAACGCCCATTGAAGCGTGGCTCAGTACCCAGGATGACTCTGGAGTTTTGGGCGAGATGGATGGCAAGACGCCTGTGTTGAGGGTGCGGAGTTCCTCTCGTGAGACTACCCGTGGACTGACGCAAAGTGTCAAATTTCCAGGAACTTCGTACAGAAGATCCTTCTTTGCAATGTTTATAGCAGTGGCATTCCCCCTCTTAGCGGGGCGCTCATAATCGCCGGCCCAGTACCAGTCAAATTGCGAGTCTTGTGCGGCTGAATTGGACCCTAAGGTAGCGATTTCCGAATCTTGTGGAGCAATTGCGGGCCTCATCTGCAAGATCTCTCCTATAACCTTCACAGGATTAGTCTTGCCATAGAGCTCTGCTTGCGAGATGCTCGCAAGCCGACAGCCATCTTGTTCCATTGAGTTTATTTGAAGAAGGGCGAGGCTGATGAGATCCCCTGAGCGGACAAGCGTGGCCAGAACGTCTCCAATAGAGACGGTGTCGTGTCCAGTAATTTCCGCAGAACCTAAATCAGCTGAGCCTCGTCTCAGTGTTCGGGTGTAACCGCATACTCGGCGCAAGCGATCAACGGACTTCTTTCCATGTCCTGGTGTTAGGAGATATCGAATGATTGAGGCCATGTGGATGGCCTTGGGTTTGCCACCGGTGGAGCTCGTCACCCATACCCAATGCTTAGGAGTATTCGGGGGTGCAGGGGAATCTTCAGAGGGGGGAGGTTGCAGAGCATCCTGGGTGGCCAGTATGCTGGCTGTATCTGGATCGCCACATGAGTTGCGAATATCAGTGCTGCAGTCAGTTTGCGGCGATTCTCCTGTGGATTTGGCATCCAGCTCATCAGCCTCCCTGCTCCACTCCTCCATGGTCTCGCCCAGATCCACCTCCTGTGCCAAGTCATCTAGGTCAATTGAAACCTCGTTGTGCGGCGCGCAATTCTGCTCAGCCTCGCGTGCCTGAGCTTTCTCCTTCTCGATCTCGCTTTCATCAAACAGCGGTGGCTCGATCGTCGACTCCCCAATCCCTACGTAGCGATCACCAAAGGGCCGTAGCATGTCGGTATTAGGTGTGTTCATGGCTGTGGTGAAGTCAAATGCGATGCCCTTTTGGTGCAGGATATCCTTGCATTTTCTGAGGCCCCCTGTCCACGCAGCGTGCAGCGACACGCCTCCAACTTTCACATCACCAAGCCATGACCTTGGGTTGATGTGATCGGCTCCAGCGTCGGTGAGGGACTTCAGTTGATGGTGTCCAGAGCTCCAATCCGGGTGTTTACAGAGAATTATGGTAATGTCAAACGCAGCAGCAATGCGCTCGATGAGCTGCAGAAAATCGGCATTTCTGTCATGCGTCATCGTGCGGACTGTGCTGAATAAGATCTCGAGTCTATCTGTGCCCACCAGACAGAGATAGAATGGTGCATCGGGGTCGAGGATCTTCTGCTTGGCGACACAGAAAAATATATTCTTGATGGTCGCCATTATATCATGATAGAGCTGAGGAGGCATAAAGGCGGAGCCATTGATCGAATAAAGCGCGAAGGTTAGGTGGGCACGGCATGAAAGCGACTCCAGTTGTTCGGAGAGCAACATTGATAGGCTAACGAATGGCAGGACGAACAAGAAAGCCCATTCGCCAAGAACTGCCGACGCGTTGTGGGTTTTCTGCTCGCTGGGCTTGAGATCGGCGGTCGGGAGACCATTGAGCTTGCCTGTAGCGCGTATGAGCCCAATTGCCCTTGGAACGTTCTGGGGATCAACGGGGTCAAGCATCTGAGCGACCTCATCAACCGCAAGATCAGGAATTCAGTTGAGATGCGAGGCTAAAGCCTCCGGCACAACTTGGGTGTCCTGTACAATCACTCCAGTCGCACTTCGAAGGAGATGCGTGACCCCTAGATTATTATTGCGCTCAATGACGGTTATAATCAATAATTAGCAATAAAAGCGTACGCTTGAATATATGCTTGGGATTGAACCCCATAGTTATGTTGTGAGGGCCGGTTTGCAGATTAAACAGCTGGAGCCTTGATAACTCCGCATACAATGGATCAGCCTGGGGGAGAGTGTTCTTCATCAAGAGGTTGTGGAAAACGAGTTGCCTAACTGCGTCTCCGTCGCTCTCCATCATCCACAGCGGCCCCCGAGTACTTGCTGCAATTTTGTCCCACTGATAGGCCGCAGTGTCGCACCATGCGGCCACGCTCTCCCAGTCCTCAGTCTTACAAGTCGGCGAGACTAGAACTGGCATAGGAGTGTAGTCGTCGGCTCCAAACGCGCCAATCACGCCAATGGTGGCTTCCTTCCCATAGTGGCATTTCTCAGCTTCATTGTCTGAAGCAATCGCATCAGCAATGGCCTCTGCGGCCCGGTAGGAGACAGCGCGGAGGTCGACACGATGTGAGTGCTCACGGCAGAGGCCATAAACATGTTGCGTCTGCTTTTGATAGCGCCCACGCTCCTCTAGAGCGATTTCATCCAGCTGGAAGTTGTGTGCCCGATGCCGTGGGGGGAGGGGGACGAGCGAGCGAGTCCACCTACGATGAAAAATTAACTTTTGGGGCACTAATGCCCAGAAAAATTAGGAAAAGTGGGGTCTTGGATTATCGAGATTATCAGGTCTAATCCTGAGCTTCCTAGGGGTGTCCAGGGAGCCCCCAGGGCCCTTCTCCCCACCATGGATTTGAGTATAATCCCAGGATTACAGGCATAATCCTGGGATTGTTGGAGGTAATCTCAGGATAATCTCAGAGTTAGTGCTGGAAATTCCATGCCCATGGTGGGCAAACCCAAAGATTATGCAGATAATCTCAGAGTTATTGGGCATAATCTCAGGATGATATTGATAATCTTACCAAGATGATCTCTGGGTTACCACAGATTAAGCCAGTTAATGCAGATTGAATGAATTAATCTTGGATTAAGATAGATTAATCTGAGACTCAGGCAGGCTGGACACAGGGTAAGAACACAAACAGGCTCTGGAAAAAACACCAAAAAGAAGGAAAACAGCAAATTGGCCACTGAGAATGGGCCAAAAAGGAAAAACTTGAAATAGCCACTGGAAACAAGGCTAGAAAAGAGAACCAAAACATAAAAATGTGAAAATAAAACAACATCTAGGTATCTAAGGTCTATCCCCAAGCTAGGAGCAGTGAGGTGGGTAAAAGAATGAGGAGGGAGCTGGAAGGAGCTAGAGACAGGGATAATATAGCCCTATTTACTTCTGGCAGTGGCTAATGCATACACAGACTAGTGGATTGTGGGCCAACACAGCTACTCAACACCAAGTCAGACTGGTCTGGACAGATTTTCTTCATTTGGACTACATTTTCAAGAGTTTTCTGGTGTGCCAAACTGGCTCATTCTCTGCAGAGGTATAAAAGGATCTGTTTGGTGCAAAAAACTATACTTTTTCTTTGACCC
>KL198074.1:184559-227942 GCA_000697705.1 Botryobasidium botryosum FD-172 SS1
CTTGTGCACTGCCGTTTTCCACTTGTGTGTCGCCATTTCCACTTGTGCGTTGCCGTTTTCCACTTGTGTGCCGTCATTCTTTGCTTTTACGTCGTAAATCTGCTGTGGTGTAAATGTTGCACATTGGGGTGCATGTTGTAAAAGCCAGACTTTGGCACTGCTTTGGGCAGGCCAAGTTCAGCAGAGAAGCTAGAAAAGCAACGTACGACTTTGGAAAACACAGCAACATTTTCTGTGTTGAAATGCCTTGGGGGACTTTAAATTTTGAGCTCAAATTACTAGTAGAAAACCGACAAAAAACTATTCCGAATAAAAGTGCATTCGGAGCGCCATAGCTGTCTTCCCATTTCTCCTGCGTATTAGTCTTCACAATTTCGGCTTTCTTGATCTCTTCAAGGTCGGCACGCTCAAGCTCCTGATCCGACAACCCAGCAGCACACCGATTAGACAAGCCAGAGCGGCTGCCTTTACCCTTTTTCCCCTTAGGTTTGGGCTCGTTTGCCTTTGGGGTTGCCTTGGCCTTCGTCTGCCTGCCACGCTTTTTTGAGGGTTTCTTGGGCTCGGGCTCAGGTGATATGCGAACGAGGTTGGTGGCGTTAAGCGGATTATTGGCTGGAACAGGTGCTGTGCTCGAAGGAGGAGGGGACGGAGTCGGACTCGGGACAGGGAAAGGTGCTGGTGCATTCACAGGAGGTGGCAGCTGAATTCCTTGAGATGGAGGGAGAGGAGCACCGTAGGTACCAGTAGGCCAGTGACCTGGTCCATAGGGCCCTGGCCACGGCGTATAAGGAGTCGGATACTGCCAGTGTTGTGGCATTTGTGTACAGCTTGACCGCTTTGAGTGAGAAGTTTTCCTGGCGTAGTGTCATATGAGGAAAAAGTCTGATTTCAACTCCGTAGCTTTTCGTAGTGGTACAGAATCACAGAGGCTCAATTACAAAACTGTTTCTGGCTCCGGTTATTTCGCCCCCGGGTGGGCCGAGCTGATACTACCCGCAAAATCAGAAATGGAATTGAGTTGGACTTATATTTGGGGAGCAAACATGACCGATCCTGCGGCTGTGCTCCCCCCAAGCACAGCCGCAGAAATTCTGCACTTCCCGGTCCCTCATAGGAAAATTTGAGGTTTCTATGATTTTTATTCCGCGAGGTGGATTGAGAGGCCAAAATACATAGTAGTACCAAAAATTACAGCGTCTCGCTGTGTTGTGGCCAAGTTATTCACACTCTCGCAAAAATTTTACTTCCCAACCTGCGATCGAAGTGGATATTTGCCTCATTACACTTGCATCCGGGCTCAAGCTTGCAGACCCGGAGACAAGGTCTGCCGCATTACATAATCTTAGGGTTCGGAAGCGTGATCTAGGTGCTTCTAAAAAGGGTAATGGAATTTAGGGTCCTGTGGGGCACTCAGATTTTTTTTTTTTTTGGGATTCCGCGTCGTTCTGAATGGCACTGTAATTACTCAACGCGTACTCCAGGCTTCCGTGCGTGGTACACCTTTTCAACTGCGTTAAATACCATCGTCGTGATAGCTGCAGGCGCGGAGCCGTTCTTTAAGGCCGTGCGGATGATGTTGTTGATGCAACGGACATCGCTTCAAGCGACTGCCATAATAAGCTTTTGATAATCTTCGATCCGGCGGGTCACTGAGTGCGAGCGCCGAGCTACAGACAAGCACTAATTGTTATTTTATCAGTTTAAATCGTTTATTGCACGCAGTAAAAATAAATTGTGCACCTCTAATTTCCACTTATTGATGAGAGCGCGGCCACTCTGAAGCTGCGCTGAGAGCTGAAGATAGTTGCCGTACATGTAATTCGTGCTTGGAGGAAGCGCCTCCGCTCGCGCTCTCAAATCCCGTAATGCTTTAGACCCCATAAGTGAGCTGCAGGGGGTGCAGGACGATTTTTCGAAAGGAATGGAGTGGTTGCAGTCGTCTGACTGCACCCAGAAGTCTTGTCCATGATCATAGACACCAGAGAAATAGAATCCGAGCGATTTGCGGACATGTAAATGGAGCTGCCACGGGTAACTGTTATAAAGCGACAGCCCTGGAAGCCACTGGAGTGATACGCCTGGACAAAGCTTAAGCCCCGCTAGTGCTAGCTTCCATCGTTCCTGGTCCACGGCATCTGCGGGTGTCAGAGGCTCCCCAGACAGCATGGCCTGAACGGCGGGCGGAAGGGCGTCTGGCATGGTGTTTTGGAGTGACGCGGGCGTGGCTGAAGTCGATGTGCTTGAGAGCGGACTGGGCGTGGCGGATGATGAAGCTGCAGAAGAGCGTGTAGGATCTTCGAACTGCTTGAGAAAACGCTCACGCTTGAGCTCGGCAGCTCTGGCCCTCTCGTTGTCCTTCCTTGTCTTCCTACAAGACGATCGGTCAAAGTGCATAGTGTACGCGTATGGTTTCGTCTTGCTTTTGCCAAGAGGGATCCACTCCTATAAATTTATCGGGGGGTTCTGAGCGTGGATAGAATGATAGCTTATCCAAGCCACCTACTTTGCACAGCTCGCATTGAATCTGTACCGTGCCTTCTGGAGTTGTCCGATGTGTGTATGCACTTAGAGGATGTAAATCTTGAGGCGAGTCTCCCAGCGGGGGCGGTATCGCAATAGGAGGGGCGGTGGGCCCAGCAGGAATACTTGTATCTCCCTCGGACATCATGTTCATCGAGGATTTCGGTCGAGTACAGGGGGGAGCGCCGTGGAGGAGGGGAGTGGAAAGGAGGAAAGTCCCAAGACCAAACAATTATTTTTGGCCTTGGGCTGAGCTGTTCCCCTCTCCACGCACCATGCCCATCGCCCGGGAAAACTTTTGAATACAATGTCGTCAGAGGTCGCGCGCGCCGCGCTTGTGT
Organism: Botryobasidium botryosum FD-172 SS1; assembly: GCA_000697705.1. Taxonomy (NCBI): domain Eukaryota; kingdom Fungi; phylum Basidiomycota; class Agaricomycetes; order Cantharellales; family Botryobasidiaceae; genus Botryobasidium; species Botryobasidium botryosum. The sequence goes on from KL198074.1 coordinate 187,421, forward strand.
TTCAGGCTGCTAGCGGTAGCAAAAGTGTGGACGCTAGCAAACTTTATTCTAGGAATCTACGTATGATTGATCGCCAGCGTCTAGTTCACATAAATATAATTCTGGATGTGTATCTGAAGCTGGAGCTCTGAGTTTTGGTGATGAACGGCGAGGGCGCGCGCATACAGCGAGCATACAGAGGGATCGGCAGGTAATCGGCGCACAATTGGCGGGCGTTGAGTTGTGATAATTAGATAATTTGAGTTGGAAAGCCACAATTAGAAGCGCGCCCCGATGAACAAGGATGGCCAAGGGCGCCTGGTGAACAGGCATTACAAAGAGCGGTGGACGCCCAAAGAGGGAAACACGCACGGATGATAGGACGGGCGTCGGGCCCGCCATTTGCTTGCCACTGTTTGCATGGTGCTGATTTCGGGTGACGATCGGGCACCAGGAACTCTGTTTTCTTTGGCTCCTGTGTGCGTTGAGGGTAAGACCCCGGTAGCGTGCCGATGGCACGCATCGCTCTCGCGCAAGCTGTAGCAAAGCGGATTTCTAGCTAAAATATCCAACGATGGCTTGATAATTCGTGTGGAGTATATACAAGAGGGACTTGCGATTAAAATCATGTGAATGTGTCTGTGGGGACTCAAAATCGACGGATTACAGTGAAGTGCCGTCTGGACCTACGAGGACCCACTTAACCGGGGGGGGATATGATATCATATGATAGGCCTGGTGTCATATTTTTGGCTAGCGGTCACCTCGTGGTCACGTCACAAGTCAATTTTGACCTGACTAATCGTCAGGCTTTTTTGACGAGTCAACCAACACTGGCCGTGAGCACATCAGCAACTAGGGAAAACGCTTGTGTACGATTGAAAAAGAAAAAAAAATGAATGGGCCAAGAGATTCGGATGCATTTTGTGCCACATACGCAGTCGCAAGCTTCTAAGGTGGGTACTATCACTGACCCGGAAGCTGTGTGAGCTCAGAAGCTGCGGAATCTCGCCGGCTCGTACATTTCACACCACACACTACAAAATGTGGTACATGTGAGCTTTTGAATCAAACGTTTACCTCTTCGCAAAGCCATCCCGGTTTATCCGAAGAAAAATGGCTGAACATTGCGTGAACGCGAGTCAATCCGCGGCAACGACTACTTGCGTCCTGCTCGCTTTCGGTACTTGTAGCATTCCGTACTCCAGCAACTCAGCAGTTCTGCCACCCAAAATGGGTCAAAGGCTCTCTTAGCCCTTCCTTATCCCACCCGTCTTTAGCCGATGGTCGCGCGATGGTTGAAGCTCGACAAAATCATGTATCAACCTGTTTCGCGGCGAAAGGAGACAGTTGCATCCGGGAGGTGACGCGAAAGTAGATGGAGTAGGGCACAACAATGTGACTTATCTGTGACCAAGGCGCTCGGCATTGCCCGCAGCTTCTGGGTTTTTTGGCCTCCTCAAAGCGGCACTCTTCGGCATCGAACAAGACTCGTCCTCTCAACTATTTTTCTCTGGTAGATTTCCACTCAACATATTTGGGTATACTCCCTCAAAATATGAAGACATACAAGTGTTGTGGTGTGAAGTTATGAGCCGCGCAGCCAAAATCCGCAGCTTGGGGGTCAGTGATAGTATACGCTGCATACAAGCCACTATAATCTTTCATTGCGTATGTAATCCCCTTATAAGCGCACGCTAATATTTTTGCAAGCTTGTGAGCTTAGCCCTTACGCCGCTTACTAGATGCTCAAAAAGTTCTGTGGGCTAATAAGGCATTCTCAGACTGCGCGTCTCGCATATGTGACGGAAAGGCCCGCGCGATGTATATATGGCGATTATATCCAAGTGGTATCCATGGGAAGTCCGATTCATATCTGTTTGAGAATTTGGGCTGCTAGTATGCATACAAATTGATACGTTAATGGCATTAGGGGCGCTCATGTACGACCGGCGCTGTTACATACTCTCTCGCAATCGGGTGCCTGCTTGTTCTGGAGTCTGGACACGAGATATCCGATATCTAACTCCACGGACCTCGAAAAAAGCCTAAAACTTGAATGATAGGAATGCATTATAATGTACATTGTTACTGGACCAACGTCAATAACCCTCACCCTCGTCCTCGGCGCCGCTATCACTCGAATATTCGCCATCTTCGCCACTACTATCGCCTTCCCAGCTGCTGCGTCCAGCATCGCTCTGATCATCGTCATTAATATCTTCGCTCGCGCTGGCGTTGTTGTCATCGCTGTTGTCGCTGTCGCCATTACACTCGCTAGCCTCGTCCCCATTTACCTCTGTAATTTCATCCCCTTCGCCGCCGCTGAGATGATCCCCTAAGCCTGCTTCCCCATCACCAGTCCCAACCACGCCTCCGGAAACATTACCCTCAGATGCGATGTCTTCATTCGCTGGGAGTCCCAGATCGGAAAATCCTGGATTGTCCATCTGATGTGAAGTGCTGTTCGGCCTCGGTACAGCAGTCTGTGGGTCGACGTGGCCAATGCCACCACCGTGGAAGCGCATGAACATATCGCAGTCAACAATCCTGTCGTTGCACAAGGCCGGGAGGGTGAAAGGGTGTATCAATCGCTTAAAAAGAAATCTGCTCTGCTTATCGGTTTACATAGTAAGAGTTCCAGTCCCCCTGCTCATCCTGGACGAATGATGCGCGTTTGATCCGATTCCGACCGTCTAACACAACGTCCCGATGTTTAGAAAAGGCGGGTATGACGTGACACGCGCGGATCACATCGTTTGGAGAGACGAAACTAAACGCTGCATTGTCACTTAGGGGGAGGTATGCAATCTCTGGTAAACCAATTTCGTTCGAGACGCGGTCAAACCACCAGACCCAAAGGAAATCGACGCGCTTTGGGAGTGAACGTATGCCCGTACCCGTATCGGTGACTGTAGCGTGATAGATACCTAAGACCCGAGCGTACCAGAACGGGCCTTGTTGTGTGGGATCACCTGTCACTGTCATGGTACAATCGCGTCCGGATTTGAGGCTGATCGCGTCTTGACCACGACGGGCATCATATGTCGTGTAGTTAAACCTAATGCCGGAATGTGAGTGGATGGTATCATCTTGAATACGGAGCGCGCGACGATCTTCATTCGAGTACTCTTGGCCACGATGCGAATCCCCCCGGCTTTCGGAAATGAGGAAATCTTTGAGATCCGACCAAAATCCCTGTTGGATAAACCAGTTTAAGGAGGAGCGAGCGTGAATATGGATATTGGGCCCATACCTGGACCGCCGGATCAGCGAGGTGCTGCTGCACGAAGCCCGCAACCGAGAATTTTTCTGACGCTCTTTCACCCATATTATACCTGGCAGATAGATCGCCTTTTTTGCGTGGTTTCCTACGCGCCGACTTCGGCTTTTGTATCTCTGAGGCACCGGTGAGAATCACATCAACTTCATCCTCAATATGCTGAAGTCGATGCTCGACAGTTTCCATCTTGGCGATCTGCTTATTTGCGGTCTTGGTTTTATTCCCTCGCCGATATCTTGATTTTGTTGTTTGGTGCTCGAGCTCACTCTAAAAAGTGCAATACGTTTTGGTTAGACGGTCTCAATAGCAAGAATGTGGAGTAAGATAGCATACCCGGAGTGACGAGTAGCTCTGCAATGATCCAAAAAACTGGATGTCGATTGGCCACTCCCCAAGGGCGTGAAATTTGGGACGGTCCAAGGTGTAGTAGACCATCATATCATCGTCCATCTGGGTGGTTGGTAACGAATTGCTCGCTGAAGGCCCTGCCTGCTCTGATTGGGCGGCTTTCTTTGCCCTTTTACGCGCGATAGCTTCGCGCTCTTTGGTCGTTTTAGTTGTCTTGAACTGTGGACAAGTTTCTGTTGCGAAAGCTCGGATAAGCTTTCCATAACGGAGCAGAGCTTGCTCAAGGTCGTGCAATGTAATCTCGGTGTGGAGGCAAAGCTTTGCGAGACTGTGGAGATCGCCAGCAGCCACAAGTAACTCGCACACCGTCTTGTCGTGCGGGTCATGAGAAGCTACTTGTGGCAAGTTTTGGGTCCTATGCGCGCGGGGGAGTGATGATCGCGATGCGTTGTCGTAATCCTGTAGATCAAAGCGTGATCTGAGCGAACTAGGCAAATCGAGATGGTCGCAAACCCGTAGAAGGCCGTACCATGTATCCCTGTTCCGTCGGGACACAATCGTCGCCGCGATCGTTGTCATCATCGTCGGTGTGCCAACCCTCTCCCCGTTCTTCCTGATGCCACACCATAGAATCCTTCGGCTCTTGATACCATGCGTGACCCTCGTCCGAGTCATATTCAAATTGCTCGTCCAACTCGGAATCAACAGCAGTCTCGCGGGCGGGAGCACCGGATCGTGCGGCCAAATCAGATTTTTCCATTGTAAGGTGGCGTATGAATCAGCGTTCGTGCGATCAGCCAGCAAGTTGTGTGGTACACATTGCGCGTATGCTTCTAGTAGTACGAAATGAGCGCAAAGAACGTCGTCGAAGAGAGATACGTAAATGCGCGAGCAGGGAAGGTGTACTGGCGATGGCGGCACTAGTACTGATGAGAGTTCACTTTGAGCCTGAAGATATATGAATCAGATTAATATTGCACGACGCGCGCTCGCGCGGCTGATATCGCGAAGCTGATCAGCGTCGGCGTCGGATATACCCTAAGGACGATAGCTTTAGCAAATTTGAATTTTCCCAAGGATTTCCGCATTGGTATATATGTATGGGAAATCTTTGGTATATTCCCGGGGAAATTCCAATTTACACAAAGATTTACTATGCTGCTGATTTTCCACTTTCCACTGTGGGGGAGGACCACCGGCTGCAGTCGGCATCGTCGTCAGTAGCATCCGAGGGTCGGGTCCACGACGCGGCCCCCCGTCGTTCGGGCTTTCTGCTATCTCTGCTCATCCGCCCATTAAAACGTTAACAACAAGCAGCCATGATCACAGCTCAGATCGCGAAAGCGGTCCTCAATCAGCATCGCCTCGCCAATCACTACAGTTCGTGGACACCGCTTCTTGCATGGCGTTACTCATGGCACACTTTGTATAATGTGGACTGCAGGCAGCGGTACTAGTAGCGACCCGGAGCCCCTCGCCACCGCTTCAGCCGAAACACTGAAGCTCCTCATAAGGAAGGAGGGTATGACAATTCATCTACGCTGCTTGCAATTCGCTGATCAGATTAATATCAACGCGCCACCAGGCCTTGCTGGTCTTGGTTTAGATGCTGTCAAGGAAGAGATTGTCCAAGCAGTAGCGGCGAGCTTGGAGGACCGGCTAAGTACGGCGGTGGAAGGTGCTGTGACGAGGGCAATGGTATCATTGCAAGAAGGCAAGCCTCTCAGATTGCACAACAGTCAGGTCCGCCTAACTTTCTGCTGTGCAGACATGAGCGCGCTGCAAGGCGAGGTCAAAGGGTTGCGAGGCGAGGTCAAAGGACTCCAAAAAGTGGTCGGTGAGGTGAAGGGTCTGGCGACCAAAAGCGCCAGACTGGCAGCCATAGTAAGTGCGCGCTTTCTGTTTTGGCTGTATCGCTCAATCCAGCTTCTTGGACAGAGTCACAATAGATGGGCGGCCCAAAACGGGACCGGAGAGTTTGTAGAAGTGCCTTACCTCGACGGGAGTGAACCAGACGTCTGTCATTTCCTCACTTCTCCTTCCCCACCCTTCCACACTAACCGATATCCCGAACTAACTGCAGCTTCCTGTAGAAGGTATTCTCCCCCTTGTTGGCCCGGCGTCTCTCAACTTGGATATCCTCAAAACCATCGCAACTGGGCATGGCATCAAATTAGAAAAAAATATCAGAAAGGCTGACATGGTAACAAAGATCGAGAAAGCAATCGGAATCTATCAGAGAGGCCTGGATTCTTGACCTCGACTTTCGAGGCATATGTGTACCGCCCTACAAGTTATAACCGCTGTATCACCCCGCCATACCTATGTGAAATGCACGCGTCATGGCACCCCGAGCACGGCGCAAGGCCGCAAATTAGAAGCATGCGCAAGACGAGACATAATATTTCCCCAAGAGATGTCGCGCGGCGATTGAAGAAAACTTGGGCGAGCGGTCGGGCGAAACGCGTCGGTGCAGCCGTGACCGGCTTGCCGTATCAGTGCATAAAGCAGCTCAAGTTGGCAATTTTCACACCTACTAGGTACATCCCGGACATGTAAAAGTTGAACCTCAGGGGTCGATTTACTAGTGGAATCAGAGAACGACGCAGCGTCACGAATCTTTGGTCCCATGGCTGCGTCACTGCTGATCCTGCTCTCTGGGTCGCAGGCAGGCAAACGGGCTCGTGATCACGTCCTTAGTCACTCCACCAGCGTGACCTCGCGTTCTTTTATCGAACACACGCGGTTTACCATCCATAGGAGCTGATGACTGGGTGGATACTCCTATCGGGGATGACACACCTGCACAAAAACGCCCGAAGAAGGAGCAGATCGTATCTAGCTAGACATCCTGTTGCTTATTGCTTTGCTCTCCTACCTCGCGCCGCAAGTCGCTGCCTTGCGCTAATTAAGTCCTTGTGCGCGGTTCTAGTACTCCGGCGCTAGTTCTCATTGAAATCCGAGGAAAATAGCCAAGGATCACTATCAGCTTGCGCCGTGTCCGCACGGGCTGTTTTAAAGATGTACCGTGGAAGGTGAATGAAGCCCGAGCCCAAGCTACATGTCATGGAGGTCATCTCCCTCAGCCCCCTGAGCGCTTTCAATACATGCTGTCATAGTCCTCCTACGGCGACCACTAGATTACTATGTCACCTCTGTAAGCACAGCCCATCCTCATCAAGCCCCATCCCTCGTTTGTCATACATCTCGCGGCTGCCCTGTCTACGCTTTGCACACAAAGGAGGTCTATTTCATGAAGGACGCCTGGAGAATTGATCGGGAAAGTTTGATACGCGAAGGTGATATCTGCTGAGGTGCGGCGCTACCCTTTATTACATGTATCACGCTGGGCACGAGAGAGATCGCTACTTGTACTATTAATGCTTCCTCGCGGGTTCGAGCGCGTGTTGGGCACATTCTAGGCGCTGCTCTATGTCAGCAGGGGGAGTCAATACCTTCTCCCCGGCCTCTCCCTCCAGCTAATCCGTCAACTGCTTCCACGACGTCAGAGCGAACTCCTGCTGGCCAATGACGACGTCCCTGTCGCCCGGTCCTCCCCCCTTGAGTCGATTGTGCTCCCAATTCATAGAAACGTGGCTTTGCTCCAAGGCATCCTCGCTCACGTAGCAAAGGTCCCCGTGGCAAGCGGCGCGAAAGGTCAGAACGGCGTGCATGACGACGGGTCGGGCAATGTGCCACGTGGCGCGCTGGGCACACACAAACTCGAGTCCCTCGAGATCTTTGACGGCCTGCTCGATGTTATTCCGGTTCGGAACAATGTGGTAATGCTCCATCCACCTGAGGTTACACCATGTCGGAGGCCACATCGGCCACAGCTTTTCTCCTTCACACGTGAACAGCAGCTGCGCGAACCCAGGGAAATCGATGTACGAATGGGTGATGGCGCCGTGGGGACTTGGCGTGGAGTGCAGCGTCGGCCTCTCCCCGAGGTTTCGCGGCTTGGCTGGTTTTGACACGTCGATCTCGGCTTGGGAAGTGGCCTAGACCGTGTTCGTGATGGCACGGGGAAAGGTGAATGGCTTGGAATACATGCCTGGCGACGTGGCCAAGATGTCGGGGATGTTGTAGATCCGACTGTCCTCGAAGTGCCACGACTCCCGGTTCTGATTCCTGATCAAGCCAGCCACGAACTTGGCTTTGGTGACTCGGTCGTTGACGCTGCTCGCGTCCACGTTGATAATCTCCGCCTCGGGCGCATGCTGGAGGTCTTCCAAGTCGCATGCCGTGTCGGGCACATCCTCAGTCCAGACTTGGTTTTTCCCCTCCGCTGTGCCGTCTCAGCCCGTTTGGATGGGCACCTTCCTGTCCACCAGCGCTTGGAGAACTCTGTCCCCGATGCCAAACACCGACGCGTCCGGGTGGACGCACTGCCGCCAATACTTCAAGAGCCAGCTGGCGCTCAACATGTCGTCCGGGGCCGGCGAGGGCAAAGAATGCGCGTCTTCGAACACGGTACTGCCAGACACGCTTCTGCCAACGATATGCCTGCGTGAGCGTGGTGCATACAATGTTTTCCGGGTCGTCACTCACCCGCAATCCGAGGCCTGAGCAAGCGGTATGTCGGGAACGGATTTTAGATCCTGTGACCTTTGCTCGTCTTCTTCTGCATGCCCTCGTCAGCACTCTCAGCGTGCTGGAAAAATGCAAAATGGCTGCACTTACCCATCTTGACTTTGAGCGCGCGGCGCTCCCTCTGTCTCCTCGCGTTGTCCTCCTTTTCCTTGGCCTCCTTGGCTTCCAGAGTATGCAACTGACTGGTCTCCTCGCTTGTGAGCGCGCGAGGATCATGATTGCCCCTCGCCCTGAGACTCTTCCACGTCTCCTGGACGCGCTTTCGTTGGGCCCTACGCGCGGATGCCTTTCCCTGAGCTCGGGGAGTGGTGACCTTGGCCTGCCTCAAAGGGCGTGGGTTATGCATCGCTGGCATTCAGGGACGTGGAGACATGGGTACTTCGTACGTGGAGAAAATTGGTCTGAGAGGGCGGAGCCTTGCACGACACCACATAAAGGGTCTGGCGCCAAACACATCAAGCCGTGCTGGAATCATCCGGGATCTTGCAGCGCATCGGCGACGGCTCGACGTGAAATGCGTGCGCCTCGGAAAACTGGTCTCACGCCCGGTATATATGGGACTCGCACGCGAGGGTGTGGAGATGGGCATGACCGGGTGGACATTATCCATTTTTTATGTCAACGATGCAATAAATATGCCGGGTAGACACGACTACCGCTTACATGGGGGATCCAGTACTTGAACATGTTGTACAGGAGAAACTCGAGAAACTCGAAGAGGTGGTAGCGGCCATCGGATTCACCATTTTCATTCCATACGTTCCACCGTAAGCCAGCGTTTGAAGGCTGGATAATCGGCCACGGAAGCTGGCAAGATTGTCGGCGGCATCTATGTCTGCGCAAAATTGATCCAAGCCCTCGAGGATGTGCATCGCGTGCGAATGGGGGTATGACTCGGGAGGTTAGTGACCGAGAATGGAAGTGACGGGCGCATAGCTCCGCACGTGAAGGATGAAGCATAGGGTGTGCTGGGGGCCAGATTCCAATACACGATTTCCTATAGTAAAACACGTGGGGCATATGGGGCCCATACGGTCGAGGTAGCTTGTGGTTTTGGAGGAGAACGCGCGGGGGGCGGCGAGGGATGCGCGGACGACATAACTTGTTGGACTTGATGCGGGGCCTGCGAAAAAACGAGTGTTGGGTCAAATTGCACAATCATGATTAGACGTTGAATCCAGCACCGAGAAAAGACGAACCTTCAAGGCTTCGGCAACCTGTTCAATTAGGACCCAATCTGCAGGGAGAAGTGCATGCTTCCGAAGTTCGCTCTGGGATGGCCGCGCGAGGAAGACCTCGATGCACTTCCAAAACAGGGATCAATGATAAATATTTTGACTAGCTGAGAAAGTAAAAAAAACATACGCTACGAAGCTGGAGCAGTCTTTGAAGCATCAAGTAAGTCGAAGACCACCGTATTCCTAGGTCAAGTACGAATTCCAACGGCACAAGCAGCTGGGGAAGAACCGCAAGCACAACACTACGGAACTCATCCTTGCGCTGCGATGATGACTGGACCTGAAGTATTAATAAGTTAGAATCGTGGGTTGTAGGAGGATTCAGGAAATATGAGAGGAAAATAAAGGAGGCACATACTGCGCGTATCAAATCGCGTGCTGCAGTTAAAATTGTGCGACGAGCAGTGCCGGGCTGAATGTCATTGAGCTGGGTGGTGAGAGAGCCAGCAGCGTCGAGAAGTGATGTCACACCCAGATGGACGATGTGGGGGAAGCACCTAGTGAGTTGCAATACTTAAGATCAGTATCACGATCTGCACACACAGTGGCGGAAACGAGTAGCATATGTATAGTATGTGAAAGTAGCCGACGCAAACGACATAATGTACTAGCTACGACAATTAATGCCTACCCGATTCTATTCGCATCTTGATCAAACTCGAGGCTGGGATTACGCGCACGGAGAATCCGTTCAATGTGCGCCATTGCTGCCTTATTATCGCTCGCATTGTCAGCGGTGAGGTGGCCCAGCTGCCATGAAATCCAGCATGTTAGTCACCGTCTTTTCAAACAAGGTGGGGTAGGGGCTACCTTCTCAGGGATGTCATAGTAGTCAATAATCTCCACGAGCGCATTTGCAATGTTCAATCCTGTGTGGCTACCAGGGAGATGGTGGAACGCGAGGAGGTCCGAGCGAGTTGAGAGAGTTCCGGTGTCACGATCACGAGTGATCCAGTGCCCGGTAACAGCAAGGTATGGATGCTTGGACACCGAGGACCAGATGTCAAAGGTGAGGGGCACCTTACCCATCGCAGTTTCCTTGATTAAAACCAGTTAGTGCCTGTCCAACTTCACAAATCAAGAAAAAAGGTGTGTAGCATACCGCAATGTCAATACGGATATCGTCCGTTGCCCCCAGCCACGCCCTCAACACCATGTTCCCGATTTTAGCAGCATGGGGAATATCTTCATCCGTGAGCTCTGCGGAGACAAATTGGAGGAGGTCGCGGAACTCCGGGCTCTCGACAACGCGAAGAGACTGTTGTAATATAGAGGTAGTTAATTACATATATATATCAAGTAATGACAAGTAGGGATTTAGGAGCAACGTACCTGATCATCTGCAACAATCCAGTTCAACAGTGCCTTGTGGAATACGTCGCGCGAGAATGTCTGCGGAGGCTTGTATGACTTGAACTCTTCGGCGAGCTCAGGGATAGACATGGGGAGCTTGTATAGGCTGCAAGCGTTCATGTAATCCTGAGGATGGTGCTTTCCGATGTGCTGGCGGAGGTTGGTATTTGACGTGTTCGGGCTGTAATGATGCCTGTTTATGAAATTATCAATATCACAGATATAAGTCAAAGGAAAATTCTGCGCTCACTGGCAGAACCGACAAATAAGAGGATCCTCTCCGCCTGTGCGCTGGTTAAAGAAAAACCATATATCGCGGGTCTTCATACTGGTAATATTCTTCTTGATTTGCTGAGACGAGGTTGCGGGAGACTCGGAGTCGGAAGCAGTCGAAGCAAATGAGCTTGAGGGTTGCAACCCAGAGGTGGGCTGAGAAGGTGGCATTGCAGGGAGAGAATGGGACAAGAGAACCATATTGGTGAAAAACAGCAAGCGCACCCTTGATATTTATGCAGAATTGCCCTTCCAAAGACATGCTTAACTTCGTCATTTTTGCCCAAGCCTCAGGCATACGCTACTTCTGTCTGTTGTACAATACGTCACCGGGAATGCAATGAAAAAAATTGACCGCTTTTGTTTTACGTTTGCTGATGCGTGCCAAGAACATCGAAAAAGATGGCTGTAAATTATTATAGCAGATGACGGTCGTATTTGATGCTAGGATTGATGAATGTGTGTCTTAAACGATGATAAATGAGTGGGTGCACATCATATTTGATGATAAATTATGATAAATTGGAATGGATGGCCATGACGAATGGTCGGGCACCGGGGCGGGGAGGTAATGGTGCGTGATGGCGGACTCTGCTACTCTGGCGTTGAGCGCACTTGAGAGACGAAGCTCTTCGGATCTTTTACATAATGGCCCGACAGCTTGAGCCGACCTTGGTCGACCGTGTGGGAATTTCCCTGATGCCGAAGCTGGTCTAAGCCGTTGGTTCCTGAGTCGCTGACTAACGGAGCCGAAGTCGAGCAATACTCTGGCCGAAGGAGAACACTAATTGCACAGCATTCTTTAGGCAAACGAATCCTTGTGATGTAATGACCGTATGCGCATCGAGATCGTGACCTGCGCGCTCTTGTCGTGCTCTTGTCGTGCTCTTGTCCGCCCATCGTCCACTTGCCGTTCTTCACGGGCTTTCGACAGTACTTGCAGCCTTTTCGTGTCAAGTTGCTCGCACGTTCTGTACTCCAGGCAAGGCCTTTGGTTCCGGATTGGCCAGATTCGCGTCTGGCCGCGCATACGCGACTGTCCTGCACCACCACCTCTTCCACGTCCACGTCGTCGTCAACATCTATGCAAGACCCGTTTCCACTCCCCTCAATAATGCACAACCATTCATCGCCAACGTCAATGCCCAGCAGCGCTTTCGGCAACAGCAGTAACTACTTCAACGATCACAACAACAGCGCTCTCGGATCTTATACACCGTCGGCGCCTGCTCAGACCATGGTAAATGCAGTAAATGCAGTAAATGTGATCAATCCATGACTTGCCCTAGCTCACACGCATCTTAAAGAACCCCATTCTGTCCGAGCAAATGATCATGGATGCAATGAAAGGCTTTGACCACCAGCTGCAGCTGATGCGTGGCAGCAGCCAAACGTATCCACCGGTTTGACCACACCTCCAGCTAATACCGAGTCCGGCAGCGGCCAGAATAAGAAAATTGCGCTCAAGATCCTCTGTGAGTGATGAATCAATAAAGACTTGCGCTTGCGCGCGTGAGGCTGGGATTTATCAAACTTTCGTTTTTTGGAGGCAAGGAGCCAGTGGTACTCAAGCATGGTACGCATATCACGTCGCTGTCTGTATAGAAATTAATGTCTGTCAAATGTCGCCGCAGTTGAGGCCGCCACGGCAGCATCGTCGGCTCCCAAGGATCGCACTGCGCCGAGCAACATGGCCACAACTCAGCAGCCTGCATCGACATCCGTGGCTCATACCACGTCAGATGATGTCTTCGTGCCCATCCCTTTCGATCTGTGCGGGGGATTGGGGCCAAAGTACGTACTGCGTCAATTCTCCCTGCGTACAAGGCATACCGATAAACAAAAATCATTACTAGAAACCTACTCTCCATCGATCACAGCACCTCTCACCCCGATGCAACCAGCGAGGAATGCGCAATCGCTTTCAAAGCGCTTGACGACGAGGAGCTCAAGGTGTGTAGCACTCAAAGATTGGGCATTCAAATGAGGCTAATCCACTCCTTTGTTAGCGGTACAGGGCACTTGGCCAGAAACGTCGACACGAGATGAAAGACAAGTGATCAAGGATTCAACGGGATTCAGGAGCATTTATAGAGAGCGCGAGGGTGTGGATTGGGGGGATTTGGCGGGATTCAGCAGGATTTGGTGTGGTATTCAGAGGGATTTGGATGGTTTCAGGAGGGGCGCACGCGAGGGGGGGGCGACGAGCGGCGGCAGGGGGTGACGAGTGGCGCGGTAGCATTTAGGTGTATTTTCAGGCATTCGCAGATGTTTTACAAGCACTCCACAGCATTTCTCTCCGTGTATATTTCTCGCACTTCCAAACAATACTTTCTAATCCTTTTAAATGCAAAAAGGTGTCCCAAACCAAAGCCTTTCAAAGATTTATGTGCCATTTATATGACATCAGCCCCGAAAAATCCATACAAATGCATCCCAATCCTCCCGGGTTTTCACTGGGCCTTAGTCCCCCTCAAATATTTGCTTTGTCTCGCTCATCCTTTTCTTTGTGTCCGTCCTTTCTGACCTCGTTCATTATGCTTGCGTCACGATCGGAGTTTTTATTGCTTGCGTATGTACGCACGGCTGTGTCCTCCTCTGGCTGCGTCATGTTTTATGCGTGGCGCTGTCGTAATCTTGTGCTCTTCCCGACGCCCCACCTACATACCTATTAATTATCCGGCTTTCCGTATATTTGTACCTCTTCCTTCTTTTCGCGTCTCTCCCTGGGTCGTCTGCAACGCACGGTACACATCACTTGAAAGTTTCGTCTGTCTGCGAAACAGCCGAAGTAACACTGGCTGTGCTCGATTTCCAATCTCTCTCTCGCGTGCAGACTCGTCTCGGATGTGGTACTTCCCTCATATTTGCACCGCCGCACAATCGTTTCCCGGTGGTCAGGTGCTGAAGATCTTTCCGCGTTTATCGACTTGTGCGCGCAAGGTGCTCTGAGGCGTAAGCAGCCTCTTGTTCCCGCTTTCTCTCCCCGTCCCCCGGCATGGTCAGAGAATATAATGTCGTGCGTAATTTAGGAGACGCCCTCACCCACTGGGTCAACCTCCGATCTCTTGCGCTACACAACACTCACCGCTTGTGCCAGTTTGATCAATGGTTCATACTTTAGATTGCCGACTTCCCGTCTCTTCACACTGTTCATTTGGCGCGATACAGCCACGAAGATACAACCCCCTTGCTTAACCTCACTGCCTTCCGCGACATCTCCTTGTCCCGCCCGACATATAATCAACCTATCGGTACTTCAAATGTCTTGCATTCGTCCTCTTCGACAATGCCGAGAACAATCAAACTCGTTGGAGTAGATCTCGATTTCGATCTCTCTCTTCCTTGCCATTCTTCCGGCGCTGTCAATGGCCTTCTAGTCACGGCACTCTGGTTTCACATGTCTGTCTTGGATTTACAACACTTGTGTGCGCACCGGTGGGGGCTGGACCTACTACCTCGCCCTTTTCCCTCTGCGCGCACTTTCGGAGCCCCGCATCACGCGGAGTGGGCTCGGCTTCCGGTTAAAAGGGCGTTCCTTGCTCGTCTCTATTCATTGGGGGGCCTTTGGAGCTCTTGCAGATTGCTGGAAGCTGCCACTTGAAGGTGAAACTGGGCCGATTGCCGAATACTAGAAGACATATATAGCTGCTGCATCTGTCTTCAAGAATTTGGCTCCTCCGGCGGCGACACGGGCGCGCAAAGTTTTTTTTCAACTGTGAACTTTCTCCGTTTAGGCCATCCCTTGTTCCAAGTAGGCATCAAATATCCTTGTCGCGTATTGGTACTGATTCCGACCAAGCAGGTCAACGACTCCAGGCCAACGACGCAAATGGAAAAAGACGCCCAAGATTTGTTGTTTCCTGTATTCATTTAGCTACGATCTACTCACGCGTGCTGGCAGAAAAACTACTCCGTCTGTGGCCTGCGGAGAAACACAAGGATCTGGCGATGGAGCTCTATGGCGAGTAGAAACCTCGGCTATCTTCTTCGGTAAACAAATTGCCCCGAAGGATTGGCGGGCTAAGCTGGCTGCCGTTGAAGTCACCGTCCGGCTCGCTCTCACGCCTTGGATGATCGGTCGCTCGGATGCTACGTTCTCGGCCGGGATCCAAGGAGTTCATATCGTGAAGGACGCAGCCCCACCTAAGGCACTCAAATAAACTAGACGACGGTGTTCCGCAATTTTTCATCCCAAAGAAAAGAAAAGTATGGACCTTTTGCTGGAGAATGTCTCCTTACTGACTACTCTGACTTGCTTCGTCGACATGACATCGGTGAAATCTTCATTGCTGTTTCCTAACGTGTAATCATATCTCCGTATACAGCCGGATATCATCTACTAGCGCGTCGAACGTGAAGATATATGTGCGCGATCTTGTGTTGGTCGTGTGCTTGTTTATACAGCGGCAAGGTGCCCGTGCAGTCGCGTTTACGTGACGCGCTTCCAAGTTATGATTGCCACACGCCGGCATTTTTCAAGACCCGGCGGGTTGTTTCTGTTGAAATTCGGGTTGACAGTGGTTGGACGAATAAAGAACAAGTGGATTCGCGTTTAGCTTGAGCAGCAGTAGCTCGCCGTAAACGCGTAAAGAGCATACAGGCGTATAGACGGAAAATTTAAATCAATCAAATGCTTACATAAGAACTGCAAGCCACCACGCGTGAAACTGCAAAACCAACAGTTTCTGGACAGCGCTTCCTGATCATGAGGGCGCCTTCGGTGTACCATCATCTCCCGCCATTTGGGGCGGCCCCCATCATTTGGGTCATCAGTGCAGCGCGGCAATCTGGTTGGCTCGGAGCCGCTTGCCTTACATTATTTGGTACGACGATATTTCTATGTCCATAATGCTGTACAATTCAATTCGAATATTACTTTATGTGGAAGGTGACTCAAATGGTGGGTGCCGCCTCGAGCAGCGAGCTGGAAACACGTCTTGGTCGAAACCTGAGGTTTTTCAGCCTCCTAGGTTCGCAGGGAGTGTGATTGAATAGGGGGGAGATACAGAAAAGTAAACGCGGGGAAACAAGCCATAAGCAAAGGAAAAGGAAAGGCCTGTGTGAAGGGAAGCAGACATGGCTAGCGACGCTGGCGCCCCGCTTTGTATGGGTGGACCGACTCCATCATACTTTTCACCGCCTGTCCGGCCTTTTGATGAGACCTGGCAGCAGGGGCAAACCGACTTAGCTGGGGGTCGTTGCTGTCTCCTCCGACCGCCCTCGCGGTCTTGGCCGGGGGTGAGCCTCCATGGCCCAAAGGCGCCCGGGGCCGTTTCTCGTCGCCACCGGCTCTCTGAGGCGGAGGCGCTGCACCGCCTGTCGATCCTATGACTTCGACTGCATTGTGTTACCGGCTTGTCAGTTCGTTAGCGCTGAAGAGAGGGGGGCAACTCACGCGAATCCGACGACTCGCCGCCACCATCGATAACTGCTGTGTACACTACTGAAATGTAAGGTGCGCGCTGTCTGCCCGCAAATGATCGGAACTCACCGGCATTCGCCGAACTCCCGGCGCGTTTGGACGTGTTATCGCGGCCGGGCCCCCCACTCGTCTTTGAGCCGCTGGCTTGGCTGGGCGCGCGCGCGCTGCTTGAGGCAGGGCCAGGAGCAGCAGGCCGTCGTCGCAAATGGAACTCGTCCCCGGTAAGACTCTGGTACCCGGGACCGCGCACCGGAGGCCTTGGCCTTGGCCTGCCGGCGGCCGGTAGTCGTGGAGTCCACTGCTGGTCCAGCGTGCGCTGCTTGGAAGGAAACGTGCGGGGGCCATCGGCTGAGGGCAAGGCAGCTGGTGTCTCGTGGTCGGAGAAGCCCTCAATCGAGAGCGCCCGCTGCTTTCCCTTGTTGGCCGGCATGCTGCTGGCTTGTGGTGCAAAGTCATGGGGACAGTCGGGAGATGCGGGCTGCGCCCCATCACATCCTGGGAACGCGCCCGACGATGGCTCTGGCGTACCATGGACATATATGGTCGGCTTGGGGCTGCTTGGCGTAACGGCGCCCTCGCTTGGGCTGCTTGGCGATGCTGGGGACGGGCGCCTGGGCTGGGCCGACGGCGGCGCTTCGTCGTAAGGCGTTGTTGCCAAGGAGTCCTCAACCACGTCGAACGCGTCGATATCCATGGCGGTGTAATCGCCATGGGCCCACGGAAGCTCCTCAGCGTGCGCCGTTCGCCTCTCGGCGGGCCCGCACGGTAGCTCCCCGGGGATTGAGCTGTCCACAAAGGACAAGTCGTCACTGGCAAAGCCGGATAGTCCGGCGGGTGAAAGAGGCGCAGGCGACGGCAGCGCGCGGGCTGGACTCGCGGGAGCAGTGGGAGAAGAGGCGGCCGCTGGCGTGAAAGCTGGGCTTGCGGCCACGACCGACGGCGCAGCAGCAGTAGGAGCTGCCTGCTCAGGCGGTGGCGCAGGCTGTGTGACAATGGCGGACGTTGTCACCTTGGCGGGTGCTGCGGCAAGCGATCCGGGCTCTGACACAGGGGCCGCTTCCCCGGCGTCTACGTCCTTTACCAGACCCGTTGGGGGTGTGGCGATGGCCGGAGTAACTTCTTGATTGTGTGACGCAGGCTCAGAGGTGAGGGGGGCTGCATTCTTCTTTCCCTTGCCCTGCGGCGCCTTCTTCTTCTTCTCCTTCGTGACCTGGGCACCCTGTGGCTCCACAGCGAGCGGCGATGGGGGTGTGGTGGCAATGGGAGCCTCTTCCTGAGGGCGTGGCTCGGGCGCCATGGTGGCCGCCGCCTTCTTCTTGCCCGTGCCCCTCGCACTTGCGACCTGAGCATGGCCGCCGCTTTCGCCGTGCCGCGGCTCCGCTAAGGCCAAGGGCTGGCTGTCGTCATCGTCCTCTTCTAGGGCGAGAGTGTCGCCATTGAGGAGCGCCTGGAGGGCTGTTCAACAGGGGGAGGCGTAAGTCATCCGCGCTGGAGCGGATTGTGCGCGCGCGCTCACCTTTCGCGCTGGCGAACCCTTGCAGCATCTGGTCCTTGCCTACTGCAAGGCGGCTCATAATCATGTCGGTGCTGTTCTCGGCGAGGAGGGGGTGGATGATGATGTCGCCGCGCTGCCCAGCGCGGCACAAGCGACCGTGGAGCTGCCTCTGGTCAGCAGCCCCCCATTGTACATCCTGCAAAACAAAGCTCCAATCAGAAGAGCGTGTTGGGCCGAGAGCAACTTGAGGGTGCACTCACCATGGGGACGAGGACAGACGCGCGGGCAACGTTCAGTCCGGTCGCGCCAACGGAAGACAGCACCATGACGTAAGATGGCTCGTTCCGGTCGGATGGGTGCGGCCCGTCGGCATTGAACTCTTTGAGCAACCGAGCGCGTTTCGCGGCGGGAATCTTACCGGTCAGCGTGGAGCACGGGATTCCCATCAGATGGAGAATCTACAGGGAACGCATGAGACAACAACGGTAACCGCGGAGGGGACGCGGCCGCACCTTGCTGATCAGTTCCACGTAGGACGTGAAATTGACGAAAATGAGGACCTTGATCGACTGCGCATGGCCGATCAAAGGCCTTCGCCGGGACTCGGCGGGCGCCGTCGGGACGACCTCGAGCTCCCCGCGCTTCTCGGCTACGTGGGCGCCGTACATGGCCCATAGCGCCTCCTGCGTGGGGAGGGGGCGCTCATCGCCATTCTCGTCCCACTCTATGTTCGTGCGCAGGCGCTCAAAGATCGTCATAGTGGCGGGGTCCTTGTCGCGATACGCACCGACGTAGTGCTGGACGATGCGGATGACAGCGTTGATTTTGGTAGAAGGGGACGCCACATATTCCTCCAGGGTGACGTCGCTGCCCCGGGTGACAATGGCCTGGGGTTTGCCGCAGTGAAGGAGGGCCGTCCGGTAAGGCGTGAAAAAACTCTAAGGGGAGAAAATATATGTTGGGCGGAGTAGGGGCGGCGTCGATCAGGAGCAGCTCACCGTCTTATTGTACACGCGGCCCGGGGAGCCATGCCTGGGCGGGTGGAGGCTGCGGGTCAGCAGGTGGCCTCGCTTCAAGGCGAGGACGCAAAGCTCACATGTTCATGACGCGGGTAGTCTCGGCAGACAACACCTCGTCTTCCAACGTGGACAGGCGGAGCTTGCAGGGGACGATCCACTTCGGCAGGCGAGGAACGAGCGGCAGCCCAAACGTATCGGTGCTGGCCGCCGTGCGGCGGATGGTGTGCGGCCTAATGAGCGCACTTACCCGCTCCAGAGCGGCGGCGTTGTGCAAGAACGTCTGACTTGCCGCTGCCGGCACGGAAGCCCCAGGGTTCGCCACGGCCTGCATGAATGCGTCCATTTCGGATTGACCCGGGTTTTCGCTCCTTGCCCTTGCGATCACGGACCGCACGTCTTTTGCCTGCTGCGCGGCCTCGGTGCACCCGTCGAGAGACCGGAATCCCGGCAGCTGAAGCATTGCAGCTTGGTGTACGAGGTCCTGGACACAAAACCTACGACGTCAGTGCGTTACGGATCATGGGGACGCGAAGCGGCTGCGCACCATCGTGCTCGTAAGGAGCGGAGTGGCCGTCATGCCCAACACGACCTGCGCAGTTAGCCCTAAATGCAATACGCCGCGGGCATCGGGCCCAAAATTACGGAACTGGTGGCATTCGTCGACGGCAACCGCAGCCCACGCCACGTCGAAGAGGCTCAGAGGGGTGCCGTGCACACCGGCGACGCCTTTCCGCTTGCCGATGGCGAACTTATCCTTGGGCTGTGAAGTAAAGACCGCGCCGTACTCGCGCTTCAGCGCCTAGCAACGCGGGGTCAGCAGGCTAAAGCTGATGAGGTCTCGACGGCAGGTGCTTACATTGCTGGTCGTGAGCACGATGCGATTCCCAGGAGCAGTGCGTGCGACCTTGAGGGGGCAGCGGGGGCTCTGCCACCATCCGGCGCGCTCGGCGGCTGGCTGGTTGTATACGATCACGTCGAAGCTACCGTCGCTCGTGAAGGCTTTGATCTCCGCTGCAAACTGAGCCGCGAGGGTGCCGTTGAGGACGATGAGGAACGGACCCTCGAATAGGATGGGCTTGAAGTAGTTCCCGAACACCGGTGTTTCGGCTGGCAAGAGAGAGGGGTCAGCGGGTCCTGGGACGAGTGCGCGGCGGTAAGGCGTACCAATGCAAGGGGGGCGAGGCAGCCCCTTCGGTATTCGGTCTAGATAGTCCCTGGTGAGAGAGATGAAAAGGATGACGAGAGCGGTTTTGCCAAGGCCGACGTCGTTGGCGATGAGCGTGGCCAAGGTCTTGCGGGCCTCTCGAGCAACGTCCTCAGCGAACCACGTCCGAGAAATAAGTGCGGCGACGGCCTGGAGTTGGTGCGTGCGTGCACGGCATAGGCGGTATCCTTGAGGCAGCCGCAAGGAGAGTTCCTCTTCGGGGTAGTAGGACCGCAGGCTGCGATGATCTCCACGGGGATCGTCGCGAATCGGGACGTCGAGCAGGTGAGTATCGAGCCACTGAGCCAGCTGCGTGGGAGAAAGCTGTGTGATGCCCAGCTCATCTGGCTCACCGTCCTCACGGACCACGTTCTTCCAGTACGGAATACTGCCGGTGGAGCCAATCCCCAGCCAAGTGTACAGCCTAGGCTTGTCCCAAGAGCCAAATACGTCCATGCCAAGATCGCCGTCGGCGAATGATAGCTCCCCGTTGGAAGGTGGGACCTCAAACGTTTCATCGGACTCCGCGAACGCTTCAAGCCAGGCCTCTTGGGCCACATGTACTTCGCCCTCTGTCCACAACGGATCTCTAAAGGCTACAAAGGCGTCATCCTGAGGGCGCGATTGGCGAGGAGAGAACAACGTACCAGGCTCTTTGGCTTTGATTACCTTAGCATCTATGTAGGCCCCCAGGGAGCTGCGATGCTCATCTACCGAAGGCGGGAGATCCAACGCGAGGGCATCGTGGGCCGCAGTTAGGGCGGCGACACACCTGGTGGCTGCGCGGAATGAGATTGGGTCGGAGGCATCCTCGAATTCTGCGTGGGATAGGGTGATCAGCTGGACGAGGAGGCCCCTTGTTGTTGAAAAACGAGCTTACTAATCATCAGGGCCGGCAGCTTCTCGAGCTCTTTGTTGATCCTTTTCAGGCAAGTAATTTCCTGCTTCATGAGGCGCTCCCAAATGCGGAAATGTATCGCCTGGAGGGCGGCGCGGACCACGGGAAAGATGTGGGGAGAGCCCGGGTAGGCCACGGCGCTGTCGCCCAGGAGAAGGTAGGCGAGGTCGCTCTGCAAAGCGTGGAAATAAACGGACGCGGTCATCTTCTGCCCGCGGTGGCCCCCTGTCGCATGCCGCACGGTGGCGGGTGTGGATGTCCACTCCTGCATAAGGGCCAGGATGGCGGGATCGACAGTGTGGCGGAAGTGGGCCGTCAGAGTGAGCATAAAGTGTTTGTAGCCGGGGTTGTGGCCGAGGGCCGTTGATTTGAGAACGAGGCTGTTGTTCCTCGACTGCGAGTACCAGGCTCTGATGCCGTCGGTGCGCTCCTGGCTTAGCGGACCCGAGCGGCTACGATAGGCCGGGTCCAAGAAATTCAACAGCGTCAGGCGGGCCAACCCCTGGAAGGTCTCATTCCCCCAGAGATAGTTCAAGGAGTGAGATTCAATGACCAGATACGCGTTCGCATATGTAGGCGTCTGGTTGCCGCCACCGCCGTTGCCATTGCCGCCGTTGCCATTGCCGCCGTTGCCATTGCCGCCGTTGCCATTGCCGCCGTTGCCATTGCCGCTGCCTGCGGCCTGTTTCTTGCTGCTCGCCTGGCGACCCATGAAGTGAAGGGGAGAAGGAGAGAAGGAGAGAAGGGGGGAAGGGGGGAAGGGGGATGTGGGATACGCACCAAGAAGGGCACTCTTATACCGTCTGCGGGTAGACGCCCTGCAAAACGTGGCGGTTACCAATCCACAGAACGCTGCGCGGCGAATGTAGCTTGCCACGCCGTGAATGAAAAGGCGAAACACGGCGATGTAAATATTGACGCCGGCGCGAGATACAGGCAGGGAGGTACGGGCCATCGCGATTTAGAGAAGAAGATAAAGGAAAAGAAGATAATAGAGGTCAGGGAAGAAAAGAAAAAGAAGAAGCCGAGAGTGGAATGGAAGCCAAGAAAACGAAAGAGCTAGTCAAGGCGAACGGGAGTTTTCGCGGGGGAGGGCAGCTCTGGCGGCGGCGATGTCGCCTTGCGCTTGGAGGGGGCGGGTCCTGGCCTGGCGCCGGCAGACGCCGCGGAACCGCCAGGCTCAGGGACTTTGCGCTTGGATCTGCCCCCTTTGCTTTTGCCTTTGCCTTGGCGTTGCATAACATCCCAAGACTCCCGTGCGTCCAAGCTCTCGACCCGCGCCGTTGCTTCCTCCTCATCTTCCGTATCGACGCCATCGCCCTGGAGGACGCTGGCCAGGCCTGTGGGGAGCCGCATCAGCGGCGAGCTATTGGGGAGGAGGGGGACACACACTTACCCTTGGGACACGCAAAAGCACGCAGCATCTGATCCTTGGCGAGAGCCATACTGCTCATGATGACGTCCGTGGTGCGCACAGCCAGAGGCGTATACACAAAGACATGCTCCGTCTGGCCAGTGCGGCAGAGGCGACCGTTGATTTGCCGCTCCTCCGCGGCACTCCATACCTGCTCCATGTAGACCATGATGCAAGCGCGAGGGACGTTGAGCCCTGTCGAGCCGATCGACGAGATGATAAGCACCCACGAAGGTTGGCCGTCGTCGGAGACGTGGGCGCGCTGTTGGTTGAAGTCGCGGAGCAGCCCTTCCCGCTTCGACGGCGGGGTTTCCCCAGTGAATGTCATACAGGGGAAACCGTGTAAGGCCAGCACCTTGGCGAGCAGGCTCACGCAGGAGGTGTGATGAACGTACACGACAATCTTGGTGGGGCGGGTATAGCCGACGACAGCATCGAGCGGGGCCGAGTCAGGTGTGCCCTGGGCGCTGGCTTGCACGCGTGCCCATAGCTCTTCCTGGCTGGGGCTGGGCAGCCGCTCACCAGTCACCTGGTCCCATCGCAGGCAGGTCCTGATGCGATTCCGCAGGTCCATTTTGAAAGGGTCTTGGTGTGCATAGTGACCCACGTGATGGTTCAGGATGGCGATGACGGCATCCATCTTGGATGAGGGCGACCCCCGGTACCGCTCGAGAGTGAGCTCTTGCCATTGCTCCATCAGAGGAACGGGTTGTCCGCAATGGATGAGGCACATACGGTAGTCTGTGAAGAAGCTCTAGGCGTGATGTTTAGACAGCCGCATAGGAGGCAAAGGGCGATTGCTCACCTTGTTCACAAACTTCCGCTCGTAGCCTTGTTGGGTTATAACGATCGACGCAATGTCGGAGAGAACGCTGTCTTCCGTTTTGGTCAGGTTGACCAACTGGACGCATCTAGTCAGGGGAAAGATTGGGACAAGCAGCAGACCATATCGGTCGAGACTTTTCGCCGTGCGCCGTATAGTGTGGGGAATGATCCGGCGTCGCAGGTGGCGAACGGCCTCCTCGTGATACAGGAATGTGCGGCTGACATTGATGTTGGCGCCGCCATCTTCCAGCGCTTCGTTGCCCAGGCCCTCGCCTAGGGAGCTGCCGCGCGCGCGGTCACGGGTCAAGCGCGCCAGGAGCGCGGCCTCGTCGGACGCTCCCCTGTGCACCTTGCGAGCGGCGCGAATCATCCGGGTGACTGTCTTAACTTCGTCTTTTGCAAGCTCGTAAACAAACGCAGGGAGCTGTAAAACGGCGGCCTCGTGCGCCAGATCCACCGACGAAGTGAAGATGGGGGTAGCTGTCATGCCGATCGTCGAGTGGCTGCGGTCGGCAATGGCCATGGCTGCGCGCGCCTCTTTACCCATCTTCCGCAGCTGGTGCAGTTCGTCAATGGCGGCAATGGCAAATTCAAGGTCATAGAGCGACCGGGGCGAATTCGAGGACCCTACGGCGGCGGCATGGGCGATTGGGGGGTAGAATTTGTCTGAGCTTCGCATGAAGTACGCATTAAAATCCCGTTTCACGGCGGTAAGCGACGCGATGATGAGCCGGGATCCACGAGAGGCTTTCGAAGTCTTCCACACGCCATTTGGCGCCGCCCACCACGCCGCACGGTCCCGGTCGGGGACGTCGTACACAAATACGTCACACTGCCCTTCCGCCACAAAGCGGTTGTGTTCCGTATGCCACTGAGGCACAAGGTTCTTGTTAACAATGATGATCGAGGGCAGATGAACGGGGCCCTGCTCAGGCAAGCGGCCAAATACCGGTGTTTCGCGGATCCAGGGAGGGAGCGAGGCGTTGGTCTCGAGCAGGAACGAATACATGCGGAGGAGCGAGATATACAAGATGACGACCGCCGTTTTCCCCAGGCCAACTTCATCCGCGAGCAAGGTGCTGCGGGTGCCGCGTGCGACGCCAAGGGGTGTGCCAGCCGCGAAAAAGGATCGGCGGACCAGCGCGGCGACAGCCTGCAGCTGATGTAGCCGGGGGTGAACGAGCCGGTGCGCGGCGGTGAGCCGCGTTTGCAGCACCTCCTCGGGGTACGGCTCGCGGAGGCCCGTGTAGGGGCCGAGGATGGCTGCTTGGTCAAGGACATCCACCTCGGCCTCGATTTCCGCCATGTATGCCTCGAGTTTGTTCTTGCGCGCAATGGCCGTGACATCGTCAGTCGTGCCGTCGATGCGCTCCACCAGTCTCCATCCGGGGATAAAGCCTGCCGAATCAATACCGAGGCTCATGTAGAGCTTCGGCTTATCCATCCCCTGGATCTTCTCGTCAATCCCCAGGTCCTCCGCATCGCCAAAAAGCCCCAATTGGTCCTCGTCGCCCGCAAGGTCGATCTGCGCGGGCTCGGTGTCAGGGTCAAAGCTGGCAATCGACTCCATGGCAGCGCGCGCGTCAGCGAGCTGGGCCTCCGTCCAAAGCGTGCTGTCGCCGTCGCCCACGAGCCCGGGTGCAGTTTCTTGAACGAAACCCCATATTTTCTGGGACGCCTCCAGAAACTCGGCGTTCCCTGAGTCACGGTCGGCATGAAGGCTGGTCTGCCACCTGAGCAGGTACCCGCGACACCTCTTGAAGTTCGAATATGTTTTATATTTGAAAAGACCTAGCCAAGCAAAAGGTGTCAGCGAGGGACAGATGATGCGAGCGGGAGCGGCAGCTGACACTCTTCCGCCCTGAGAAGGCTGTCGCGAATCTTCCGTATAGCACCGAGCCGACGATTGCACACCGACTCCTGTCGCTTGAAAATATAGTAATGCAGATCAACGATGACCTGCCGAATGCATGGGCGGATGTGCTCTGTGCCCGGGATATACCCGTCTTCGCCAAAGAGTAGGTCGACAAGAGGGGCGACGACGGCCCCGACATGGTCCCTGGGCCTCATCGCCTTCTGGCTCGGAACATGGAGGTGAGAGTCCCAGCCATGGAAAAGAAGTAATAATGAAATAATAAAAAGATAATAATAAAATATGAAATAAAATAAAATAAAAAGCGGGGCAACACGTACCGCGAATTCTTGTGGGGACAGATGACGAAAGCGAGGCCGAATGTCATAGTAGGACGCTTCGTACTCGCCAAGGACGGCCATCACCTGATCGTCTAGGTTGCCTTTGGAGCGAAAATGCGCAATGCACACGTCCTTCCACTCGTTGTACTCGGGAAAATCGGAGAGACGCGAGCATCTGAGATACGACATGTCCGACTTCACCTTTCCGATCCACTCCCTGATATCGTCAATGGCATGCGGCGGCAACGGCAGCCTCTCCCTTCGATCCAGGTACTCAGGATCCAGAAAATGCTGTTCGGACAGCCCCGTGACCAGCTGAAAGGCCAGAGAACTCCAGGGAAAATTGCTGCCATCCTCGTCCGCAGCAAGAAGACAGTTGGCGTAGGTCGGTTTGTGGTTGCGGAGGCCACCGGGATCGCTACGGGTGTACTTGATCTCGTGCTCGACGGGCGTTGGCGCGGGGGGTGTGGGGATAAGGGGGAATGCATTCGGCGCAGTCATGGCAGAGGGAAGCTGAGAGGGACAAAGGCAAAACCCACGCGGCCAAGCCATTTTATGGGCGTCGGCTGTGGCATGCAAAAAAGAACCGGTCACCACGCGGTCACAGTGGCCCGGAAGCAAGCAGACACAAACAGGGACCCTTCCGCGCAGCCGCCTGTGGCAGAAGCCAGCACCGTATAGGGCGTCCGCGTGGGCCTCGTGGGACGGGGCAGGGCCGGGGAAATCCATCGCTGCGAGAGCCGGGCCAGAGTCAGGGAAATCCATCGCCGCGGGATACAGGCCGGAACCAGGGAAATCCATCGCCGCGGGAGATGGGCCACCTCGTCGCCATGCAAGGGCCGCCAGCGCGGCCGCAAGGGGATTGCCTGCTCGTTGTGCATCTTCGCCAAAACGAAAGGCAGAATGTGAGAAGAGGATCAAGACGCCCTCCCTGCCTACGCACACTCCCGGTGTAGGGTGCAAGCCGAAGCCGCAGGATGGCACAAGGCGAGTAGAGTTCGACCGCAGCAGGGTTTCACGGGAGAGAGCTAGCGGGCAATGGACCACTGCGCACGGCTATAAAACACGGCCCACGACTATTCCAAACCGCCCCACCCCCTCCGTCGCCTATTCTACCGCACACAATGGTAGCCCCTCAAAATATGCCTGTTGGCGACGTCGTCAACACCACCCTTGCGGGGTTCAACCAACAGGCCTCTGCCCTGTTCCCGGCCCTGGACGAGCAGGGCGAGCCTATAGGGCGCATTTCGCATGAGTACGTGCGCTATACCACGCAAGGCCGCTGCGACCAGGGCGGCGACGAGCCGCTCGCGGCGCTCAATGTGTACCCCGACCAGCTTCTTCCGCGGGATCTCCCCTGGGTCTCTATCACCCGGGACTATGACTCGCTCATCGGGCATAGCCCCCTCATTCACCTCGCCTCCGGCGCGCTAACTCTGCACGTTCACGCCGACCCCTCGAGGTCCATGACCCGCATGCCCGGGATCGTGTACGATATCCCCTCGGCCGAACCCGGGATTGTACGTATTGAAATTTTCCCTGTTCTTTTGCATGCGGTCGCTCACCCTGGCTTCGCCCGTTGCAGCTGATGCCCGTCAACATCGGCAGGATCCCTAACTACCGGTTCGCCAGCATCGGCGACAAAGTCAGCTTCATGATAGCCTTCCCCGCGCTGCACAATGTCCCCGGGGCACTGCCGATGCGGGAAGACCTCATCGCTGCGGTCTACGACGACGCAATCCGCCCTTCCCTGCCAATGCCCATACGCGCGCACTTCCCCGCGTCGTATCGTGCCGAAACCATCCGTGACCGCACGGCCGACGGCGTGGTCATGCGCTCGCAGGGTCACATCCTGAACGCCGAAAACTGGCCTGAGGTGCAGAGGGGCATGCTAGAGCGGTTTGAGACCAAGGCGAGTCTCGACTTTGCCCGCGGCGCGTTCTTCATTATCCAGGTCAAGGGTGCGAAGCTGCTCACCCCCCAGGTCGTCGAGCGCGGCGAAGGACCTGAAGAGATCGACATCGCCGCCGAAATGCTCACCTGGCTGCCGTGGTTTGATTTCACCAACGCGGCCTGGGGCAACTCACTGTTCTATATCGACGTTGCGATGGAGTACAGTCTGCCGGACTCTACGGTCCACTGGCGCACGGACTGCCATGCTTGGCTCTTTGCCGAGACGTTGGGTCATGAGGTAGATCGCGTGCGCGGTAGTATCGAACCGGGCCAGGACCAGGACTACTTCTCCGACCAAACCGCTCTCCTGCTTGACATCGCCGGCGCGTGGTGGAATTGCACGGCCCACCACAATGACCTCGGCATCGTGAAGTTCAACATCTACACCACCGACAAAACCGTGTCCTACATGCAGGACAAGGGCCGCTGGGCGAAGTTCATCGACCCGGAGAAGGTCATCCGCCAGTATGTTGAAGGCTCGGGGAGGCACGCATCGTCCAAGTTTGTCAAGGACATGGGGGTGTTGTACGACACCGCGCGCGAGGTCAGCCAGCCTGGCGCCGCCCGCTTCGAGGTCAGGGTGCCGCTGAGGAACCTACATCGCGTGCTGCGCGAGCCTCTGTTGGACGGCCTCCTGCTGGACTCCCTTGTGGCAATCCCAGCTGACGTGTGGTGGCAAGTCCCTCTCTCATTTCTTTTTTTTTTTGTTTTGCTTATTTATCTATTTTCCTTTCTTTCTCAAAACTCAGGACCTACAAAATGCACCGTATGACCGGCCTAGGCATTCTCCTGACGTGGACAACAGTCTTGCCTCTGGGTCTCCGCGCGCGCCCGGAGTGTCTCACCCTGGCGGCCCTTTGCTGCTATCTGCTGAACGCCCTAAACAGCCGCCCCGACACGTTCAATCAGTGGCGCCAGCTGGCGAGGGTGCTTCACCCCGTCGAGGAGGTCGATGGGACCCTCCGGCCGGTTCGAAACGGTGGGACCATGTGGCTGCACCACGTCATCCTCGACCCCGGACCCGGCGGTGCGACGTATCCCAGGGTGTACCAGTGTGCGTCCGAGCGCACGCTGTGCAAGATATTTAAGGTGCCTTCGCTACAGGCACTCGTCGACCAGAACGACATCGCGGGCAAGCGCAAGAACCCCACGTATGAGGAGGGTGACGCCCCTCGTGTTCGGCACAACAACCGGCAGCGCCTAGTCACCGCCGCACCCGCATCCGTCCCTGCCCTCGAGGATGTTCGCGCAGCGGACCGCATCTCCCTCGCCTCGGTCGCCGACAGGCTCCGTGACACGCACCTCGAAGAGGCCGAAATCGCCATCAACAACATCTGGAACTCGTTTCCGTCCGAGCTAATCAAGAAATCCCCCACCCAGTCCGCCTCCGACAGCTGGCTCTTTGACCCGGATCCGTCACCACCCCCGACGCACGAGTTTTTCAAGAGTCGCGTCGAGGACCTCCACACGGTCTTCCGCGCTACACAGATCCGCTTGTGGGACAGCATGCCGCGTTCGGCTCAGTGGAAAGTGTGGACCACGTGCTTCCACAAGTGCTTTCCTGTCTACAACAAGGACGCGGCTGAAAACCAGATGGGATACCCCACCATGGCGTATCGTCACGCCTGGATGCGGCTCACAGCAGACCAAACCCTGGATGTGAAAGATGAGATGCGGAGGGAGCTGCTCCGGCAATTTGACAAGTACACCTGGTTCCCTTCCGCGCAGATTGACCGACCGTGGCCGACTGGGGAGTGGGCCGTCCCTTTGATCGACAAGCCTCGCAGTGGGAAGTCGATACCGCGCCGGCTTGGCCCGCGCATCATGACGCGCCCCAAGGGCGAGCGTCCCGCCGGCTTGTTCTAATATGTGCGTGAAGCTAATGCCGCTGTTTGGCCACGGGCCCTCTTTTGGCCATACCCGTTCCCCCTTGTCATATACGCGTTCCACAGGGCCGAACGGCTGCACTTTTTACTGCCCCTTTTGCCGTTCTTTGTCAATCACACTGTCGTTTACCGGACTCTTGCCGCGTTCCGAGGCCGCGAGCCTAGAAGCCACGAACACGGACCCTGTTCTCAGGGTCTTCGCTCTGCACTTAAAAAGAGGGCCTCGCTCTTCCTCATCTCGCGTCTCTCCCTCATATGCCCGTTTTGCGAAATGGACCATCGCGCAGAAATGATCCAGATCACCACGGAGCACCCGGTCGCCGCCCTCGTCGGCCTCAATGCCGTTCTCGCCCTGCCCACGCAGGGTGCCCCCAGTTCCGATTGGCGTGCGTGGTTAGAACGCGCGAGCCAGTGGGTGGTGCGTATGCTATGCACGTGCAGAAAACCGTGATATGCGCTCACACCGACCCACCCAATCAACAGGCCTCGTTCCCAGATGTATTCAACAAGCCCGGCGACCGCGAGATCGCAGATACTTACATCCAGCATGGCGCGCAGATGGCGAAGGAGCGCGAGGCTCAGGAAGCGGTGGAGGCAGCCACGCGCAGGCTGGAAGAGTCCGCGCGCCTCGAGCGGGAGCGTCGCCGAGAAGAAGCCGACCGAGCGCAGCAGAGAAGATTGGAGACGGACCACGCGCGAGCGGACAGGGAGAAGCGAGCGTCAGAGGCCAAGGCCGAGCGGCACTTCAATCGCGAAGTCACGACAGTCGCCCAGCATATGTCGCGATCGATGATCCTAGGGCTCCCCGACAAAGGCGGTGCGCCCCACCCGACCTCGCGTGGCGAATCATCTGGCGCAACGACGAGGCCTACGCACGCACGCACGCAAGGCGTCGCCGTTGCTGGTGGGACGCCCCGTGCGCTACCTCTACCATCGTCCAGCACCCAGCCCAAGCGCCCTGTTCCCCACCCTCGCAGGCCCGACAAGAACGCCCCTGTCAACGGCGCCCTGTCGCCCGCCCCGTCTTCGCCGCCATCCGATGTCAACTTAAGCCCTGCTGGCTCGCCCAGGGCGAGCCAGCCGCGCGCGCCCCTTTCCTTGGAGGACAACCGGGCGCGCTCGCCCGCCCGACTCGCAACGCCGCCGCCTACAGCTCCTCAGCGACCAGCGTCTCCCGCAGACCAGCCCAATGGGGGCCGCAGCCCCTGTCCTCAATGCGTGAAGAGTGGGTACGAATGTACGTGGCCGGATAAGGGCAAGGGCGCGTGTCACGAGTGCCACAAGCGCAAGCGCAAGTGCGATGGCGTTCCCCAGACTCAACGGCGCAGGAAGCGTGACGCCGCCACCGCAGGGGTCAAGTCAGGCCCGAAGGCGAAGAAGAGGAAGGCGCTCTTGCCCATTGACGATGGCCCACCAACGCACTCGGACTCGGCCCGCGTGCCACAGTGCACGGCGGAGGCGGCGCTTTCGCCCCGCCCCGAGCCAGACACCATGTCCGCCCCTCGCCCCGATCCACAGGCAGCGCCCTCTCCTCGCGCGGATCCCGACGACAGTCCCTCGAGCCTCGCCTCCCTCCCTCAACTCACAACGAAGGCTGGCGGCCCTCCAGAAAGATATGGCTACCACTATTGGGAGTGGGAGGACGTCGAGGGTGTGTTCCGCGATGCTTATGGGATGGTGTATCGCGCGCTTAAACACCTGGGCCCGGCGGCCCAGCACTATCACCACTCGCGCGGTTTGGACGCGCTCGCTGGTATGCGGCGGGTTCTCTGGGACCTGCGAGGGTCGCAACCGCCCGTGGAGCGTGCTTCCCGCTGCACAGACGACTGGGCCGACCCCGGGCCGTGGGAGAAAGATGGGGGAGGCACTGAACCTGAGGACGGGGACGAAGACGAAGACCAGAATGCGGACGGGGATATGCGAATGGAGTAGGCGTTGCGCTGCCTTGGCGTGCCTTTGTCTCCTGCGTTCCGTTTTTTTTTCAGCTTCTTTCTCCTGCCACTCGTGCCACGTTGGTCCACGGCCGCATTCGCTTCCTCCCCTTCTGATTTTACTTTTTTTTTTTACGCTTATCTATCTCGCCGCCTGCTTGTAATTTGTTCTTTTTTTTTTTTTTTCCATGTCTCAATCAACCGATGTTTCTTGCAGCTTTGGAGAGCACAGAAAGGGAGGAGAGCAGCAAGACGGAGCGGTAGGCGACGAGGAAAAGACGGCCTATAAAGGACAGAAAAAACTTCGAGGGCGCGTATATTACAAAGCGAAACAGAAAGACGGGACGATGAATCCAAGGGAGATCAATCAAATGAAAGGCGAAAAGAAAAACAGGAGCTATTCAATGCGTTTCCGGGGCGCAGCGGTCGAGGATGTCGAGAGCTTGCTTCAGCAGGCGAACCACCTCGATGGAGGGAGAGTGGTGCCCGAAGACGGTGGGGACGGGGGACATGGACCGCACAGAGGTCGGGGACGATGCCACAGTAGGCGCGAGAGTGCAGGACAGATCATAAGCGCGGGGCTGCACTGAACGCTGGCGACAAGGAGCGCCGACGCCAAGGCCAAGGGGTGGGGCCTTCATCATTCCACTGCATTCTAGCCGCGGTGCCAGAGCGTGCGTCCAGCTTGGCGTCCGCTGCCTCTCTGGGGGGTGCGACTTCTGGGTCATCCGGGCTGGCCAGGGGGAGGAGGTAGGTCAGCGGGGAAGACGGAGCGCGGGCGGCTGGGGGGGCTGACTTGGGCGGCAGATGGCCACCCAATACTCCAGATAGAGGCCCCGCGCCTTGTCGGGACGCAGCCTGAGGATATCGTGGCAAACAGACATTAATATTGAGGGGGATGGGATAGGTGGAGCTGAGAGGGGATCGCGAGGCCCTGGCATCAGGGGGAAAAAAAGGACCCGTAATAATATTTGGGATGCTTTGAAGCTCTTGCCAGTCCCCAGAGATGGGTTCCGTTTTTCCTGACGCTGGGTGTTCGACCCCAGAACCGCACGTGCCGCACACATAGCCCAAGCAGCCCTGCCCGGATGGTGGAGGATGACGGTATCCGGAAAATGGTGTTGCGGCCGTGAGGCAGAGAGTTTACCCCCGGGGGAAGCTGTCACAAGACGAAGGCGCCGCCCGGACACCAGGGGGACAGGGTGGGGGCCGCACGCAAGTCCAGCTGAACTTAGAACAGCACGACAGACGCGGCAGTCACATGCACAGAAGGCAAGTGCCAGAATCCATCGCGCGTGAGCACATGCGCGAGGGACGGATGCAAAGGTGAAATCCATCGCGCGCGAGCACAGGCGCGAGGGCCGGATGCAGAATCGCGAGAGGGCTGCATCGCCACAGGTTCGCGTCCGTAGAGGCGTCGCGCGCTGCGTGCCTCCTGCTTGTAAGCATCCGAGTACTTTAAGAGTACTTTAAATTTTCGTTCTATTTCCTGACAATCCTCGCTCGTCTGTAATCACCGCCCACGATCTCCCCCCATATCGACACACACACCCCCTCGCCATGGAAGTCGGTTCTCGCGTGACGGCACGCACAGAGGGCGACGGGAGGTGGAGAGTATGGCTGGGATGCACCCGGGTAAGCTCTCTTTGCTACCTGTCCTCTCAAGCAAGGTGTTATTTTCACGTCGCCAAAATCTCTCGAGTGCATTCACCCCCGTTCCATACCCACCCACCCCCCTCTGAAGCTCGTCCGCGCGACCTCAGCGCCCCCTTATAAAGAGCCGCCCTCATCGCCGTCCTCATCGTCGATCTCCAAATTTTTCTCAACCTCCAAGCATACAGCAGTGCACCAACACCATGCGCCGATCGTATTCCAGCGCTGTCACCAACACCAACCAACCGTACACCAAAAAACCAAAACCAAAACCAAAACCAAAACCAAAACCAAAACCAAACCAAACCAACCAACCAACCAAAACCAAAGTCATCTCCAGCGGCGATCTCTTCCACACCCGATTTATCGCTCACAACAACCCTTACGCTATGGCCAACATCGTTGCCAGCATTGATCAATCCTACTCCAGTGGCCCCGCGAACCTCGAACGTCCCCACCCCACCCTTGGAGTTTACCCCAGCCCTGATCAGGCGAGTTTGCCGGTAAGTACAGTGTTCGATTGAAGCTACACAGCTCGCCGATCATCACTATATCCCATAGAATCTTCGTGATCCCACGCGGATCGAGGCGGCTCAAGCCCTCGATCATAGCACTCTGTTGCACAGTGGAAACAAAGCCTACATGGACCTTTACGTAGCGAACCAGTGCGCTCAGTCAAATCTGAACCAGGCTCTCACGCAGTTAAAATAGGTTTTCGACTCTCTTAGCGTGCATATATGCGCATATACCGGCTCTTATTGACCTTCTTGTAGAGAGTCGAACATGCCCTCGTCCACCCTTGCACCACCGCCACCTCCACCCACCACACTCGCGCCCACAACCACAGCTCGGCCCTTTCCGATGTCAGCCACCCCCCTCGCATCTTACAAGACACCACTCCGCAAGGATTTCAAGCGTGCCAAGTACTGAACCTGGACGTAGTGGAATGACTCACCCGAGGGGCAAAATACCACACTCGCTGCAGCCGCGACCAAGATCGGAAGGAGCTGCTACACCAACGGCAACAACCTCACCATGGCATATATGGAGACGGAGGACGGTCGCCCCACCTCTGGCGCGCGGGCGAGCGAGATCGGCAAGGTACTCCGGAAGATCTGTATCGCCCTGAATCGTGTCGCGGAGGTCTCCGACCAATTTATTGGCCCGGCAACTGATGGACATGAGTACTTTCTTGCTGAGGCTTATAGACATTTTCCCGAGCTTCGATACTGCGAGAGCCGCCAGAAAGCCAAGGCCGCCGGCTCCCTCACGTACCCGGCTTGGGTTCGCCCCAAGCGGGAGGCAAAGGCAAAGGCGATCAAGATCAAGGCCAAGGAGGGTACGGCTCGAAAGCGCACAGCAACGCCCACCCCTCTTCAAAAGGCACCGCCCCACGCCAAGCAGAGAAAGAATGCCGCGCCCTCGCCAAAACAGCCTGCACCGTCACCCTCATCCGCGCCGTGATACTTGTCCAAAGTCCCAACACCGTCGCTCAAAACTCCAGCGGCCCTGTCTCTGCCAATCACGCCAGAAACCACCCCAATTGTGGCTCGCCAGCCTCTCCCCAAATCGCCGTCACCACTTAACGATTCCGACTCCCAGATCGAGCGCGAAACGCCCATCCCATTCGACTCTCCCCCTAATGACAACCCTCTCCCCAACGACAGCTCTCTCCCCGACGACAACTTTCTCCTCGGTGAAACTCCAAGTGAGCCGCTCCCGGAGTCGCCCATTGCACACGTGTTTGCTGCCGGCTTTACTAGCCCTACGCCTGCATCGCCTAGACTCAAAGCCTCTGCTGCCGCCGTGGCAACCCGGCCCTCCGCCGGCGCTTCCAAATCCAAGGCGATCTTGACGCAGGCTGCTTCCATCAAGCCATTCACCGCCAAACCTGTGGCTTCTACCGCAATCACCGTCGCGAGGCCAACCGCCGCCTCCAAACCCACCAAACCTGCCACGGCCGCGGTCGCTGGCTCTACACCAAAGGCAGCCGCCCAGGCCGTCGCTCGTCCCAAACTGAGGCCTCGTACCACGGCAGCTGAGGGCGTTGATAACGATGAAATCCAAGATCCATGATGCGTCATAGGCCACGTCCCACGGCCATCTTGCTGACCATCGTTTGCAACCTCTTTCTGGCAGCGCGGGCTTGTTCGGCAACAAGGTACCGGCCTTGCACCCCGTTAACGCTTTGTGCACCAAATATCATTGCTTATATCATTATGCACGCTGACAATCCTCTGGTACCTCAAGTGGCCTCCGAAACCCAAGGTCGCCGCGCTGCTGCCAAAAAACCATCGCGAAGGACGCCCCGTGCATGCTAAAACCCCTGGATGCGTACGGCGGCATGAGCGTTAAGCAAGCCCTTACTATCTGGCCACCAAATGTCGCGCTGACACTTAGTTTGCAGGAACCTTTTTGCTATCGATTTCTGTGGATCACACCCAGGCACCGCCAAGGAGGACGTCGACAACGCTTTTAAGGAAATAAATGACGAGGACCTCAAGGTATGTTTATTACATCTCTTCGCCATGATATTGACTCAATCTCGATTCCTTGTTACACAGATGTGCCAGTCTGTTAATTGAGCTTGCCGCAGGGACAAAGGCAAGTTGGCGCGGGTGCCCGACACTCAGACGCAGTCGTAGACCTAGGGCCGGCAGAGAACTTGGTCGACTTTAAGCGTATCAAAACCGGTTGAACCCATCCTGGTTTTCACTGGGAGGCCTCGATGCCTCCTTATGGAGAGTCGTTGCGTCTCGGGGGGGGGGGGGTGGCACGAAAAATAGGCCGACCACATGCACGGCAATTGCCGCTGCGCGCTGTCTGATTGCTTTTTTTTTTGCAGACCCCCAAAGGCAATGACTAAGTAGAAGGTAGGAAATAAAATGTGGCTAGTTGTCGTACTTCCTCATCACTTCCTCGAGCGCATCCATGTCAATATCAGGATCCGAGCTAAAGGGTTTCTCAGCAGGTGATGCGACCGACATCGCGTGCGTGCGAGGAGGGGTACGAAGAGGCGGCGGCGGCGGCGCTGGCGCAGCGGGGCGAGGTACGCGGCAAAGCTTCGTGAGCATAGTCTGTTTAGGAGGCACACGACTTTTCACGCTTGACGCCACAGCTTGGTGGGGGACTTGAATGCTATAATGCGCTTTCATTCCAAGGCTTTTGGGGCGAGATTGGGAGGAGGATTGGGAGGAGTTGTGGGAAGGTGGTGTGGTTTCGACGTTGCAGCGTGGGCGGAGATAGCCGGGCCCCTCATGCCAAGACGGCGCTGCTGGGAATGCTGATGCAATGGAAGGGGAGAGGGCGGCTGCTGTCCTTTCTGCGAGGCGACAGAGATGGGCGTGCGGAAAGGACGGCGAGGGGGGGCTGGGGAAACAATGGGTGTGCGCTTTCGCGGGCTCCACGGATTAACATCCCTCGCGTTTCCATCATCTTCGTCGCTGTTGCTATCATCGTCGATGCAGATAGGCGAATCGGACGTGCCCTGAGACGACTTCCTGAACGGGTTCAGTGGATACGGCAGGGTGCCGAGCGATTTAGACTTGTGATTGAGGCAATCGCCACGCAGAATGGCTCTCCCTTCTGCTGGCCCCGGCGCGCGCTCACTCTGTTTTCCCGCGGAAGTTGGTTTGGAGTACTGGGAAGCACGCCTCGGACGCGCTTCAGGCCGCTTCCCCTGATGCTGCGCTTCCTTTGGCGGCGCCATGGATGGCACTGATGGGCCAGCGACAGCAACATCGGTAGTCTTGGCCGTCTCCATAGCTTGCTGACCGCTCTCGACGATCTTCCGCATGAACACAGAAAGATCACCAAAAAGTGCCGAGGCGCCAGCGGCTGCTTGCCGATTCGAGAGTGTTGCCTTGCGCCGCGTGTGACATCGAGCCGCTAGCGACAAGGTGGAGGCTCCCCCGCTCGAGCTGGGCGCGAAAGACTCGGGATATACAGAATCGACAATGTGCGAGCGAGGGGAAGTGGGGAGGAATCCAATCGGCGTCGTAACAGAATGAGGGGGAGCGGGAGGTGTGTTTTCTACGGAGGCGCAGACAAAATCAGCAAAAATCAGCAAAAGTGCGTCGAATTGTCACACGAAGGGAGCTGGCGTACTGATGATGCTCTCTCTGAGCTTTGCGAAGGAGTCGGCTTCCGACGACTTCCAGATGAGCCTATCTTCGTCGACGGACTCCTGGGTGGTGTGTAGCACATGGGCTGGTAGGCCGGATTATCGATGGCTGATTTCAGATCGATAGATCACGCAGAAATATTCAAGCACTTGGGGTGTGCTCCAACACCAAACCTTTTTGGGCTACGCAAAGCGCGCGGCATCGCCGGCATACTCAACACCATCAAGCCCGCGTCACGATCACAGTCGACACCGCACATCTTACAACGTCGACTCCAAGCTAGCTGGGCCGGGTCAGGCTACGCTGGTAATTCACTCTTGGAAAGATGCATGCAAGTCACCTCCGTGCCAGTGGCAACAGCAGGAATGCGCCCCGCGCCTGAAGAAATGAAGGGGAGCGCCCTGTAATGTTTATGTGTGTCACGAAAGAGACTTGACAACGCGGTCGCTGGGCCCTCTCGTCTTGCGAACTCAAGCACTACGCACGCACTCAACATGCCGAGCGTTGTCACCCCCACTCACGCTCCCACCATCCCCAACAACACCTCACCTATCCCCACTACCAGACCCACTCCGTCCACGCTAGTGTGCGGGAGAGAAGCCGATATTTACTTACCTAGTTACTTGCACAGCATTTTAAACATGTTAAAAACCGTAAGTATGTCGACGGGTGGGAGGGGCAGGTGTAAGTGAGTGTAATGAAGTCTAAAATCGAGCGTGAGTTATGTAATATGGCTTTGCGCGTGTTTCAAGTCTTCCTATATCTGATTCTGCCATCCGGAGAGCGTCCACACGGCAACAAACTGTATCCATGGATCATAATCTTCGAGAAAAATTTATGCTCACGAACATCTCACAATCATCACCGTTTCGCCCACTATGGCGATGTCTTCGTCTAATACTATAGGCCTGCTTCAACTCTATCTTCAGAATCTGCCTAAAGACCTCCCTCTGGGCTCGGTGCGAATATACCCATTCAACCCGTTTGCATACGACACCGAACGGTACGAGAAGACCGAGGACTTATGCGGCGCCGTAGTCCTTGTATTCAACGGTGTACTTGACTGGCGCGGCGAGAAGGGCTCGGAGTGGCAGATCAAAAATCGTGGTCCAGCTGTTGAAGCTATCGCTGATGCCCTCACAATGTACACAAGTCACCCTGATTGCGCACAAAATGTGGGATACTTGTAAAAGTAGTCGAGGATCTCACCGTGGCGGCAGGCGGCAGAAGCAGCGTACAGGCAGTATGAAACAGCGGTAAGTAAACTATCTTAGTGCCCCTTAGTTGAGGAGCTCTATATAACTGGCCCCAGCCTCCCACTCTCGTGCCACCATCATCTCCACCTGGGCTTAATCAATTCAAAATAAGCCAGTCGGGCGCAACCGAAAAACACACAACGCGGACTAAGAGCAAGGTGCCCACCGGCGGCCCGCAGCCAATCTCTTCCAATTTTTTTCCAGAAGAAAGCTTCAGTGCTTCAAAAGCGAAAGGTACGCAACACCTAAGCCCCCTTTTTTACGGCCATTCCTCGATACCCATACTTATATAGAATTCCGTGTCTGAGTCAAACGATCTAACGGCGATGAAGATGCCAGCATTGTACAAAAAGAGGTATTTTTTGCATATTGTCCATTAAAAATACAGAGACTTCGCGGGCCAAATAGCTGCTGCACCTAGGCTGACGCTGAATCGGATTCGGGTGCCGATGAAGTTGTCCTCGCTCCAAAGAACCGGCTGATCGATTCACAAGAGGTCTCGAGTGCGAAAGGGCGTCTAGCTGACCTCTTTCTTCGCCGGGTATCGCGGCAATGCTACGTTGAAGGCTCAAAGCCCTGAAATTTTCAAGCTCGGTGCTTAGGCAAATCTTGCCCAAAGACCTGGGCGTGGCCTCGGAATCGACATCGCATCCTCACGCATGCAGCAAAGTGTGCAAGGCTCGATGCTGAGCTCCGAGGTGAGGCCGAAGGATTTCTCGCAAAAGGCTCAACAAGCGTCAAAAACAACCAATTAATGGAAGAAGAAGAGCGTGCCGCCAAACGCGCAAAGACAGCTGATAATGGCACTTCTGCTGTGGGCACAGCCAAGTCGATCGTCGCAGCCTTCACTGCCACTGTGTGCGGTGAAATTGGCCGCAATCGCACCAAGATTATCCTCGACCACCTGATCCTTCGGCTTTTTTGTGCTGCTGGGCTACCTCCAAGACTCGTAGACCGAGACGAGTGGAAAACAGCGTGGAAAGCTGCAAATGGAAATTACGACACTATGTCAGCGACCATCCTTGCCGATAATCAAATACCCTAGGAAGCTAGCGGGGTTCGCAAAAAGCAGCTGAGCATTATACGTGCTGATCCAGCCGTTTGCCTCCCACTGGACAGTGGCTCAGGCCTTCAGGATGCGTTTACTACAGTTCACGGCACAGTCTCTAAGAACCACCGCGCATTCCTTCTGGAGGCCACAGAGTGCTCCGTCGACTCTCACACCGGCAAGTTCTACTATGACTTGATAAGACATGTAATATATCATTTTTGAGCATGCTGATTTGATGCTGAACAGCCTGTTGATCATACTAGTGGATCATGAAACTGAGGCCCGAGCAAATCATTGCCATTATTTTCTGACAATGCGAGCAATGTCCGCCTCTGTCTCGGTATGATAAATGCCGAGTTTCCCACCATCCTCAACCTTGCGGACGCTCCCCACAAGCTTAACAGTGCTTGCCATGACATCGCAAATATGACGGAATTCAAACCAGTAAGTCCAAAAAAGTATGCCTCCCGTTACCATATCTAATGTATACCTCCTTGAATACTCAGGCAATCAAAGCTCTGCGCCGAGTATTATCGCACTTCAAACATTCGAACCCATCAAAAGCCCATCTTGCGGAGGAGCGAAAGGCTCGTGGAGTCGTTGCAAGCTTAGTCAGGATTGGGAAAACACGCTTTGCAAACATTAGAGGGAAATATTCAGTCCCGACAGTGCCCCCTGCTTCCGGGAGGATCCAGCTGCTGCCGAAAGCCGCTTGTCAGAAGCACCGCATCGAGGTGCTTTTTCAAACAGCAACTTCCCACAAGCCGCGCGTGTTTATGTAAGACGTCCGGTTAACCGGTTGCTCTCGGAAACCAATACCCGGAGTCCAAATGTGGTAATAACACCCAACGCAAGTGAAAAAAAGGTGTGCACGCCATAAAACAGCCCCAGAGGGTTTTCTGTATGGAAAAAAAATGCTCATTTCCCCTTAAGACATGAGATCTGCTCTTTTTTTCATGGCAGAACACTTCTTGGCGTCGCAAAAAAAGGGGAAATGAGTGCTTACATGACCTGGATTGCTGGATATGCCAACTAGGATCCCACAGAATCTGGGGGTGGGTTGCGGAGAAGCATATACAGGGGGATGGACTGCTTCTACCGCGCTTGGGCACGCTGCTTTTGCGGTTT
>KL198074.1:230450-269021 GCA_000697705.1 Botryobasidium botryosum FD-172 SS1
GGACACCCTTTGCCGGGCGTTCTCCTCCATCGTGGACACCCTTTGCCGGGCGTTCTCCTCTATCGTGGACGCCTTTGCCGGGCGTTGTCCTCCATCGCAAACACCCTTTGCCGGGCGTTCTCCATCGTGGACACCTTTTGTCGGCCGTCTACCGCGGGTAACTGTTTTTGTCAATCCCATCGATCATATCCATTTTTAGTTTTATATCACTCTATGCACTAGCCTCCACTTTCTACACTGTATCCGCCTTGCACGTATCAGCACTGTTCTGCAATATATGCTTCTTTAGAGGCTGGTACTTACAAACGGTGGCATCGCACGGGATGAAGATACTGCCAGTTCATGTCGGCCCATTGTCACAACTGGTCACCCGAATCTGTAAAATGCCTAGATACTTTTCGCAGCTCCGAGTACAGACCGACATCATGTGGAAAGTGTGCTTCAAAGGTCGACAGAAAGAAATGTACGTCTTTACCTGCCAAAGAAACAATGAGCAGTTTGCACAAGCCTGAGAATAGAATTTATGCAAAAATAGAAGTCAAAAAACACTAGTGGTGTTTTGTGGTGGCCTATGC
The DNA here is from genome assembly GCA_000697705.1 of Botryobasidium botryosum FD-172 SS1. Lineage (NCBI taxonomy): Eukaryota > Fungi > Basidiomycota > Agaricomycetes > Cantharellales > Botryobasidiaceae > Botryobasidium > Botryobasidium botryosum. The sequence continues at coordinate 231,026 of KL198074.1, forward strand.
AAACATAGAAAGATATGTATGTATGTTTGGCACTCCACCCAACTACCAGGGCCTCCCCCCTGAAAATCCTTGGGCACAGCCACTCAAAGACAGGGCTACACAATCTATCCATTTCTAGAACATAGCCACCCCCACCCGAACTATCCAAGGCCAATATATGATTTACCTTTAAACCTCCGAGCGGCAGTGGCAGTGTTCCATTCATCGCGATCTCGGTGGCTATGCTCGATCAATCGAGCCCACTCACCTCCAGCGTCAAAATCGTGCCTAGGTCCGCGCCAACGTCCAGTCCATCATAGAATGTAACAGGAATATGTAAATACATGCTATTTTACAATGACATCACCCTGAAAAACCTACAAAAACCGATCACAACGCAATCCTACTAAATCTCCATGCACGAAATACATGAACCTCTACTCCTCTTGCCCCCAGTTATACCACACTGCATAGGCAATAATCGCCGCCATTTGGATCCCCCACAGAATCCTAGATATTTCCCACGCTAGCACTTCCGCCCCCAATAAGATGAGCGCCAGCAGCACGGTCCACATGAGTGCCGGCACCTTGTGTGTCGGCGTGATCGATGTCTATCATAGTTGCATCAGTTTTCCCCTCTTCCGCTCCCAAGTCCACTTCAACTAGAGAGAACTTACCTCGCCCGCCCGAATACTCAACTCCACCCACGCAATCGATACCGCCCCCCACGTCGTGCACAACACACCACAGCCCAGCAAGAAGCCAAGCGCCCCCCCCGTTCCGTAATGCGCGAGCGCTGCCACAGCCGCCCTATGAGAGTTTTTTTTTAGCAAGTATCTCCACATAAAATGTGAGACGCACTCACGCAGTTACCGCGCCAAACTGATCGCGAGCCAAATTATGAGTAAGCTCGCGCGGCATCGTATCATTCACAGTCCACGTACCCCCGCCGCCCACTTTCGCGCCTCCTTGAGGTCCTCGATCGGCGCTGTCGTGATCTTCACGATACGTGCCCCCCTTTTCTTTACGACGCGCACGGTTTTACTGAACGAATCCATATTGCAGATGTGGTGGTCAAAGTGATGAGATCGTTAGGCAAGGGTTGAAGCTGTGCTCGACGCCCGAGAGCTCTTAAACCACCCCTCGGACCCTGCCCTAATCCCCAATCTTGCTTAGGGCTCAACCTTCCTTTTCCATCATCCCACGCACAACCACTCGATTGTCATACAAAGTATATACACGCGCCTGGTGCTCTCTTAACCCCCACAGATTGCCCCTCGTAGGGCGTCGTCCCCCCCCCCCCCCGGGTTTACTTCCTCGTGAGATTTAGGCCTCTGGAGGCTTCAGGCGTCCTCCGAGTGACCCAGAAGAAGCTTACGTATTCTCTCCATCAATGTTAATGAGAATGACACTTACACAGATTATAAGAGGATATTATAAGGTGTAAATTGGGCATACCGCGTACCCCTCGAAGTCCGGCCCATACCAGCAGATCGCAACATCGCTAGTCTAGGGAGAAAAGTCGCTGGGTCAATTCGATTCTCGAGCGCTTCACAAAAAAATCCATTTCTACCTGGAACCTCGCGATAGATCCAAAAGCAGCGATGAGCTCGTCGAACCAGTCTGCATCATTGGTTCCACCGGCAAGGCAGACGAGACGCTGCTGAACGAAATAATGGGACCGTTACGCGATTGAATCGCGTCGCCCATCGACAGGTTGGACTGGATACACAAGTTGGACCTAATCGGGAGCTTGTTCCATTCACCGAAGTTCACGAAAACCTTCCGCAGCGATGGCGATCCGTAAATTAACCGCGATCACTTTGATAGCGCGATGAACGGCGTCCGAGATATGAGCGAATGCCACAGGGCCGCTGATACATACTCCCAGTCATAAATATCACGATGAACGGGCGAGCGCTTGCGCTCACAGTGGGCGTTAAGTGTGGAAAAAGACATGCAGGCGTGGACAGCAATCGAGAAGGCGGAAAAGTTGCTGACGTGAGCAGCCATTTGCATCCGCGCTAACGTTCAACGTTTATATGTAGTCCCCAAGCTCAAGCTTCGATATCAAATACGTTTCGCAGCCGCAAGCATTGAGTGGACTCTAACAAGACCGGTACTTACGCGCAAGCATAATCACGATCGCTGAGGAAGTATTAACGCCAATTTCACCTTTTCTGTCTGGGAAGCGCTTACTCTCGGGCATCCGTCATCGGACCCGTCTCCGCAGCCGTCCATCACGCTGCCAGTACTGAAAGGCGTTGATTCGCGCTTCATTATCCCGACAAATTTATCGCGTCATTGTCCAGCCTCACTGCCGTAGTGCCGTCCTCTGTGTTCGACATGCCGCCAGTCCCATTCTTTGTCGCACACATGTGCGTCCCCGCATAAATGGATCCTGGTCCTTACACCCCCGCCCTCAGCCAAGCCCGAGGCGATCACCCGCACCGCTCGATTGAGAATGACGAGTACGCCTCTCAGGCTCGCTCGCCGTGAAAATCACCACCAACACTGCCCAGCACGCCTCCGCTCATGCCAATCGAAGAATCGTCTGTCCTCGCAAACGCTATCTCCGAGCCCACGTCAGTCCCTCTTTTTCTTCTCCTAGAGCAACGAGAAACGACACATGTTCAGACGATACCCTCTCGAGATGCCGCTAGTGCTCAAGTATATTCACGCCATTCATCGAGTCAACTCCATCACTCTCCATGGCCGTGCCCGCAATGGAGGCTATGGTTGAGGGGTGGAAGAAATTGGAGATCGCAATGCCGCATCTCCGGCCAATGATCGCTCCCGGACGTGCCAAAATCGAACAGTACCTCTCGGGGATGCGAAACTCAAAGGCCTACATAATTGCCATGTGTATGTAGCCAATTTCACGTCATCTTTAATAGCAATGATTATTGAAAAATGGTTATCTGGCACAGTACTTAACCCATCCTGCAAATTCCACTGGATTGCGACGCACTGGGATACCGAGGCTACTGCGCGCGCAAGGCAATGGGTGCATGAGGAGGTTTGTAACTTCACATCTAACGCCCCCGCACACTTATTTGATTCACGCTTGCATCCAGGCCGTGCGCTACGGGGCGAAGCCACCTTCTAGTCCTGCTGACACCGCGTCGCCGACCAAGGTTACACGCGCAGCACTCATGCGAGGTGTATGTGAAACCCTTTTTTCTGCTGACTACCTAATCATCTCAGGCCATGCCAAGTGAAGAAGTCAGGTTTTATCTCAGCGCGCGGAGGGAATTAGTTGTAATTGAGGATCTACTGCAATGGTGGGAGGTACGTATTTTTCCTTACACGCTTATTTTCCGTAACTCACTCTCAATGCACATAGCGTAACCGTCACCGCTATCCCACACTCTTTCGGATGGTGATGGACTACTTGCCAATTATGGCCTCCTCAGTGCCCTGCGAGCGCGTTTTCTCGGCCAGCGCGGAAACCGATACTCCTCGACGATCACGAATTTCACCGGCACTGATGGGCGCGTTGCAGGTCCTCAAGTATGCTCTGAAGAAAGACCGCCTTGATTTCTCGAGGCAGTATGTTAATCATATAGAACAGCTCGAGGCCGGAGATGCTGCGACTGATCGCGATGCGCACACCTTGACCGAGATGGGCTATGACGTTGACGAAAATTACCTTGTCGCCGTCTTCGGAAATGTCCACCATGTAGCAGCGTAGTCAATCCTATATTACTTTGCCTCCTAGTATACCGTTCATCAATATTCGCGCCGCCGCGTGCGGCACTTGCCAAATATGGTCCTGCTCGGTCGACTTCAGGTGAAGCAGAAGGCAGTCGTGCCTGGACGGCTCGAGATCGAGATAAGCCGTCTGAAGCCGAGCCGTTTGATTTTCCCACGGCTAAAGTCGACTTGGCCGTGCGGAGTTGGAGCCGATGGAGAACACTAGCACCCCGTACAATAAAGCCAGGTGAGGACCTTGCAGGGCAAGGCGATGATTCGCGCGGTCAGGGGACATCCGCAGAGCTGCCCTGCTGACGTGTGCGTACGGAAACGGAAAGCCCGCTAGAGCTCCAAGCAGAGTGGAGGGCGTGCAGCGCGGCCAGGCACACCGCAGTGGTCCAGGCCGAATGGATTGGGGTGATATAGCGGGGGAAGCAAGAACCTGTTCGTGATACCGCATTGGTTGGGCCTACTTACGGCTTAGGGCTCCACTCGGCCACAAGTCCCACCGCCGAATGACCGATCGCCACCCCCCACGCGGTGGATTACGTCATCTGCGGGACTCTGTGTGGGCGATGGGCTGCGGCCGCAGTACTGTTCCGGCTCCCCCCCTGTGCTCGTGTGCGATGGATTGCGGCCGCGTGCCGGGATCACCCTCCGGCCCTCGTCCTGCGCTCGCGTGCGATGGATTCGGGGCGAGGGCCAGCTGGTGTTTGGTCTGTGCCCGATTGCGGCAACGCGCCGGGCTCGCCCTATCCTACTCCGTGTACCTTCTCTTTCCCGCTACACTGCGGCCCACCATGAATGACTGTACAAATGTGCCGCTGTGTCGCGTTCCCGGGAGACGGATCTATACCCGTGGGCGAGGTGAGGTGGGGTCGCCGCTGTTTGCCATCATTGTTCTCCATGGACGGCTTATTCGTTCCTTGGCTGAACTCGCCGGCTGGCCGTCTCCCTCTTCGGTGTGATCTCTCATCTGGCACTGATCAATGAGGACGGGCGGCCTCTATGGAATCACGGTCAGATCACCGTGAGCAATCCGATTTGAACCATCGGCCGGGAGAGTATAAACGGGCCTTCATCTGCTGGCCCCAAAGGCACCGTCAACATGGAAGACGCCCCCCCCCTCGTACACGCGGTCCTCATTCTCCTCGGCCAGTGTCCTTTTGCTGGCACCCGGCCCTCCATCATACGCCAGTGGCTCGTCCTGGCCCACGTCGTGCTCGCGAGCTGCGCCGCCCTCTCCGAGGAGCCCCACCTCAACCCCGACGTCGCCAAGGTTGTCTCGCGGCTCCGGCCCATCGTCGTGGCGGCCGCATGGGTCGCCGACCAAATGGATGGCGAACCCGCTTGGGGGCCGCGGCGCCGACAAGAAGCCGCGCTGCTTGCCGGGCCAGATGCCCCGCCTCCTATCGACGAGATGATCGACTGGGCGGTAGAGTGGGAGACGGCGCTCCGCCAGCTGGAAGCGCTGAACGAGCAAGGCGTCGCCGACGCCGGGACCCTCTCCCAAGGCCCGCCTTCCTCCTGGGCCCCACGCTCACCGCCCGCTTCGTCCCCCCTGCGCCGCTATCGCTCCCAGTCGCTCCCTCTGCCGCCATCCTCCCGCCGGCGGCTCTGGTAGGCCTCCGAAACGAGTGGGCCACCGCGCAATTGTTTCATTTTCCCCTGTGTGCTCCCGTCGTTTTGTCCAATCTGCTTGTATTCCCACTCGGCCTAATAAAAAATGGTGTCGGGGCAGGACGGCGCCAACTTGATTCGAAAATTGACTGACTCGTTCATCTACGGAAAGCCGGACTGGCTCCGGGTGTAAAAGCGTAAGGTGCCCAGGGTCGTCACATCGGATGCGGTGTGGCTCGGCATCCGTTGATTGTGCTTTATCAATCAGTGGTAGCGAGCACGACGGCAAGCACTACAGTGTTTTACACCTATTTGGAATTGTATGCCCACTTGGAACAGCCGCGATAATTGTGAAATTTCTCAACATCACACATTTCAATTTTCATTCTGATTTCATAGGTATCGTCTTCTATGTGCAGGCTCTCTTCAGCAAGATCCACAACTGTATATCACAAAAAATGAGAGAGCTATATGGTCGGCAGTCTAGAAATCTCGGGAATGTTACACTAGATTTTAACGCTCCCCGGCCCGACTAAGGAATGCAAAGTCAGATATCAATGGACATCCACCCGGCCGAGCGGTCTTTGCATCATATGCCAGAATTTCAGAGCGAGAAATGAGGACGTGAGGCCTCCTTGTAGCTCGCGAGTCTTAAATTTTGTTTTGTTTTGTTTTGTTGAGATTCGAGGAGGTCACAGCGGTGGCCGTGCCAGAACCAGTCTCTCCCGAGTCGCGCCCTGGTCCTTGAAGCTTGATCGATTGATCGATGATCTCGTTGACACCCAGCGGTGAAAAATCGGCAGATTTTATGGAGAAATCTAAAAAGAAGATTAATTTCCCGTTTGGTGCACCGATATCGTACTGAAGCAAGGAATCAAGTCCTTTTCCGAGAAAAAGGACTGGGCCTCCTGTCTCCGTGAGCTCGATGCCGACTCTGCCCCTCCCGAGTCCGCTATTGGCGCGCTGGCTAGCCGCACCAACGATCTCGTATTTTTTGGGCCCATAATCCGGCGTGAAACAAAGCGGCTCGCTTCGTACACGGAGATTATAACCTTGGCTTGTACCCTCCCGCAGCCCTCTCCACTCCCGCTTACCCTCTGTGCCCTAGCTCGCCTCCTGGTTCGATCCAACCTATCTCTCACGAGGCCCAAGCTCCGCTGGGAATGTCAAACACCACACGGGGAATCTTGTGGACATATTCCAGCGCATGGGCATCGATGAGGAAACCGCGCCCCTTTGTGAGGTATCTGTCAAGTGCTCTCCTCTCACTGCCCCCCACTCAAACACACACCGTTTCTCTCGCAGCTCGTTGACATTTTTGCCGATGACGACTTCCTCCGCAATCTACACCACCACCTGCGCACCGCCAGCGCTCGGCTCGGAATCCATCGGCCCTCGGGGAGAAAAAGCTGGAGTGCACAGAGAAAAAAATACCTGGACACTCTGAAGGGCCCTGTGGAAGACTTGTGCCCCGCCCTCCTCTGTAGCGACCTTGCAGATCGCACCAAAAGGCTCCAGGATTTTCAAAACGCACATCCGTCCCACGCCTTGCTCCTCGACCGAACCAAGGCCGCCGGCACGTCCTCACCCTTTGGCGAGTACGCCCTCAAGCAGCCGCCGTCCAACAGCAATCGGACGCGGGACCTTCGATTCTTCGTTCAAGACGTCGCTTGCGCCCTACATTTCGAAGGTCAGCTGACAGAGTGGCTTCTCCAGCACTCGTTTGAGTGGAACCGCGTGTGGCAGCTCGTTTCCAGACACACCAGACACCATTCTTCTTGGCCCACACTGTGGAACCATGCCGCTTACCATCTGATTCAACTATTCGCGCCATCGGACAGGCTGCTCGCCCTCCCATCCAATATGCCGCTCACTCCCTTTTCAGATACGCTCCCCGTTATCGATGACACGCCCCCCCCCCCCCACCCCAATCTCTCCGCCTCCCTCCTCTCCGCCTCGGACCTCTCCCGAACCTCAACGCAGCCCACAACAAGGTCTGCCGTTTTGCACACCAGGGATCTCTCAATGCCTTGACATTTTATTCTCCCCAGCCATTCCCCCGCCAACACCTCACCGTCGCTCTGTCACCGTCGAGCCTGTTAATCTCCATGATCCCGATGAGCGGCAGACCGCTGAAAACTTCAAGCGCTGGGCCATCCAAGTCGTTCCGCACTTTGCGCAGGCCGCACTTTCCACGGGCGGCGACCCCATCGAGAAATCAACACAACTCCTGGAGGTAGGTCTTACCCAGCGCTCTGCACACTTGCTCACGTATTACGCCCAGTATATCTTTGAGGCTCTCGATCCCCCTATCGAAGCCGCACAGACCGCTCCTTTGCCCAGGGATTTTGAGGAAGATGCACTCGCCGAGGTCGTTGAGGCAGCGTATGCGCGCGTTCAAGGGAAACGCAAGCGTGCGTCCACCGAAGAGGCCTGAGATTTTTCCGCCTCCATACCCCATTCCTCCTTGTATTGTAGCCGCCTCATCATGGACTAATACATTATGTGACCCCGGCGTGAATCACCGACTGACATACCTCCACTTCCGTGCGCCGGCGGTCCTCTATGACGGTGTCCACTGGACAAAACTTTTCTCAACATGAATGCCCCAGTGAACCTTCGCCCAGTGAAGCCATCAGGAATTTTTGAGAATCTCGGAAGATCTCGCGGCGGCACGAGGATTCACTAGGACTCACGATTATGACATCGTGCTTCATGGCCAAGAACACTTCAAGGCCTCGTCGATCGCCATTCGAAGTAGTTTCGCAACGGCGTCCCGGCCATCAGGGTCACCAATAAAGACCATGCTCTATGTTTCCCACGTTACGTCAATCGCCAACTGACGCGCCCTGCATTTGGCCGCTCCCTAGCTCCCACGCATGTTGCCCCCTCCTCGTTATTCCTCTTCCTCCCTACTCGCGTCCTGCTTTCCAGAGAACTTTGCATCCCTCGCACTTTCTATGGCACCTTAAATGTCCTTTTCTCGGCACCGACAGATCCGATGTCCGACGATTGTCTTGCAAATCGCCTTGGATCTCCTGTTGCGTTGACCGTTCCCCAATCTGGAGAGGACTATACTCATGGGACTTGCCATGCTGCCTTGGAGGCTCTTGGGGGACCACGATTCTGGATCTCCCCCTCCGGTTCGTCAAAAGTAGAACCAGAATACCCTCCTTTGTACTGCGCAGTCGCCTCTGCCAGACAACCCGCGATGCTCTCTCGCCCCGCCCTTTCCACAAGTAATGCAGCTGAGGCATACAACCTCCTCTTGAGCATACAAAGAAAAGGGAGGCCAGTCGACCCCCTTTTTTTTCTACTCGCAAGGAGTCCCATCCACCCCCTCGCCGATCTCGAGGTCTCGTTTGAGAAGGCGCGCACCCCCAAGGAAAACATCATTAATATTTCCCGCACAGTACAACGGTCCACCGTTGTGTCGACAGGAGATCTAGCACAAACCCCACCTCATATCCTGCTTCTTTTCCCATTTGCACCACCTCCTCCGCTCTTTCGCCTCTTCTCCCTCACCCGAGTGAGCACGGCTTCCACCACCACCTCCACCTCTTCCTTGTTAAGCTCTCCAGCCTCCTCTCCCTCGTTTGCATTCTCATGTGCTTCCTCAAACTTGTTGATCATCGCCTGCCCTTCGCCCATCAGCTTGCTTTCACTCGCCGTGCTCCTCGGAACTCACCTCTAGCAGATTCTCCACGTTCTGAGCCACGTTCCCCCCAAACGGCTGCACCACCTCTTGAAGTCTCGGCACGACGCCAATCGCCCACTCCTTCAGCCATTCCTCATCCACAGCGTCACTGGCTCGGCCTTTTCCTGTTTCCGCGCCTCGTCAGCCTCGAAGTTTGACCTCGGGCTGCCCGCTCACCTTTATCTAGGATCTCCCGGCGACCTCCCTCGCTGTTTCCTTCCTCTCGCGTTCCCGCACCATCGCGTTCACTCTGCGCTCGATGGGTGTGCGACTCTCGTGGGGACGATTGGCGTTCGGGCGAAGATTCCACCCAATCTCCCTGGTCTCCACGCCTACCCGGCCCGGTGCTCGGCCTCCCTCTCCCGCGCCCCCGTCTAGCTGGCGATGGTCCCCCCCCCCGGGCTCGCTTCCGTCCTCGTTCGGCAGTTTGTTCGTAAACGCCACGCACGGCAAGTCTGGGTCCACCTCGCCGTACGCGCTTTCCTCGTCCAATCACACCCTCATCCAGTAATCCTCCGCCCACAGCGTCACATCCACCCTGGTTGCATCCCTGTGCAACTTCACACATCGCCACACGTTGCGCCAAGCTTTCGAGCGCGCCATGAGTCTCTCTGTCAGCCGTACCTCGAATCGCAGGCAGCACAGCGCCTCTCCCACAAAAGCTTTCCAGTGTCGCGCGCGGTTCCCGTTCTCACAGTCTCCCCCTGCCTCCCTCGCGTAGACTCCGAGCGGCGAATGCTTCGCCGCGTTCTCGATGGCCACGAGCTTGCTCACCAGAGCCGCGTTTGCCCTCATCCACCCGCGCCGCCTGCTGGCGCGATCCTCCTCCGAATCGCCCTTTTTGTCCGACATCATTTCGACCAGCTTTTTCTGAGGCTTCTGCTGACCCTTTAGGTAGTCGGCCCGCTCCTTGGCCCAGGCCGCGGCTTTTTGTGTCGTCCCTCGGTGGTGGATGGCCAACTCGCCGCACGCCCTCCTCAAGTGGTGATGCAGCTCTCGTAGGGAACCCTCCCGACTGATTATCTTGAGCAGCTATTTTTCGCCAAAGACCTGTGAGCACCCACACAAAAACAACATTGGCCGCGTGCGCTTACGTCTTCCAAATACATGCTAGGGCAACCTAGCCCCATGCGGTCGAGGATATCCGCCAGGTTCCCCGTTGTGTGACCCACGTTTCCTCCCGTCCCGGGACCTCTTTTGTAATACATAGGGTCGAACCATGAGGAAATCTATCTCGCAGTGTATTCGCCCATCAATACCTCATTGTAAGATCGGCGCGAGTACTCACCAGAGAGATCACCTCCCTGTAAGGGGTAACACGTGTGAGCTCCTGCTTCAACACCGGCCCAAAAAACACTGTCTTGTCATCGTTCACCACCAGCACCCCGCGCATTCCGCCCGGTACCTCCAACACCTCCCCACTATCCAGCAATTCCAGCCACGATTCCTCCCCCTCGCAAGAGGCGAGCCCCCGCGCCAGCACCTCGGGTGTGCACCACCCAATGTCCCCGCCACACGCCTCGTCGATTTCGTTGAGAAGTTGCGCATAGTTTGCGAGGCACGCCTTGAAATACTAAAGGGACACGCTTCAGAACACACACACCCCACACGCGCACGACGTGTTGAACTTACTATACCAAAGTCTCCGCACACCGCCTTTCTTAGCGTGGCCCAGTTCCAGTTGGCCAAGTGCGCCTTGTGCATGACCAGCGTTGTCACCGCATCGCGAACTTCCTCGTCCACGAATAGCCTTTGCTGGTCGGCATTGATTCCGAGCTCCAGGAGCGCGTCCACCTCCACTGTCTTCCCCGAGGCCATGAAGATGTTCCAACTGTGCTCCCAGGCCTCCGTCGCGGTCGTTGGCACAGTCACCAGTCCGCGATTGCTGGCCAAGTGGAGCTTGACCAGATGGTATTCTTGACGGTCCAGCATTTCTAGAAAGACCCGCATATATATGCGGCACACGCCCATAGAGAAGCCGAGATCCGGACCACACTCACCTTTGTTCATCACCAAGAACCACCACCAACACTCGTCCACGCTGACCGGCGTCCCTCTTTCCTCATTCACCCTTACATACTCGAGAAATCCGCCCTCACGCTGGCGTCCTTGAATGCAGCTCACCTGCTCGGTGTCCCCCGCCCCCAGCTTGAGAGTTATCCCAGACGGCACCATCGGATCCCTGTTCGCCCTCACCTCCTCCAGATTTTGAATCCTTGCAGGCTCTATCGCCATGATCATCGGGTTCTCGATCCGTTTTAGACCCGAGACGAACGAGGCGCACAATCTTTCTACGCCCTCGCGCTTCAGCGGCCGGCTGAAGCCATAAGCGTGGTCTAATTGCCTAGTGCAAATTGGAAACGCGGCGTATCCGATTGTCGCATCTTCGATTTTTTGCCTCAGGACCTTGGTTTCCTCCAGCTCAATTGACTCGCTCATGTCGATCTCCCTCTCCACGATCACGGTCACAGCTGTATTCCGCTTCGGCATTGGCAGCAGTCGCACCCTTGGCGAAGGCGTGAAACGGTCAATGCCTCACGTTCGACGGCCGGCTCCCCAAGGCCTACGCGTACTCACGTTTTTTTTTGCTGTAGAGATCGTGGTTTGCGAAGAAAAGAGGCACAACCCATTCGCGAATGTCTCGCTGTCCGCCGGGCGTGACGGGCCGTCACGTCCTGGGATGCGTCACGCCCTACACGATGATTATCTCGAGTAAGCATGTGGTCGTAGTCCCAAAAATAGCGATAGAACATCACACAAACACACACACATAAATCCAGCACCGCCCATTTCCTATCGTGCTGCCATCAAGATCAGTATCGCTCTCTCCCTCCCTCATCCTCCCCTCATCCTCTCTCTCGCTCTCCGCACTACCCACTCCCTCCTGACAACCAACACACTCTACCCAACACGCTCTACCTTCGCTGCACACTGGTCAGGCTAGCAGGTATGCCATGCTCTTCTGGTATTTTGACGATAGTACTCACCGCAGCACATTGAACAGCCGTCAGAGTATGCAAGCGACATGCATGACTCACTGATTGATCTCCTTGGATCCATCCTTTCGTTGATGCTCTTGGGTTACGGGGACATCCTTTTCCACTGGAAATCTCCAGTCTTCGTGAAGGATTTGATCTCAAGCCGAATGGGCCCCAGACTTTATTTTTTCACCCAGACATGCGTCCTTCAGAGCCCAGTACATTGGATTCTCTGCAGTATGACAACTGCCGGGGGACTCACGCTCACAGGCGCAGAGAGGCACAACACACACTGCCTGCCCTCTCCTGCCGTTCATCCTCTCATTAGCGCCGACACTCTCTCTGCCATCGGAGCGTCTGTGGGCGCCATTCCCTCGCGACTCGGCTCGGCACCGCGGCCATTCCTTGGTGACGGATCCGTGCTGATCCGCCCGAGCAAAAATAACGCCGGCGATTTTGCTTGAGCCTGTCACAATACAGAGGTGGCTTTCCCAACCACTCCCCGCAAGTCACACCCTCGCTCCCCACGACACTCACTTCCGACACTCTCAACACTTTCCTATCATCCCTTTCGACACCGTCTTCGGTAATCAACATATCTCACCTTTGGCGCTACTCGTAACATCCTCGGCACTCCACTTTTGCCACTCTCACCTTCGACACTCTCTTCAGCGATTAGCACACTTCACCCTTACCAACGTCGAGCAGTTCATCTTCGAGACAGCCAAGATCTCGCAGCTCTTCTGCCATCAAATTATCTGGAATATGAAGGCAAACTGCTACAAAGATGACGCTGTCGATAAGGTGCGCACCACGCACGCCCTCCTCCTTTACGCTCGCTTGACACGGATATCTTGGCGCATAGGAGGATCCAATGAAACCCATGCTCGCTCGCTTGACCGGGCGGGTGGTGGCCTCCTGACCTGGCGAGGCCCGAGACTTTTACAACCGCGAATTTGATTTCTTCGGCGAAGTGACTTCCATCTCGGGCAAGCTCAAGCCTTTTGTCAAGCGGACCAAAGCCGAAAAGAAGGTGCGCAAAACTCAGCGTCTCCGCCTTCTACTCCTAATGCCTAACGCTCCAACTTTTCGCTCTGGTCACACCAAGATGGACGAGGAGATGGGCAAGATCAAAGCGGGAGTGGGGGTCTAGTTGCTGAGCAACCGCGATGGCAGAGTAATCGATGTCGACCAGAAATCAGGACGGCCACTCCAAAGCCATGCAAAGGTGACTTGCCGGCTAATTTCAACAATCTTGACGCCATCTCCTACGACCAATACACTCTGCCCTCGATATCCTATACTCCACCCTCGATATCTTGCTCTCAACACTCTTCCCATTTTCTTTCACCCTCGACACTACCCTCGACGATCAATACATGACGCTACTCCCGACACACTCGATACTCTCGACACCATCTTTGGCAATCAACACAACACAACACAACACACTCCGACCTTGGCACCTTCCATGGTTAGCATACTCACTACTCCTAAAAATTACACGCCCCGTCTTCATACTATTCCCCGCGCATTCTACATCAGATAGTACACCGGAGCTTCGCTCATATCCTCATCACTCTCCGTCTGATATCTACCCACGCCCCCTACCTACCCACGGTCCTCTCCACTACCATTCACATCCCCCTCACGACCGCCACATCCCCCCCGCACATCCATCATCGCCTCCGCCGGCCCACTCCCGCTATTCGAACTTGAGCTGGAGCCAGTCCCATCGTTATTCCTGCCATTACCACGATTTTATCCCACCCAGCGTGCCCATCCACGCGTCCAGTCCCCGCCCCGCGCTCACACCCATGCCCACGCCCACGCCCACGCCCAGTCTAATATCCATGCAGATACCTCTTTGAGCTGCCCGGACGACGACGAGTTTCCTCAACCCACCCTGGGACGCGTACGAGTCCACCACCTACCTACCTCGGGCTCGACGTCCTCCTCTCCTGCCCGAGGGCCACGGCCCGCTCTCATCCGCGACCGGGAACGGGTGCCTGGAGTGCCCGATCGAACGGTACGCGACGCGCGGGCCACACCTGCTCGTGCATTCTCGGGGAGGGGTGCGGTGCGCGGGGTTTTTTTTGCGTGTCATTGAATCTTGAAGCTGAGGCTGTGTGGGTCGTTGGGCGCTGGGGAGAGTGAGAGTCCAGGTGCGAGTCAAAGGAAATATCCCTCGTTGATACGAACCATTCTCATTCGTACTGCTTTACTCTCAGACGCGCCACCTCCGACCTTTGTTGGTCTCCTAACATCATACAAGGTAATAATTCGTACAGTTGTTACACAGAGGAAGGGCTATCGCGACCGGTCATATCAACGTGGGCCCGGAAGAACAAGACGGCGGCGCTGACAAGGATAATGACGACCGCGCCAACAACATACCGCGCCTGCGGCACCACGTCGAGTAAAACCATTACCCCCCCGAGAAGCAGGCCGAACCCGCCCCCTCGCACGAGGCGCCCCGAATTTATTTCATCGATCTAGAGAACTCGCTTGTTATTTTGCTCTCTGCTATCACGCGATGCACACTAACTTACGGGTGTAGTCTCCACCCGCAAACGCACCTGCGCCACGGCCCACGACATCATGCCCACGGCCGCGGATGCCGCGATACAGGCCGCGGCTGCCTTTCGGACTGGAGACGCCGTCCCGGTGGCTGGTAACGGCGCCCCCGCTGCAATAATCGCGCTATGCATCGACGCGGCGGGTGAGGGGCGAACGGAAGATAAGCGGGCCATCGTACACGTACAAGCCTACTATAAAGCTCTGCGATCGCCGTAAGTTCCAATCTCACGTATAACGTCGGTACGGAACATACCGCGGCGCCATACCAGTTTAATTCAGTCACCGAAGACATCGGTGCCCCGACTACCCCCACGAATCCTCTGAAGAGCACCTTCACCCTCTGCCAAGTTTCCGTCGCGTGGTTTACAAACGACACCCGCTGGCGCGCGAGCCAAGTCTCTTCGCCAGCGCCGTCGGGTTGTCCAACATCGATCGACTGGGCTTCAAGATCCAACGTTGTGTTCGATTGCGTTGTCATTGCAGCCGTCGGGGGGCGTGAGCGTCGTTGATGGGAGGTACGTGCAGATCGATACGATCAGAGGCTGTGAGTACATCGTCCATATCTGTCTCTAGCAAATAGGGCCATACTTATCTTGCGTCGCTCCGCCCTTTTTTAGGTGTGTGCTACACTACTGGAGATGGAAAAACGGCCTGTGGTCTCAGCGGCAAACTCCACCTGGGAAGCGCGGCTAGCGCTGCGGACGCTCGTTGTAAACGCGTAATGTAAACATTTTAATTTTGCCTATCGCACTCGTCCCAGTCCCTACTCCTCACAGCTCTGCATCGTAGCGCACCAGCAGAACTCCAAATCCTGGCACAAGTTGCCACCTGGATCACACACTGTGGGGCACACACGACGCCAGCGCGCAACATCGGCTGTCCGCGCTATCTTAACGTACGATTGAACAAGAAAGGTATCTTACTTTGATCATCTTATCTTCAAAAGCGTTGCATTTTTTCCCCATCGTCGTGACCGTTCCCTCCTAACTCTCAGCCGCCCTCGCCGTAAAGCACTTGCTCTGAGTTATGTATCTTCATCAGCAAGACCCAGCTCCTTCCCCATACGGCCAGTACCCAGGTGGTCACCCCTCGTCATCGTACTCACACCGCCACGCTCCTCCTGACCGGCAAGCTTCCCCGGTCATTGACTCCAACGGCTTCCGCAACTGGTTCAACTCACATCTCGCTACACTCGCCGCCAACAACAAGCTCATCATCCCACAAATCGCCTTTATCGCCCGCAAGCACCCACCGCACTACGCTGACATCGTGGCACATTGCATCGAGCTGCACATCCGCAAGGTGAGTTTTCGTCTTTTCTCCTTCGCCACTCTACATAGGAGATCGCACTCGTCTCGGTCCTTCACCCCTCATAGCCCGCACCGACTGCCGATGCCTCGTTGGGATTGTTCCACGCCCCCAAGACTCTGCGTCGCACCCGCCCCCCGTGGGGCAGCTGCTTTCGAGTTTTCGCGCACACCCAGCCACGGTATCCTTTCAAACGGCGGCCGTCGATCATTCAGCCGCTCTCAGCCGCCGTTTTAGACGCTTTCGGCACTATTTTGTGGTCTGCGCGTCGTTTTCTTGCGCTCGTGACATCTGGCTCGCTTTTTATGCATCGGCTCGTTTTGCGCAGGAGTGCAATCCAAGTGCGTGTCGTACCCCCTCTAATATTTCGATCTACAACCATTCAACCAGCTCGAAGTTCAGGCCCATCTGCTTATTGTCATCCACATTCCCACCTCCAAATTCTGACCTGCGCGCCCAGCCTCGGCGGTAATATCCGATAGACCATCATCCTTGCCATCTCACGGTACTTGTCCTTCACACCTCCGAATCATGCTAAACTGTACAGACCCCATGAGAGCCTCCCTCGCTATCAGTCGGCGCGGATTTCGACTCTGCGTCGCGAGGCTCGGTTTGGATGATACCAGGGTTAAACACGGGGTTGAGAAGTTCTGTTGGTTGCGTAAATAAGGTCTTGCTATAGTGGAAGAGCGAAAGCCAGGTCTTCTCCATGGCATTAGCTACGACCGCTGCCTGAAGGTTGCCGCCGCGGTGAGTACCACACGTCTCGCCGTCGATAAAGGGGTTATCCGTTGCCAATGAATTATAAATCTGAGTGTTATATAAGTAACCGCGAGGCGCGTGTTTTCAAGCGCCCATGAGAGCATGGCAACAAGGCGATGTCAAGCTGTCCTCGACACGGAATCCTGGAAGACAGTATGGCGAGGTGGATACCCTTGTGGAAGGCGCCAGGGCTTGAGCCCGCGTAGTCCATGGAACGTCTGGAGACACGTCTGGCCGCGAATTTACCTCGCCGGCAAACCAGCCAAGTGATGGACGGCGGTGAGTCAGGAACGCTAATAACATTATGTAAGCAACACTTGCTCAACCAAACTCGGAGTCGAAGCTCTCGAAATACTGGCCGTCATCTCGCTATCCTAGTATCCCTTTACCGCACCTGGTCAGGAGCCCGCCCACCAACAA
The DNA here is from genome assembly GCA_000697705.1 of Botryobasidium botryosum FD-172 SS1. NCBI lineage: Eukaryota > Fungi > Basidiomycota > Agaricomycetes > Cantharellales > Botryobasidiaceae > Botryobasidium > Botryobasidium botryosum. The sequence goes on from KL198074.1 coordinate 248,066, forward strand.
GATGGACAGGCAAGAAGCGGTTTTTAAAAAAAAAATATGTGGATGCTTTGCTTATTCCTTATCAACAGCCTAGATTTTAATTCACACCAACTCATCCTCCACGACCTTGCCTAGAGCGTCGCTTCTTCCAAGAATAAAGACAGCTCGCTCGACCAAGCAGATCCGCTGAAAGCAATAGACGCCATTACAACAAGAGTCGAAACTCCAGCCGTCCCGGAGGAGCTGGAAATTGAGGAAACGGAGGGGGGAGAAGAAACGACGCGGGTCTTCATGGTGGGGCTCTCCCCACTCCGCTGTTGGCTCCACGGATTGACAGGTTTGAATTTTCGGAGTCGGCAACTAGGACTAGATGCAATATCGCCTTCGGGGAACTCGCTACGAACCGTCCTGAACCTCACGTGGACGACTCTGTCGCCGTCCTTATGGATATATTGCGCGACATACCTTACATAGACTTTCACCCTAATCTTGCTTGGACTGGTGAGTATTTCGTGCACCATGATCTCATCCTGCGGTCATCAATACTTCCCTTTCATTTCCTTGGGCTGGGTACTGCCTGATCAATTGACATATTCGACTGTATCGGCGCTCCTGGGGCTCGCTACATCTCACACTCAGCATCGAGACAAGATCCTTCAACCTATATTAGATTTTGCGTCTCATACAGTCAAGAGACTGCACTATCCACCACGTACGACACTTTCCCGAACTAGATGTAGTGCGCTTATTCATTTGTTTCCGTTTTTGCATACGCAGTGGCTACTGTTATTATAGAAGTCGGGCCTTTGTTCCATGGGATTTACCGTGCTATGGTGTCTACATCTTTCCCCTGGTCTCTGTGCGAATGGAGCCGACTATTCCATCGTCTTGCCGCTCTCATTGCTTCGAACCTCGTAGATCACTTGAACGGGCTTCTATCTGACTACATCCACTTGGTCGAACAAGGAGACGGGTCTAATGATCCACCTGGTTTCGTGCAATCTGTACTCTCGAGGTATTTCCACAACGGGAGACCGCTCGCGGGATACTTCTCGGTCTGCAGTGTCATTGGGATCCAAGCAACCGTGCTGGCGCAAGTGTTGTGTCCGCCCCAACAGAGTCTGGATTCGGAATTGAAGCCAACCGAAGCTGCTGCTGCTGCGAATAATGCATGGAAATCTCTGAGCACTAGTCCTGCTGGACCTCTCGAGCCGCCTTGGGGCGAGATGGCGACTTCGCTGCGGCTGACTCTGCAATCTGCTATGGAGTGCTTTACGGATCTGCTGGCGCAGATTGAGGAGATGGGAGGCGAGCCGTCGCTTGACACGTATGCATGGGAGACCATGGCTGAGAGTCTGGTAAGGCTGTATAGCTTGGACTGGTTTCTTGTTACATCGTCTCGAACCTTTGCTTCTCAGAACTTGGCGAGCCTGTGCTTGATTGCGCTGCAAGAGCTAGACCCCCATCTGCTATCTCGGCTCAAGTTGCTTCTGAGCGAGAGCTCGCCGGTCTTGGAAAGCCTTGTGCAAGAAGCTGCGTTGAAGGCTACGACCGTGCTGGTACAAAAGTGATCACCTTCAGTCGTGTTGCTATTTGGCAATTACTTGATGTTATATCCTTTTCTTTCGCGTAGCTTTCAGGATATTGCCGCGGCCATGGCGAACCACCTTCGCAGGTTTGCTGCCACGCCACTGCCAATATTCGAGTTTGAGTTTGCTTCAAAGGGACATACGCCTCCGCCACTTGTCGCGGTAGCGAAGTGCCTGGCCCTCTGCATCAAGGTAGTTAATGCGACGATAATCTCGTAAAACACGTTCGCACCCGACGATCCTTGATTTCGCAGCTTGCCCCAGGCGACGACCTGATCATGTCCCCCATGTGTTCGTTACTCGACTACATCGCGGCCACCAGCAAGGATTCAGGCTCTGGCTCCAGTTTCGTCGGTACTTCGCCGTACATGCATAACTCCAAGAGCACGATACACTCACCCTCTGAAGCGGGTATTCACGGGTACACCGAGGAGCAGAAAGCGCTTGTTGGTATCAGTACTATATCTGTTGTCACCCGACTCGCTATGGAGTCCCAGCAAGAAGAGGTGAGGCGTCATGACACTCATTCGCATGGTCATATTACAGCGTTTGAGTACTGGACGATATGGTTAGGTCATTCAACCCACTGTGTCGATGCTGTTGCAACGCCTGGCACATGCCGAGCCGGGTGTTGAGGCAGCGATTGCGTATAACCTCGTTGGCCTTGCTTTGTGTGCTCCGACAGCACCACTCTCTGATATATTCAAGGCCTTCAACGCTCCCAACGGTCCTCCCCTCCGAATGAAAACGCCAACGGGAATAATCTGGTGAGAATCGTCTTTGCTTTTTGGAATGGCTGCGGTCATTTAACGATGATCGATGTGTTACGTGTGCTTCTTTGCTGCCTATTTACCAACACCTTACCTAGAGCGATGAACAGGATCCCGACTTCATTGAAGAGCTCTCCACGCTCGTGCTTCCCATCGATGTGCTCCTTGCTCGCCGCGAATTCAATCCACAATCGAATGCGTCTCCCGAGCTTGTCGCGCTCTTCCGTAACATGTGTTTTATCTGCGCCCCTCTTCCATTGTACGTCGCTGGATCCTTCCAAGCCGGTCAATGACCTGCCCTTGCTCGCATCGCGTCGAAGACACCACCCCTCGTGGCCGAAGAGATAAATGATCATGTATCGACCGAGTTGGAATACAGTCCCGTGCTGAGGACAGATTACGTCCAAAAGGTGAGTCACTACGTGCGTAATGCCCCAAAAGACAAGCTGGCTCATGCTTTCCATGAAGGCGGTCCTCTGCCATCGAAACCAACTCACCAAGTACGTTCCTGCGCCGGCCGGAGACATTCGATATCTATCGCCTCCTCAAGTCATTCTCCTCCTGAAGCTTCATGATGTGGAATCGATGAGGACGAGCATGACGCCTTCCTCGTTGCTTGGTTATTCCACTAACGATGGCTTGAATCAAACTGTACCGCTCCCGGCATGTGCGGATGCTGTTGCTGCGAAGGTATCTTATCATATATACCTTGGCTTCAACATGATGCGCCAACACTGTTATCGCGCGTAGGTCATGCGTGGATGTGTGTCTGAACCGAGCAAGAAGATTGTGGATCATTCGCTTGAGCCCCGTTTCTCGCAGGCGCTCCGCATTTTGCTGGTTTCGCTTCGAGATATCTTAATGTCCTCGTCATAGCATCCCCCTCGCTCACGTGTGATGCGCCTTTTGAGTTTGCCATCTTGGGTGTCTTGAAGATGCTCCGGAGAGCGTGTGAAGTGGAGTTCGTCGACGGGGTGAGCATTACTGCCTGCGAGCCAGCGTAAACGTGATAGTAACAACCAGACGAGTGGGGGGACAAGCTAAGCAGCCTCAGAATGAGTATTGGATTATTCAGCAATCTGTTATGTAAGGACTTGATTGATCCGAAGGGACGGCAGACTGTACTCCTGCCCCCTCCCTCGTGTACTGGTTTTCCCATCTCTTGCCATCCAGACTTTCCCCTCTTACTACGGAGACACGCTAGCTCCTCTTCTCCAATTGCCCAGGATGAAGGCTAACAAGGAATGGGAATGTATCAGAGAGGTTCGTAGTATGACGGGGGTATCGCGATCCTCTAGACTCATGCGGTCCCACGGCTCTCTCAGGGCGAAACGAAGCTCATCTTTAGGGCCAAGAGATTCTTGCTGTCTGATCTGAAAGGGGAGGACATCAGGACTGAGTTTGAGGAAGGGGACGTTGATGTGGATCTGGAGTTGGAGGATGTTGCTGTGGCTACATCCGATTGCGAAGACGGGGGTGAGTGCGAGTTACGTTTCGCGCTTTTTTGTGTGACCATGCTCATTACCCAAACACGTAGACCGGTCAACCCCTCGGACATCTCGGTTCCATGCCCGTCCCTTTGATGGAGGGGCCACTACGTCCGCCGAATACGAGGCGGAAGAGGGGGAGATCGTCGAGAGCGTAGTAGCCGGTGCCGGTGAGTGCGTTGGGGAATATCCTGAAGGAGGGTCTTCCTGAGCAACTCTTTGTTGATTTTTAGCGGGCACGGGCCACATCTCTTCTTCTTCCGCGAAGCGTCAGAAGAGCTTGCGTGCACGCCGCGAAAAACGGGCAGACCTCCGAGCTCAAAACCCAGCGCACAAGGCCGCCCAAACCCTCCACAAGGCCGCTAGCAGGGCCCATGTGGTTCCTATGCCCAATGTCGTGGGAGCCTCTCTGGACCACTCCGAACCTGCCTACATCAGCGTAAAAAGGGGGGTTGATGAGTACGCGCGGGAACACATCGAGCATATGACCATGGAGGAAGCAGAGGAAGCAGGATACGGCTACGTCGACCACCCCGAAAAATGGTGAGCCAGTCCTCGCAGATTCATCGGTGGCAATTGCGCTGATACGACATCAGTCGAGCGGCGGTGATGGCTGACACGGCCGACAGGATGATAGCGCTGAGGTCCACGTCAGGGGATCCTCGCTTAGAGGGGCAAGTCGAAGGGTCAAGTGAGCGCGTGGAATCGTTGAGCGACAGGTGGCAAGGCAAGGGGATCGCGAGTTCGTCGCCCCGAGGAGACTTCAACTATGCCCACTCAGGACATGGGTTTGGGGGTGGCCAGACGGCAAGTGTTCTCCTCACTGCTGCTGCGTCGCTGAATTCACGCTGAATTGCATTTGTTACAAGGGGCCCAAAAATTTTACCTTGAAACCGCAGGATCTTGACGCATGGACCGACTTCTTTGCCGACCAGGACGTCAAAGGCCTCATGGCCTTCGCAGAAGGTGAGCCATATGCCCTATTGATGTAATACTGATAGTAACGATCGTGCGTTAGAAATCTTCAAGGGCTGGTTTGAAAAACACTACGAGTACTACACGACCTGCCTGCAGGATTGTGCGAATCATCACGACGAGAAGCACCCTGAGGGGCCCCCCTTGCGCCGGCCTCATCCTACCATGCCGTTCGCTGCGATGGAGGTGAACATGGGCCCTCGGACGATCTGCAAATGTCACCGAGATTTTAAAAATCTCGCGTACGGCATCTGCATGCTCTTGATTCTGGGCCGCTTTAATCACAAGAAAGGGGGCCAGCTGATACTCCACGAACTTAAACTTGTCGTGGAGCTGGCCCCCGGGGATGTCCTCTTTTTCCCCTCTGCGCTGATCACCCATCAGAACATACCCGTGGCCACCAACGAGTCCCGCTATTCCATCACCGGCTACACTTCAGGCAATATCTTCCAATTTCGTGATCAAGGGTTCATGTCGAAGGCTGAGATTCGTCGTCAGATTGTACAGGAGAAGGCCAAGGGAGGGCAGGGAGATCCTGGGCGTCTGAAGTGTCTGGAGGAGATAATTGAGAGCCCAGAGAAGGCCATCGAGAGGTGGCGCGGCGGTTGTGATATGTTTCCCACTCTCGCGGAAGTGCGAGAACGCGCGGCGGCAGGCAAACGCGCGAAGGGCGGCAGTACTAGCCAACATCACCATTCCCATTAAACCATTCTTTTGTAGCGTTTAAAATACTGTGATTCAACATGATCAACATGGTATCAGAGCACGCAATCACGCGTCGTTTATGCCCGTGTTCATTACGCCGAGCGAGGAGTCCGTCCACCCAGAAATTGGGGCAGGGAACCGGAGAAGGGAAGAGCAGAAACGTACGCAAGTTCCCGGCAATTGGCATGAAGCAAGGGTTGGATCGCGTGGCCGTCAAGCTACCTGTGGGCGCATAGATACACGTCAATGAGCTTTCCTATGGTCGTCGTGAGACCAAGACTGTCATCGCCGAGTCATCGTCGCAGTGGGTGGCGCCAGGATAGTAAAGCACTCGGATCCAGGCTGTGTTGCCCAGAGCTATGATCGTGTCGCGGAGGTGCGGGCATGCGCGTACTATGTGTAGGGCCAAAATATTGCCCGTGACTTCGGCCTGGAATGTAGTGTGATCGGCACTATATTCCAGGCCGAGCTCATGGCGTAGGGGTTGGATGAGATTGCCCGCAGAGATCACGGCGGCAGCACCAACACCGCCGCTGTGCAAAGATCCATCTGTCCATATGACGTCGCGAGGGGTGAATGATGGCGCCTCCTCGATGGGCGTGGCTAATCGGCGGATTGCGCTGGTGTGTATCGGTTCAGGTGAGGTTACAGTAAGGACACGAAGCGATCGGGGCGAAACCGAGGATATACGGGGATTGCAAGGCGTAGTTACGTAGGTTCGAGATTCAGGGTTGGAAGAATAGTAGAAGACAACCAAATAATCGCGTGCGATTGTGCTGGGTCGGATGGACGTGCAGGGCTAGCCGTCAACCGAGAGCAGGGTGGCAGACCAATTGTCCAATGACGTCCAACAGAGTAAGGAAAAAGGGTTGAGCGTGTGGCTGCTCCAGCGTGGCAGGAGTAGGCCGGGGGGGGGGGGGCAGAGATAGTATTAGTGAGGGTGGTAAAGAAAGTCAAAGGCACGTGACTTGCCTGGACATGCTCACGCGTGGCTCTGACCGCGCTGTCCAAGGGTGCATCTGAAAACCTCTTTTGAGCGCTGCACAAGTGATTGGCATGGGATGTGGACCAGGGCCTTGATGTTGCCGGCTGTGGGAGGGCAAGCTTCTAAGATGAGGAACAAAAGGCGGGGCGGCGGCTTCGGTAGGCAACGTGCTGGAGGGTCGATCGGACACACCCTTCAACCCATACTGTTTTATCCAGGTGTGCCTTTGTAGTGAGAAAAAGAGGAAGGGGCCCCGGCTTCAACCCATACTGTTTTATCCACCGGGGCGTTGGGGGGGGGGGGGGAGACAAGCGTGTTGACTGTTGAGCTATCTTTTGAAAGCCAGGCGCCAAGACCCTATTCACTTTGTCATGACTAAGCTGCACCCCCTTGACGGGGATGAACGGGAGTACATGCGTGGAGAATTGAAGAGAGAGGTGTCGGTGCTCGGCCAAGGATATTTGAACGCATGAGATTTTTAGTGTTAGTAGCGGTATAAGTTACACATCTTGAAGCATAGGGAAATCAAAAAGGCTGGAAGCGCAGGACAGAGAGAAAGCGACTACGTACACCTGAGTATAGCGACTCGGCTTGTTTCGCTTCGCTCCCGAGCCAACGCCGCTCCAACTATCTCAATTTGCCTCTTTCAAACAAACCCAAACATTTTCTAACTCTCGGACTCTGATATACGCGATCGTCTCATGTACGAGTCCTTAGTTTTGCTCCCCTCTCCTCTTCGCGAATCTAGTTTCTTTCCACAGGTTATTCGCGTCTCTTGCAAAGCTCGTCGACAACTCGTCGACCGATTTATTCAAGTTATTCACCAGTCAATTCGCAGCTAAAGTGCATTCCGTGGGCAAACTCGGAGGCTCGCGTCTCTTGGCTGGAAAAGGTGCGTAGGTAGCACCCGGCTTGGTTTACACATCCTGACGTGCGCCTTGACTTTTATTTAGAGCTGGAGCAGATCCACCGACTTCAAACTACCCTACCGGCTTCCGGAGAGATACATGTGCTCGAGGCGAAAATGATGCTAGCTGTAGAGGAAATGCGGAATAAAGCAAGCACTTTGGCCGTCCAAGACTTGAAGCGTCTACTCTTCCGCTGCGCTTCTGTGCCTATCTTGACTCCCAAGGCGAGTCAGAGGCTACTGTATAATATCAAACCTCATCTCTTACTTTGGGCTATAGCGCGACTTGGAATTGCTGCACTATTTCGTCAATCTTCCATTCGAGCGGTTCTCCCCGTCGTTCGTTATATCTGACAGGCCACTCACTTCTGCCTGCCGACTTCTCCTACCCCACACGGCGCTGTTACAGATGATTACCAGCCGGTTCCAAGCGGTGCGCTCTAAGGATCTCGGGCTGATGACTCTGTTACACGACTCATCTTGCGTAGCGCGGGCGCGCACGTACCCGCCCGTTCATCTGCTATATTTTATAAACGATTCTGATTTGCATCTTTTTTTTGGCAAGCACACATCCTGCTGTGCGGGAAGCGGCGCCATTTGCGCTTCTTATGCTTGAGTTTGAGGCATTTGCGAGCTCCGCCTCCGAGATGGTCTCTTTGCAGCTGCCTTTTCCTGGTTTGCCATCCGGCCACAGTACGTCCCTGTGACATATAAGAGTGCGCTGGTTCCCGATACTCATCACGCGCATGCCAGTTGTTTTTTTGGCCCCAACTATGTCCAAATACAGTCCGATATCAAACTACTGAAAGAGTTCCTTGAGGCAATCCAAAATGACACAACCAGAGCGGATCATACCATCACGAGTATGAGCACCACGCAGGCAGCTCGTCGCTCTCAGGGTAAGAGTCGGTCGCGCGCAGCATAGGAGCATACTGATGTCTGACACTCAACAGAGGCCACTGCACCCTATCAAAGCCATGGTCTCCTGCTGAGGCTCCTTGTTGAGAACGAGATTAGCCACCAGAGCGTATGGAGGACCCTGACCAATGATCCAAAGCCAGGAGTTCCCGGGCATCGAGCGCGCCTTGCTGCCAGTCGGTATTTCCTTTGCCTTTGACCGAGATTGTCTTATAACTCACCTATTTTTCATCGCTTGTCTAGGATGCATGGGCGCAAATTATCCGCACCGCATGGAAAGTGAACGTCGCTATCGCTATCCACATGGTCGAACGATTTAAATACCCAGTTGTGCTCCAAGAGGTTACGCGTCTCATCCGCTTGCATCCCGAGGAAGCGGTGGCTCTTCCCGAGGCGTCGGCATACTTCCGCGCCGATTAGCTCGAGACGAGGGGACCCCTCCCGTGGAATCTCAGAGTTGGTTTTTTTCCTCGCCGCCTACTCCAGCCACATGCTTACGTGCTTTATTTGGTACTTGCTGCTCTGGGCACCCGTGCCCCCCGTCCAAGCTGTGATGTATTTCGGTACTCGTTACGAAAACGACTCGATCATTCTTCAACACGCACATCGGACGCTGGAGCGGCATCCTGTGGAGCTCACGTTCTTTTTCGTCTCGCAGGTTGTGCAGGCGCTACAAACCGATAAAATTGGTTTGTGCATCTGTCAGTTTGCATGTTAACAGAAAGACTTACAAAGCTGGAATATCCAGGTTACGTCAAGCAGTTCATCTTCGAGACAGCCAAGATCTCGCAGCTCTTCTGCCACAAATTATCTGGAATATGAAGGCAAACTGCTACAAAGATGACGCTGTCGATAAGGTGCGCACCACGCACGCCCTCCTCCTTTACGCTCGCTTGACACGGATATCTTGGCGCATAGGAGGATCCAATGAAACCCATGCTCACTTGCTTGACCGAGTGGGTAGTGGCCTCCTGACCTGGCAAGGCCCGAGACTTTTACAACCGCGAATTTGATTTCTTCGGCGAAGTGACTTCCATCTCGGGCAAGCTCAAGCCTTTTGTCAAGCGGACCAAAGCCGAAAAGAAGGTGCGCAAAACTCAGCGTCTCCGCCTTCTACTCCTAATGCCTAACGCTCCAACTTTTCGCTCTGGTCACATCAAGATGGACGAGGAGATGGGCAAGATCAAAGCGGGAGTGGGGGTCTAGTTGCCGAGCAACCGCGATGGCAGAGTAATCGATGTCGACCAGAAATCAGGACGGCCACTCCAAAGCCACGCAAAGGTGACTTGCCTGTCCATCCTCAAGTGCTAGCTAGCACTCGCGCTAATCACTGACTGCTCCCCCACAGGCCCCATTCATGGCAGCATTCAAAGTACGCAAAGAGCGGCTAGACATCACGATCGACTCGGACTCGATCTTGGGCGGGCCGAGCAGCAACAGTGGGGCGCTGCTGACAGAGTACGATGTATCGCCACAGGCGATCTTCCAGTTCGGAGACGACTGCTGGCAGGACGTCCTCGCGCTGCAGATTATCGCCATGTTCCAGAACGTGTTTGCCGCGATTGTGCTCCCGTTGTATTTGAATCCACACCGCGTGACTGCTACCGCGCCCGGGGTGCGCATCTCTCTTGCCCTTCCCTTCAACCAGGCTGAGTACCGACTATTTCTTTTCTAATACTAATGCGTGGTGGCAGCGTTTTTGCGTGCGTAGTGCGGTGTGATCGACGTGGTCCCGGACTCGACCTCGCGCGACGAGATGGGGCGTGCCAAGGTGAACGACCTCATGGGCTTCTTCGTCGCCGAGTACGGCAACCCGGACACGATCGCGTTCCAGAAAGCGTGCCCGAACTTATCCAGTCGATGGAGGTCTACTCGGCCGCGTGTCACACCCTCCAGATCAAGGATTGGCACAATGGGAACATTCTGATCGATGCGGAGGGACATATCGTACATATCAGTGAGTGGGTCGGATTTCTATAGCGGACAGAGGTCGTTGACTGACTTCTTGTTTAATTTTATTAAGACTTCGGGTTCTTGTTTGATATAGATGAGTACTGCGTCTGGTTGGACTCTGCTTTCCCATGCTAACGCTGTCCTTTTGGTGGCTGTCTGCTTTCGCGTGCTGGGGTGGTACCCATCATAGCAAAGACGACCTTTGACAAAAATCGGACAACCTTACCCCATGCTCCAGGGTGTCAAATTTGAGCCGAGCTCTTTCAAGCTTGAGCCGCACTCTTTCAAGCTGAACCACGTGATGGCGGTCCTCATGGGTGGCAAGTGCTTGGAGGTCTATGTGCTCTTCATCCATCTCACAGCGAAAGCGTTCCTCTCGTTCTAGCTGCATGCTGAGCAGATGATTGACTATGCAGCTCATGCTGGGGACAGGGATGCTGAGCTTCGAAGGCGAGGTGACGATCAAGTGTCTCCGAGACCGGTTCGTCCTCAGTATGGGGCATAGGGAGGCAGCGGAGTGGATGATGAGCATTATTAAAAACGCACATGAGAATAAAGGCTTGCGAAATAGAAACTCGGGCTCGCTAAAGTGCGCCCCACTACCAAATTTAGTCAAAAGTTTGTACCAATTGCATCTTTTACGTGGTTTAGCGCGAATTGAAATATATATCGCACAGAATTTTGGCTGCGTTTCTGTTTCGCAAGGCCTCTAATATGATTCCAACAACGGCCCGGGTATCACAAAGCCGGCACCCAGGATGCGAATTGGACAGAGTGGCCATTTTTGTTGCGTTCCCACAGGCTGCATGGCTTAATGGCTTAATGGCTTCAATGCCACTTCATGTGAAGGAAGCGCGGGTTCGATTCCCGCACTATGCATTTTCTGTTTCTTTGTTTCCACAACGCACGTCGCGATAGGCCTTCGCCGGCCGAAACCTCTCTGGCATGCATGCACAGAAGGAGAGCCCCCAGACTCGTCGTACTGGGGAATTCAAGACATGAATTGAGCCGTACCTTGCATGCGCAGCGAAAGCTCTACTCTTACAAGTGATTAATCACTGGCACCATGGAACATTGAAAGGTTGAAATCTGAAACAATGCTGCACATCTCCGTAAATGCTAAGGCGATTTTGCTTTATATTTTTAAACACCACACCCACCACGCCTGGTTCCTTTTCAAATCATCTTCCATGGCTCTTTTACATACTTTTATGGGGCTACCGAATAGGTAGGCTGGGGGATGTAGTCCAAGCTGGGTGGGACACATACCGACCATACGTTCTGGTGTTCGTCTGGGAGCTCAAAATCGTACCAACACCGACACCTAAGCCCTTAGTGCACCGATCGCGCGCAGTGTACTCGACGCTACCCATGCTCCCGAACGCATTCATGACGGCGAAGATATCCTCGTCCAGGCTCCTTTGCGCCTTGAACACGTTACCCGCCCTGGTTTACGTCGATTTGCGAAGGCACTCACCGTGGTGGAAAACAACCATGTGATTCTGGTCGTCCGACTTGTGTCACCAAGAAAGGCTTGCCAAGGACCGCCCCGCTTCGGCGTCGATATCCGAGTGCCTGTTAATCAGTATCGAGAATAGCCGAGGCTCGCCGCCATTCTTGCCCACCGGCTCCTCGTCAAGGTACGCAAGCTGCAGCCCGGGACACGCGCGTCGCAAAAACCCAGCGCGCTCAAGCCCCTTCTTGCCAAGGTTCCAGAACTGATGCGTTGACTTCGCAGCGCAACACAGACAAGCTCGAGTTCTCGTTCGAGCTTGTCTGTGTTGCTCCCGACTTCTGCACCACCTCTGGCTTCTCCGTACGACACAGCAGCTTGATCACCCTGGCGTAGTTTATCATCCTGGAGATCGTCACGCACCACGCATGCGTGTGCAACAAATGCCAGATACACCTGCGAGCGTGTACTTGGGCGCGCCGCTGGTGATTGTGGACTCTTCGGCGAAAATCTTGTTATCCTTGGCAAAATTATCCCACTTGATTGTCTCGCCCAAGGATAACCAGGTTTTCTCCGAATATCACAGCGTAAGAATGGTGAGCGTGGGCTGGTATCAGCAGGGAGTGCCTCTGGGATCACAGCGTCCAGTGACTGCGCACAAAGCAAGATATGGCGCTCGGCCTCGCTGCCCTTCACCCTTAAAGCCGTTCGATATGAATGAGCCTGGAGTATGCATCGTCCGACGGCCATTTGTATCATTCCGGATCGGGTGGTACAGGAGCTTTTTCATGTAGTCGAGCACGAGGAGGTGCTCGTGGTACATTGGAAGGAGTATGGGGTTCCACATCTGAGACGAAAACCTGTGAAAAACTCATACCTATCAGCTTTATTATCCCACAACGGTGAAGAAGATGACAACCTCTCAGCACCAATGATGAAAGCTCGTCGACTTGGGGTAGGCATACGGAGAGGATGCGTAAATGGGGCGAATGCGGGCTGGTGTGCGCAGAGGCACCGTACGAGATGTCACAAAGTCGGTAAGTAATTGGGTGGCCCGGTAGCGCGCCCATCTAAATAGTTCAAACACACATCTGAACGACAAGCGCCCACGCTTTTTCAATCACGACGCTAAGATAATTGAAATGTAACGACGGTCAGCACTCCACCAACAACTATAGTGTGAGGACGTACCAGATCGAAATTCTAAGCGATACCAATTGTGCGCGCAAGCACCAGTTATCCGCAGCGTATCGGGTGTCACAAAGGTCACCCTGACTGGTTCTTCGTGTCTGTATTATACCTCCAATCCGACTGATGGCACGATCACATTTGTGTCAGTGGTGAGACGACCGAAATCGGATACGATCCTCTCTCGGGGGGAGGGGAAGCAGGCGGCGGCGGCGGTGGTGGCCGAGCAGGGTGTAGGAAGGAGCTCAAGCACGAGCGATGTCAAGGGGCGCGAGGCCGAGAGCAAGTGAGGTGTGCGGATGGAGAGCACAAAGATTGTGAGTGGTAGGGGCGTGTGCCACAGCGAGTGAAGTGTGCAAACCGGTTAGCGCCCTCGAGGGTAAAGCAGCAGGAGTGGCGGTGAGACAAGAGTGAAGGATGGTGACAATAGCAGAGATGGGAAGCGGGCGAGGCTGCGATGCAGCCAACGCGGCCAACATCCGTGGGAGAGGTGGGAACAGAGGGGCGAGCGAGCAGGCGAGGTGGCAAGTGGGGAAGAGCATGGTGACTGTGGAAAATTGAGTGAGAGAGCGCGGCCAATTGTTAATCGTACGGGAGTGCTGCTAACCATCATGCATCATTAATTCCAGCAAGAGAAGTCGATGAGGGCGCGAACGGTCATGGGCAGGCGGGAATGGTGTATGCCATGGTTGAAAGAGGGTGGTGATAATCAATAAGGGTTTGGCTCGCTGTTGAAGAGTGAAGCTAAAGGACATGGTCAAACGCCATATCTACCTTCTCTACGCATAACAAACCAGTCTATTCTGTACCTAAAGGACAGCGACCGACGACTTTACCTTTTCCATACGTGATGAGCTCGTGAAGAAGGAAGTCGACTGGCGTTGAGTCTCTGTTTACGAGATTACCTGGAAAACACTTGGCCAAGGAGTGCTTATGTAAGTATCTCCTCGGTACAGCGTGGGGCTTTGGTTGAATCCCATATGTACGTATGAGCAGACAATGTGTTGGGACTGTGGAAAGGTTGCTCCAGAATACGTATGTCACAGCCAGAGAAAAGCTAATGAGGAGCAGTATAGTTTGTGGCCGCAGTCATCAACCTCTTGGTCACCACGTCCACCGTGGTCCACTGGCCTGCATTCGGCGACGTCCCCGCAAGCCTCACCCAGCTGAATCTTCCTTGGGTCTGCATCTCGCGAACCATTACGTTGTTCCACGTGGTGCCATGAAGGTCCTCACCGGCCTGCCACCACCAGCGCATCCCAGTAATTCCCTCGATAACAAGCCTGTAGCGGACATAAACAAAGTTGGCCTCGTTGCGAGGCATCTACATTCAAATGAAGTCAGATAAAGCAAGCACAGCAGATGGGATGGAAGCACCTACGTCGGGTGGACGGAGTGACACCAGGCCAGAACTAATGGTTCTGTCCGCCTTGTCTTTGTGAGAATACGCTGCGTATGCGAATGAAGCCCATGAGGACTTGGTGGGGATGCCATATGAATTGAGCAGATTATATTCTTTGCAAATGTTCTGAAGAAGAGAGTCAAGAAAGCTAGGAAAAAGATGGTCAAAAGATACAGAGCTGCTCACACGCATCTTGTCTGCAGGGCCCGGCAGGAACGCCTGCAAAAGTGCCCACTTCTCCGCATCAATAACTATGGCAACGATAAGTGCTCGTTTGTTACGGACAGCCATCAAAATCTCAGATAGAGTCGCTCACTTGGGCTGTATTGCATGAGCTTGGCTTTGAGATCGGCATCGGCCACCGGGGTGACGGTGAGGGCGCCGCGATTCGCTTGAAGCCCAATTGACATGTTCGCCATCTTTCCACCTGCAGTGGCCCTTCGCTCAAGGTTGCCGCGTTTCCTAGCGAGAACTGAAGCATGAGATGCGCGCTGAATAGATAAACATGACGATGAAGCGACACGTACAAAATGGCGTAGTCGATGGCTTCCTTGACAAGCTCTTGTTGGTCAGTAGCGCGACGGTAAGCTCCTGGGTTATAAATCAATGCACCGAACTGCAAAAGAAAAACCAATGAGCCTCCAAAAAATGTATGAGTGGTAAGTACACATACAACTTTATCATCGGTTGGGGTGTTGTCATGCGGACCATCTTTCCTCCAGAAGTAGAACGCAAAGGGCTTGATTTTGCCATTGGCATCCGGTTCCGGCGCATGGATTCGATAATAATTTTCAACGTTCTCAACTTTGAGGCCGCGTTTGAAAAGCTCTTTGGCCATACTGTTGTCCTCAATCAAAACAGTTCCTTCCAGTTCGGCCAGCTTTTCATCGGATACACTGAGCAAACACCCATTAACTAATCGCTATTAAGAAAATCTGCTGGTGCTTGCCTTTCATATCCCAGCCAAATAGCACGCTGACGCGCCCAGCGCCCAAGCTCACGGTGAGATTTGATAGACATAAGCACTCTCGCCCGCTCCTGCAACTGATCTTCAAATACGTCTGGATGCTTGATATGCGCAAGGAACATGTCCAGATATTGCTGTTGCACCGCGCTGTTTCCACCCATCTTAAGCAGCAGCTTCACGCGCTCGCCCTTGAAACATGAGGGTGTTCAGCAAGGACTCTGGGAGCAATTAATATTGCTACTTACGCCTGATTTATCTTTGCCAGTATCGGGTACGCACGAAGTCCGGGCTCCATTACCAGCTCCCAAAAGATCTTTGCGTTTACGAAAATGAGTGGATTCTCGCTTGATTTGTGCACCTCCCAATTTTCAAGGATATGCTGGCACACAGCATGTAGATGAGACTTCTGCTTGCTCGTCAGAGGCTCGAGTTTTCGCTTTGGAGGCTGAGACGCTGCAGACATGCTTGAGCCGCGGTCGCTGGCCTATCATTAAAATACCACTTACTGGGATGCTCTGACTCGGGCGCCTTCAGTGGGCGCAAAGACTCGATCGACTCCCCAGCAAAAAGATAGTTGTGGTGGCTCTTGCGAGCGATGGAAAATGAAGGTGGACCGCCTGGCGTCGTGTCCAATCGGACCGCATCATCATCGCTGGCAGCAGATGGCATAGACGTGGCGAGTGCGAGAGCCGCTTGCTCCGCACGTTTGGCGCCTCTAGTTACTCGATCAGACTTTTCTTTTGGCATGGAGAGGGAATGTGTGATGATCGATGTGGGCCGTGATGCCAATTAGAGCAAACTTTTACACACCGGTATGGTGCTGACGTGTGCAATCCAAGAGAATCGATCGGAAGCTTCCTGCGCCAGACAGCGAGCCACTACCCAACGTCCGCGCTCGAGAGTCAACGCTCAGCACTCTCCAGGTGCATATATCAGCTTTTTCTCCCAGCGGCGCGGCGGATAGATCAGTATTCAATATGGGTTGAAGCCACGCCAATTACTCCCTCTCGTATCGAATCGAGCAACATAACGTAGTGAGGGTGGCGCGGTACACAAGATAAGACAGTGGTGGACGTGCACAATTCCTTTGAACCTAATTGACCTCCTCCCATTCACTACCAGTATCGTCCTCGCCATCAACTGGCCTGTCGTCTTCACTCCAACCACTACTGTCGCTGTCCTCATCCCAGTCCTTGTCACTGCTGTCATCGTCATCCCATTCACCCTCGCCTCCCCCCGTTTTCGTCACTATCACTGTCATTTTCACCTTTGTCATCCTCTTACCCTCAAGCCATTGAGCCATTTCTCACTGGGAGGGATTCACAGGCCTTGTCGCTCGAATAGAAGACGTAAGGTGTGTTGAAATGAGCCATATCACGTCGCGCTGCAAGTAAAATAGTTTCTGTGCCCGTTCTCTGATGAACTCCTACCAACTGAAACAGAATGACGCCAATATGGTTAGCCTGCTCAACAAGCGAACCATTGACTACGCACTGCACCTTCAACATTTGCGAGATTGGCGCGCGTATCCTGTAAGGCATCGAGTGGGACATTCCGAACTGCATACTTTCTCTGGCTGATCTCCATGACACGCTTGCGACCGCACTGCGCACAACCCGCTGCGAGCCTGGCGTCAGCAGTCTTTCAGAAGTCAGCATCCGTTGTGCCATCAGCCAGGCTTGCACGCGAGGATGCCGTCGGTGGGTAAGAGCGTCTGTGTCAACGCATTTGTTATCAGAAGCCGTAGATCTGCAACAGAACTCAACGTCACTGCGCGTACAAGCATGCAACGGACCACCATTGCATTTAACCAGTTTCACCTCGCTCTTGGTAAAACGTTGGTAAAAATCGAACGACAATGTCCCCTTTTTATCCAAGGCAAAAAAGGGGACCTTATATTTCGAAAAATCCCTTTTTTGACTTGGATACTGGGGCAATTACGTATGATTGAGCTGTCGCAAGTGCGTCACAAGCATTCTGGTCTATGGCAAGCACTTAGCATGCACGCTGCTGTGGACATTCCCCATACACCACCGCCGCAAGTAGATATATCTCCTCTGCTCGACGAGTTCTTACGCGTTGCTGCGACATGTCCAACGGGAACCTATATCGCCCCTCGGTCTATCGCGGTCAATCTCCAATCGAGCATTTGAAAGCGGTGCACTCATCCGGCCTAGCAGCAGCTTTGAGGCTTCCAAGTGCCGGTGTTGAGACCGCTACTACACTTCCCGCGGTGACGGCATCCTATCCTCGTCATCTCCAGGTCATCGTCTCACCTCCTCGCACCAAGATAGCACCGAAAGGGCAAGAGAACACGTTCCCATCACTCGTCTGGCATAGGGGCCTGGCTTGCAAGAAAATACATATGACATGCGAGTGTTTCTTTCCCACCCATGATTCGCTCCAAATCCCACCCAGCCCAGTTTTGACCCTGGTGATTTTTGTAGGCCGCAGTTTGAAAGTATGCAAACTTTCTAACATGCTCGATCGATGCATGCCACGCACGGAAGCTACGCGCGAGTCCTTAAGAGCGCAAATTGAAGACGATTTCAACACTCGCGATCATGACATCCTCGGCTCGCCACCTCCACGAGAAGACGCTCTCCATGGTCACTACACTCCAACGCCTGGGCTACGGCTTTTCGTGGACTACCGAGACTGCACTCCCTGAAGAAGAGCAGTATCGTCGGGTGGAGAATGATTGTATATGTCGACATGGAATGCCACACAAAGAAGAGATATTCATGGGTCGCCTTGAGCTGAGGTGGACCTTGGATGGCGTCACAGACTGAATTAGATTGGGGGGGTGAACCTACAAGCGATGGCAAGAGGACTTGCAAAGCAGTTGTGCAGTAAGTCGGATTGTGCGCTGTGCCATGCCGTTAAGCTGACGCACTAATAAATGCAGGTGCGAGCACTTTGATGCAAAAAACAACAGGTTCCATCGGTTCCAAGTCTTGGACAGTGTCGATTTCAAGTATTTTCAAGCGCTGTGGGAACTCAACAAAAAAAAGCCGGAAAAAATGGAACAGGCTGCCAACGTTGCTGGGTATGGCCCTCCAGCGCCGTGTGCCACAGCGAAGAATTCAAACTCGACCCGAACTCATTGCCGTGCGTTGTGCGGCTTTACTTTTTCACATTCTCATCTCCATGATGTTCTTGTCTAGCTAGAGGCCGCCGCCGTTTGCGCGGCTCATATGCAGCGTTGACGCGTCTCCACTCCAAGTGTACAATGGATATATTCATACCACACAACCTGCACGGCTGCCCATATGTTCCAGTGGTGTTCTGCGGCGGTCACACGCACCCTATACCACTTCCAGTGGACACACCTGCGCCAATTCCCGACACAAAAGCAACCGATTTGAAGCGAGGCTCCCGACTTAAAGTGCCAGCTGCGGCGCTCGCCTCGAAGCTACGTAGAAAACACATCTACCGTCTATCTCTCCGCTTCCAACCATGACCTTCAATCATACTACCCTAGCATGCTCTGCTGTGCAGCCGCGCCCCACTTGAACCATCACTTCCCGAAGAATCATCTAACGCAACAGCAGCTTTCAATCATTCAGTGATGAAGCCAATCGTATAAATGGTATGTGGGCCTATCTGCTCTTTGACCAATATATATATTAATGATTCTTTATACGCTCCTACTGGTGTTGCCCCAGGGGGGGCAATGGCCCGAATATAACCTGGGACCGCAGGGGGGCAAAGCAGCGAGTGCGCCAAGGGTGAATCGATACGAACCTGCACAATCTATTATTGACTTGCTGGCCCTCATTGCTGGAGCTCAGGTATCCCGCTCAAAGTTTCATACTATGATACCGAAGACGTTCTAAGCCGATTTCTAGCTTACAAAGTCGTGTGCCCATGTGAAATTTTTGCAAATGCTCACATATGTAGACAAGTTTGGGGTCGTTGCCTAGATATAGTACATACAGATATCCGTGCGAAAGATCGTGGAGAACGGCCAAGAAATGGGCGAGATATTGCTCGCGCGAGTTTGGCGGAGAGAAACTCGTGTAAACCGGACACAATGTGCCGATCGGCCAATCCGGATGCAAACGGCAGTAATGTCACGTCTGGCGTTGAATGCATTCGCGTCGCTGACAAAGCGCTCACGTGACCTCTTATGTCAGCCCAACTCCACTTCCTTATCCTTTTCATCACCATCCTCGTCCCCATCTCCACCTCCACCTCCACCAGTCGTCGTCGCCGCCGTGACTGCTGTCGCGTGTACCTTTTGCCAGGCACTCGCGAGTTTCTTTGCCTGGGCACCTTTCATCGGGCGCTCGGGCTCACCGTGGGCACCTTTTGCCAGGTGCTCGGGGTCTGAACACCTTTTGTCGGGCGTTCGGTCCCGAAGATATCGTGGGCGCCTTTTGCCAGGTGCTCTCTCGCCTTCTAGTTTGAGCACCTTTTGTCGGGCGCTCGTTCGCGGGCACTTTTTGCCAGGTGCTCGGTCATGAAACGTCCTCCCCAGCTACTCTATATACCCTTCAGATCACTCTCAGACTTTCCTTCAATTTCTCCTGTTGGGCTTATGAACGTTTCCTACTCTTGTACGTCTCTCTCCCTCCCCGCCATTCTCACGCTCACCTCGCCTATCTCAGATTCCCACTTGGCCAAACCAGCCACCACCCTCGCGCGTCCCCAAGTCCGTCCTCATTATCTCGACCCATAATTGCCTCCATTGACCCGCCATCCCCGTCCTCTCCTGCATCGCGTGCACGGTTTCCCGGGCATTTGCGAATCTCCCGTGTACCTTTCGTCGGGCGTACGGGCCTGCGGGCACCTTCAGTCAGGTGCTCCCTCGTCATCTCGTTCGAGCACCCTTCGTCGGGCGCTTGTTCTTGAAGACGCCCTCCAGTACTCATCACCCTTGCACCCTTATTTTGTTTTACCACAGCCTCCCCACGACTTCCACTGCGTTTATCACCGTCTCCCTTTACCTTCACTGATACCACTCCCGTACGTCCCCCATAGGCACATCGTTCACCTCCTCTTTCTTCGATTTTTCTTCTAGCGTCCATGGTCCGTACAATAAGCCAGCCACGTCTCTCCACCAGCCTCGTGCGTCTCCAAGCCCGTCCCACGCCCTCAGTGGCTCCACTGCCACCACGACCCTTGCCTTTGCCGACACCCCACGCGCTCCCGTACATCTCCTCCACACATTACACACTCTCGCTCATTCCCTGCCTCCTCCGATTTTCCCCACCCGTTCCGCCTCATTCCGCACTTCGCTGCCATGCCATCAGTGCCTATGCAAGTAACCTCGATCCCCGTCTCACTTTTATACCCTCTTCTAGGTTAGGTTGGAATTTCATTTTCCACAACTTGGGCTTTTTTTCTCACAGATGATAGCCCCTACCCAGGGGAGTATGCCCCCCAAGTTTGAGGAGATTTGGTGGCCTAGTGCTTGCTCCAGGAGGGTGACAAGAGGGGGTGTGGACACCCCTGTGTGCACAACAAACAGCTGCGCCACTGGCCACAGCCCCCTGCGTGCAGGCCTGCATGCAGCACAGCCACTTGTGTGGCACACAGCATCCTCCTGCACACAGGCGTAACCCTAGCCCTCAGGCACAGCCACATGCCTGTGCACAGCACAGCCACTTGGATGGAGCGCAGCAGCCCCTGCACACAGGCTTAACCCTAACCCTCAGATCCTCAGATATAGC
>KL198075.1:0-22623 GCA_000697705.1 Botryobasidium botryosum FD-172 SS1
CTCCCCGGACATCGGTTCCCCCCAAGGTCAGTCGGCTCTGTGGCGCAGATACGTTTGGAGAATCCCTGTTCTCGCTTCGTCGGTAGGGCTGCTGGCGGGGCGCTCTGTCCGGGCCTCGTCCAGCAACCCCATTCCGCCGCTCGACGGCGCCGCGAAGTTTAAGAGCTGGTTAGTACCCCCTACGCCCTTGGCTTTTCCTTCGTCTGATGTCAGTGGATGCTACGCATGCTGGCGCTGAAGAAAATCTGGTTTAAATGCAAAGTTGCGGCGTGGGGTGAGGTGGTGCTTGCTGTGGTGCGGTGGTATGTGGCGAGGAGGGAGGGGGACGACAGAATGGTGGTCGGGCCCCCTCAAACATCATCATGTAGGTCTCCGTTGCCCTCCTTTTTTATCGTACTCTTGCTCATAGTCTCGTCTTTCCTCACAGCGACTTCGGTCGAGGGTGATCGGTCTTCGGACCACCCCCAATTTTTTCCACCCCTCTTCGCGAGGTTTTATTTTCCCGTTTCTCTTTGTCACATGTACGCTGAAGCTGTTCTAACCCGCTCGTCATCGAAAACCGTATATACAAGGCCATTTATCATGCCTCGCTGCCCTCGATATCATGTTGCATTCGCTGTCCAATATCATTGTCCATACAACATCACTTATCGGGTAGATTTCGCTCTAAAGTATCGCAAAACAAGGCCTTGAATGGCAGCTGATGCTCATGACTGCAACCATCATAATATCGTCTCGATCATCTACCTCGTCCCGCCCATCATCGCTGCTCGCTTGTGGTCTCGTCTTGACCTCGAGATTGCCTTTCGATTTCTGATTTCCATACCCTCAGCAGCCCTCAGCACGCACCGCAAAGCTCAAGTGCACAATTGCTCGTGTGCGTCGTTCCGCACATTCACAAATTTGGATCTCCGAGAAACTAAGTACAGCTCTTGTGACCTCGCAATTGAAACGCTAACTAGACCACCCAGAACGGCAAGTCGACGACCCGAGCAGCGAAGTGAAACACGCAAGTAAGGGCGTGTCAGGCGTAAAAAGACGGAGGCGAGGCGAGCTAAGCTAGAATTCAATAGTCAGTTGACGTATCTTCCATACGCCAACGAAGAGACTCACCTTCAATCAATGCTTTTGCTGAATACGAACGAGGCTTGATCGTGCATTCGAATGGTTGGAGGGTGCTGGCAAGAACAGTCATATAGTTGCCAGCTGGACGCGCGCGCGGGTCGTATGCAGAAGGGAAATTACGCACTGTATTATGCCCGGGACATATGTTTCTTGTGGTTCCATCTCGCGACCTTGCTCATCGATAGACTTGGAGATGTCAAAGGTTGATAGGATCGTCGTGAGGAAGATGAACATTATGGAGTCTGCCAAGTGTAGTCCGGGACATATCCTGGAAGGTGCAGCGGGTTTTGGGCAACATGTCAGCGTCAGACTTCTGATAAGTACTGGGAATACTTCTTCGCTGACCTTCTACCAAAGCCGAATACGTATGTAAACGGATCGACGGCATTGTTTCCCGCTTCACCCTCAAATCGCTCCGGCCAAAAGCGCTCCGGATCTTCGTACAAAGTTTCGTCGCGACTTATAGCCCTGGTTGCAGAGAAGATCAGGGCATGTGCTCGAGGCTGACGCTTAGTTCGTATATTGGGAAGGGACCGACCATGCGTTAGGTAACATTGTGGCACCCTTAGGGACCCAATATCCTTCGGGATCCGAACACAAAGAGGGGAAAAAAGTGAGCCGATTTATGTGTCGGACAAATATAAAATGAAGAGCGGACCGTCGTAGTAATCATTTTCAAGTACACTGCGCGGTAAACCTGTGGCAATCGGAGTCATGCAACAGCAATAAGGAATCTCAGCGCCGCGTATTTTGCTCACCAAGTGGGACGAGTATCTTCCATCGCGCTATCTCTTTGATCACGCAATCAATGTACGACAGCTGCTCGCGGTCCGCAAACGTCGGTAGTCGTCCTTTCCCAACAACTCGGTCGATTTCGGCCTGCGCCTTTTTCTGAACTTCGGGGTGTTTGACCATGGCGAAGATGCAGGCGACCAGTGCTCCATATGTCTATGTGCCAAAAATTTATAGGTTGTGCTGCTCTTTATCGCGGCCCCTTCGAGAAATTGTGGTTCTTACCGTGTCCGCCCCAGCAAAGTATAACGAGCCGGCCGCCCACATTATGTCTTCCTCGCTGTAGTTGCCTGATTCTAAAGCGGCGGACGCCAGGGAAGGCGTGCAATCTCCAGACGCCTGCAATAGAAAAGCATGAGCGAGCGGAATCTGAGGGTCGGGAGGGAACGCACAGTTCTAGACTTGACGTCTTCCAGCGAAGCTGGGACCATGTGACTGACTATCTCGCGCACTTCATGAGCTATAGTTTTGACTCCAGCACCGGGGAACCAATCGGGTATATACTCAACTTGACGACGTAAAGTGCCAGGATTTGATACTCAGTGGAGAGTACGGTGTGACAGGCTGTTATGCAGACACTCACGAATAGGAAATGCGTTCCACAGGTTGTTGATAGGCGTGACCACACTCGAAACACCATTGACGGCCTTTTCTGCCAAGACTATGTACTAATAAAGGCATCATCCGGTTTTGAACGACCGGAACAGACTCAAGGACGCCAGACTCACTTTATCATCGGCTGACTTCACATCAACGCCGTATGTCGTCTGCGCGACCAGCTTTCCCGTTAAGCTAAGTGTTCCTTAATTCAGCAAGTAACGAGACAAGAAACATGCCCCGCAATAGCATATAGAACTCATTTGACTTACAGCCTGATATTTTGCAGAAAGTTCTGAGGTTCGGCAGCCAAGGTAGAGAGATACCATTTCATCTGCTTTTCTTCAGCCGGCTGAAACCGGACCACCGCGGATTTCTTTAGCGTGGAGTGAAGAAATTTCCGATGCTGCTTCAACTCGTCGTTATACGGTAAAAATGGCGTCTTATGGGATGAAGTGAGTTTGCTGCTAGCCACGAATTAAGATAGTCTAAACTCACCAATTTTGCAAGTCCCATCCTGAAAACAAGCTATATCAGGCTTGGCGGGACTGAGGCCTGACAACAAACAGACTCACAGTTCAGCTACGACATAAAACCTCGGACGACTTGCGTAGATGGCGTTTTGACCCAGCAGGTCGATGCAGCTCTTGTATGAGTTTAAGACGATAATGCGGTTTCCCAGTGCGTTTAGATGTATGATGTCGCCTTCAGTTCCCGACAAGGTTTTAGGCCGAGGACGCATACAAAGTAGAGCGGCATTCGTACCATATGATTTTTTCCACTCAGCGAACTGTAACCATCCAAAATCGAATGGGATATGCCTGGCGTTTCCAATCTTAGGACCAAAACAAAGGCAGAAATCAATCAGACCTCTACCGAGTCGACTCTTGTGCTCTACTTACGATCGGCTCAGGTTTGGGACCAGGCGGAAGGGGCCACTGGCGAGGATTCTGCCGCAGTTTTCTGCGCTTGTATACTCCATAGAGGAGGCTTAAAGTAGCACAAAAAATGGCGAGCGCGGTCATTAGGGATATGGTATAGTTTGCCATGGCGACTGCAGCGCAGGAGATAGAGCTTTGGAAGTCAAGCTAGTGTCCAGAGCAGCGTCGATGTGTGATGGTGATGGAGAAGGGGGAGGGGATCAGCAGCCAGCATTTTCAGGATCGAGCGCGAAGATAATTCAAGAGGGCATGTCCCCAACAAGCCTCCACAGGGGCGATATGAACGTTCTAAAGAATTTGGACAGCCAAGCACCACACTATCTCAGTTCTAAGTCTTGAATAAACCCCAGAGCAAGGCACGATAGCGAGGAATTGATCATCTTTAACCAGCGCAAGGACATCCGGAACAATGGATGCAGTAATGAATAATCAGGCATGAGTCGTACGCGTGAATCGCCGGCAGCTTTGTAAATCAAGCTAGCGTCCAGAGCGACGTCAATGTGTGGCAGCAATGGCCCGGTAAGAGGGGAGGGCGATAGCAGCCAGCATTTTCAGGATCGGGTGCAAAAACGCATGTCTCTAATAAGTCTCCACAGGGTGATAAATAGGAACATTTCAAAGGATATGGGCAGCCGAATACCACACCATATCAGTTCCAAGTATTGAGTTAGCCCCAGAGTAGTTGCAAAATGACGGGGAATTGACCCTCTTTAGTCTAGGTAGGCATTCGGAACATGAATAGGCACGGTAGTTAGCAATCTCGCATGGAGCGTACACGCGAACCGGCCGCTGGCGTGGTTGCAAGTACGAAAGCTAGACGACGCATAGGCTGGTGCACGGCTGCGGTGGTTTCATGCAAGTAACTCGCGAGGGCTCGTGGCGTACTTACGTAAGCCAGTGCCCTCTTTGTATTTGTGCTCGAGCAGAGTCCAGACTATGTAGTCTCTGACCTGTCACTCTCTGGCGACCACGATGGACGTGGACCATTTATATCTATAGTATCAGCCGTATGCTAATGTCTTATCCTCATCACCCTGCTAGACCATCACCTATAGCGGCAGCATTGGGCGAATGACCTTAAAAATTGACGTACACAGGTCGGTCACCCAACCTCACCACTGCCGCAGATTCGCCCGGTCTCTCCTTCCCACTGCTACCTGTCGCTAGACCACCATGGCTTCGCAGATGCTGCATAAGGACGACGCTTTCTCTGTGTCCCAAGCTGACCGCGAAGAAAAAAAATCGATCGAAGAGGTCGCATATGCCTCGCCGAACTGGCACGCTGTCAATCCCATGCGCGCCAGCGCGATCAAGCTGTCCTCAGCCTGTCGCCGGCTACTTCAAAGAGCACGTCCTGCTAAGCTCGTTTCGTGTCATGACCGGCTACGTCCTCTTTTTTCGCAAGTGGCTTTGGGATCTGATGTAGTTTTGCGTGAATCCCGATGGATTTATGCTGTTTATATATAACGTGCTCCGTTTGGTGTGTTTTTTAGGCTGATGTGACACTCTAGTTTTCCATCCAAGCAACATCAATTATGAATTCACGTGGGGAAAGGCAACACATTCCAGCTTGCCACCGGTCTCTCCCGGTGGCCCGCCGTCAAATATCCCCCCTTTGGGGAGCCCGAGCGGCAGGCGCTCTGCGCGCTACTTGTCTTCTTTGGCTCGTTCATAAGCCACATAGGCGATCGCATTGGTCCCAAACAACTTGTGGTTGGTCCTCGGCGGACTTTTCCAAGGACTGTTGAACCTCTGCGTGTTTCACCAAGCACGCCTCGCATGAAAGCAGCTTCGCCACGGAGCGATGGCGTCTAGTTCAATCACTCCGCCAGGCTCCACGAGCCACGCGCTCGCCGGTGCGTGTGTGGGACTATAGCCTGCCATGGGGCTTAGGATGAGAGTGCAGCTATCGGGTTTCATTGTGTTCACCACCAGTGAGTGGGGTTTCCAAATTCCTTGGGCGATGAGCACTAATTCCGCGACTGTAACTAGTATGGGTGCGAGTAACCATAAAACCTACGCGATTTCAGCTCGAGTTCCTACCACGGAACCACAAGATCATGGGGATCCTCGTTCTGTTCATCAGTAGATTTTGGGGCGGATATTGTTGAACACGGTCGGGGGACCATCTACGCTGGCCATCGCCTCGGGATTTCGCGTGGTCATCGCGCTCATGTGGCACTTGGAACCAGCACCTTTAAAGTTGTCCGAGTCGGACCGGATTTGGGAAAGCTTTGGCTTATTTCAATCCTTAGTTTTCATTTGTTATGCGGCTGCTCCCTCGAATCTTCATGGAGTTTTGTCGCCTCAGGTCCCAAAGCGGCCTGGACTGTATCTTAAGCCGCGGCGCGCGTGCGCGTCTTCTCCTCATTACTTATATATGAGCATCTAGACAGAGCTACGTAGATATGAAATTGCTCAATCTCGCCTCTCGCCTTTCTTCATAACTCATAGCTTCGACGTTCGGGCGCTGGTTGTTGGACTCGCAGGTATTCACCCAAGTTCGAATATCCGAGATTCCGGCAAACATACGGGATGTTGAATCGATCGAAGCCATCGACGTCATACGATCGCATCTCGCGTCCAACTTGCTCGTCAACCACCACCAACACCAACACGCACTCGGGGACTCTGGACGAGTATCAACTAAAGATCTGGTGATTCGAGCTCGATAAACCCAAAGCTTCGCCCAGCTCACGCCTTGATTCACTCGAGACACTGCAATATCGAATCTCGATGCCCTGGCAGAAAACATTCTCTCTTCGTCCTCGCAGCAAAGGGTACGCTTCTGAACCCTTTGATCGTTTTGCTGCCTATCAGAGCACGCCTCTATCCTCTGTGCCTCTGCCCTTCCGTGCTTCTCAGTCTCTCAGTCTCTTTGTCCTTCTGCTTCCTCCCCTCTCCTGCCAAGGCGCATCAACGATCTGAAAGTCTGGCGCTAGAATCTAATCTTTTTGAGTCTGTTTGCTCCTCAGATGCCACCTCGTCACGGATGAAATCAATAGTGCGATCGCACAAGGCTTGCGTGGGGTCTCGGCAAGTCTTTGATATATTATGCTCTGATGTGTTGGACTAGAGTACTGAGCGTATTTGATCTTTGGGGGTACATGCTGGGCTTTATAGATCGGGATACTTCATATTTTCATGTACGCAATCTTACCGTCGCGCCCGCTCTGAAGCATTAAATTATTAAAATAATTGGTACAGCCAGCATACTTCCGCGGCGTTGACGGTGAACGAGAATGCTGATTCGGGTACCGAGGCCAAGCAACTGTGTTTGATAATAAAAAAAGCTAACCACATTATTTAATTCTCTGCTCTCATAGACGTCCGTCGAGGTACGACTCCGAACAGGCCTATCTTATACAGCAAATAATTCAGCCGTCCGATGATTGATTAAATAGACATGAGCATGGCTCTGGACACCATCGTCCCCGAGGAGCTTCCCTGGTTGCACGTTGACGAAGGTCCCGAGTGGGTACACAGCTAATCATTACCATCCTAATCCCACGCTAGTCTCATGCCCCTGCTGATTGACAACCATTTCTCTCGCACCAGTGATTCGTGCGTACTAACTTATAACCCTCAAGTGCGAAATGCTTAATCCTTTTTTCGCTGCGGTTGTCGACCTTAGGGTATCTCACACGAAAGCTACACTGGTTGGGCCGTCGATACAGATTCCGATCACGAATGGGCGGCTTAACCTTGGTACATGGCAAGGTCTGCAAGCCCTTCTCGCGCATAAACACGACCTACGTGCTGATGCCGTATTTCTTGCAATTTCGACTGGCTGCAGGCATCTACCTGACGGAGGTATGTCTGCTGTGTCACATTACATGCGGGATATCGCCTAATTATACCATTCTGTGCATTTTGCACATAGTTTAGGAGCACATCTCGCACTCGCAGTGTTGTAGCTACAATCCTACCCTGAGGGAGAGTTGGGGATGGGAATTTGTGTATGATATGACCCAGTCTGGCAAATGCAGTTCAGACAAGCAGGTGGTTATGTGCAAGCTCAATTGTGAAGTGTATGTGAACCCTTCCAGCACCATCCTTCTTTCCAACTACAAGTTACAAAACATCATCAGGTATTGGTTTGGACATGAATGCTAGGGCATAGAAATGGGTTGATCAACCTGATCCAATTTTGTAACACACAAGACTTACATGTATAATTGCTCAATACCACCTGCTGCAATGCTGCCCTGTTTTCAGGGGTGTCATATGGCCCAGGATTGTCTTGAAAGGCCTCCAAAATGGCTAATCTTGCAGGCTCTTCAGCACCAGACTGAATGTAGTGCTTAGATGAAGCTGTGATATGCTGTGCCATTGTATTGCCAGGCCTGACCCAGAAGGCCTTTGCAGCAACTATGACTGCAGCTAAAGACAAAATAAGGGGTCTGAATGGAGGGGATTGTAAGCACATACCACAGCCCACACTAAGAATTTGCAGTGGTGGGGGCATAGAATCAAGCTGAATAATGCATGTATCAGCTAATATAGTTCAAAATAACATAAAAGATACAGACAGAAGAGGTGATTAGGGGGGCCATGGCTTTGATAAAAGCATCAGCAGCAGAGGCCTGCAATGAGAAATCACATTGAATGTGAAAGTAGTGTAAGAGAAGTGGAGTGTTATTAAAGTACAGAAGGAAGTTGTTCAAGTGGAAGCTTACAAGCTGTTTAGAAGTTGGAGAAAATGACAATGATGTGAATATCACATCTCAGTAGGCAAGCAGATATGCAAGATACTCACATACTATTGAGGACAAGATGTATAATGGTGAGCACAGTGAAGCAGACAAGTGTGGAGCAGGCTCAAGACACTCACCTGCTGCTGAGCACAGAATATATAATAGTGAGCACAGTGCAGCAGACAAGTGTGGTGCAGGCTCAAGACACTCACATCTTGCTGGGCACAGAATATACAATGATGAGCACAGTGCAGCAGACAAATGTGAAGCAGGCTCAAGACACTCACTCCCTGTAGAGCACAGAGTGCAGGGTGGTGAGTGCAGT
Source organism: Botryobasidium botryosum FD-172 SS1 (assembly GCA_000697705.1). Lineage (NCBI taxonomy): Eukaryota > Fungi > Basidiomycota > Agaricomycetes > Cantharellales > Botryobasidiaceae > Botryobasidium > Botryobasidium botryosum. The sequence goes on from KL198075.1 coordinate 8,478, forward strand.
GCAGCAGACAAGTATGAAGCAGGTTTAGGATACTCACTGCCTGTTGAATACAGAATGCATGGTGGTGAGTGCAGCACAGCAGATAACGTGAAGCAGGCTCAAGACACTCACAAACTGTTGAGCACAGAGTGCTGGTCATGAGTGTGGCACAACAGGCAATTGTGAAGCAAGCCCAAGACACCCACTTTCTGTTAAATACAGGAGGCATGGTGGTGAGTGCACCACAGTGGACAAGTGTGAAGCAGGCTTAAGACACTCACTCTCTGTTGAACATAGAATGCATGGTGGTGAGTGCAGCACAGCAGACAAGTGTGAAGGAAGCCCAAGACACTCACTTTCTATTAGACACAGGAAGCATGGTGGTGAGTGCACCACAGCAGACAAGTGTGAAGCAGGCTCAAGACCCTCACTTCCTATTGAGCACAAAGTGAGGGCAGTGAGTGCAGCACAGTAGACAAGTATGAAGTAGACTCAAGACACTCACTTCCTATTGAGCACAGAGTGAGGGTGGTGAGTGGAGCACAGTAGATAAGTGTGAAGCAGACTCAAGACACTCACTTCCTATTGAATGTAGGGTGAGCACAGTGAGTGCAGCACAGCAGACAGGTGCAAATCAGGCTCAAGACACTCACAAACTGTTGAGCACAGAGTGCTGGTGGTGAATGCAGTGCAACAGACAAGTGTGAAGCAGGCTCAAGACACTCACTCTCTGTTAAACACAGAATGCAGTGTGGTGAGTGCAGCACAGTAGACAAGTGTGAAGCAAGCTCAAGACACTCACTTCCTATTGAGCACAAAGTGAGGGCAGTGAGTGCAGCACAGTAGACAAGTGTGAAGCAAGCTCAAGACACTCACTTCCTATTGAGCACAAAGTGAGGGCAGTGAGTGCAGCACAGTAGCAGGCTCAAGACACTCACTTCCTATTGAGCACAGAGTGAGGACAGTGAGTGTGGCACAGCAGACAAGTGTGAATCAGGCTCAAGACACTCACAAACTGTTGAACACAGAGTGCTGGTGGTGAGTGCAGCACAACAGACAAGTGTGAAGCAAGCCCAAGACACTCACTCCCTGTTAGACACAGAATGCAGGGTGGTGAGTGCAGCAGCAGACAGCTGTGAAGCAGGCTCAAGACACTCACTGCCTGTAGAGCACAGAGTGCAGGATGGTGAGTGCAGTGCAGTAGACAAGTGTGAAGCAGGTTCAAGACACTCACTCTCTGTTGAACACAGAATGCATGGTGGTGAGTGCAGCACAGCAGATGAGTGTGAAGCAGGCTCAAGACACTCACTTTCTATTGAGAACAGAGTGCAAGGCAGTGAGTGCAGCAGCAGACAAGTGTAAAGCAAGCCCAAGACACACACATCCTATCCAGCACAGAGCACATGGTGATGAGCACAATGCAGCTGGCATGTAAAACAGGCTCAAGCCACTCACTCTCTGTTAAGCACAAGGTCAGTTTCTTTTTCATTGTTTTCAGAAAGATATGTATAAAACAGGGCAAGTACTCACTTCCTATTTGGATGATCATCATGAATGTTTAGATAACTGGTCATTTTGTCATTTCATTTGACTCTGTACATACCTCCTAATATAATAAGGAATGAGCTTTTGAGCACATAGAGCCCATGCAGCACTGGCTGAACTACTGACCAGCTGTAAACATTCCCATGTCTGAATAAGGTAGCAGCCACATAGTAAATGGTGTAGAGGGCCTCACATTCTTCAAATAGGATGTTGAATCAGGGATTAGCATTCTAGATATCTGCAAGGATACCCACTTCCTTTAGTAGTTAGTGCATATCTCATTATTAGTATGAATCCTAGGGTTCATGAATAGTCCCACACTTACAATCTTTCATAAACATTGTTATGGGATGGCATTCTATCAATATAGCTCACAGGAATAACAAGAGACTAGTATACTTACACCCTGTTAGTGTTGCACCAATCAATGGTGTATTTCTACACTGAGAAGGACCAACAACATACCTACCATTGAAAACACACAGAAGCATCAGTATTTTGGAACCTCAAATAACACACTACCAACCCATATAGAGGGGAACCACTTAAATATCTCTTTCATCAGTTGTTTTTGAAGAGGATTGAATGTGGTGAGATCTTCTTGTAGTGCATCTACAGCAAGAAGGATGTGTAATTCTCAGACTTCTATTTATCAGCAGCTCAGTGTCAAGGCATTACCCTGTGCAGCCTTTGTGATGACACCACTACATGAATACTTAATCAGGTCATGTACAATGGAGGAAGGTCTACCACCCACCTGTTCACAGCAGCTTTCATGCATAGCTCCACACCAATACACTGTGCCTGGATCAATAGTACCTTCAGAGCACCATCATCCAGAGCAGCCTCAGTTTTCTCAATGAGCTCTGATGCTGCCTTCTGGATAATATGTGGTGACCCTGTGTTGTGCATATCTGCATGCAAAACCATGTCAATATATGATATCCAGCATCCAGAATTGAGCCTTACTTCGAAGACAGACCACAGCCCTAGGGGGGTGTGCCAAATTATCTATCAAAGGTAAGAGTTCCTGGTCAAATTGTGCTTTAGCATGCTCAGGAGCCCTCTTCTGTGCCTCTTTGAATGGGACACCTTGCATGCTAAGGGCACTGAATGCAACAGAATCAAGTGCATCAAACTTGGTGAAGACAGCAATCACAGGAACTATGGAAAGGACAAATCAGGAGATACAAGAACTGGGTTGATTGAATGATACAACACACCACTGCCAGTGTCAATGGTACTAAAAAACTCTTTGTCTGCAGCAGTCATAAATCTATTGCTGTCAGTGGAGAAGCAGTACCTAAACTCGGAGAGAAAAGGTTGGGGCAGCTTGCAGTATGGTGGATTTACATTCATACCAGATTGCATGGAGTTGATTCTCCATTGACCCCAGGGTTGCTTTCTCTTGGATGAATTTCCGAACTAGCTCTAGCTCATCAGCTGCTCCTGATTCAAATCCACAGGAGTCGTGAAAGACGAAGCCAGGACTGCTCGGGAACATCAAGGAGTATTCGATATTGTGCTCGCCACGCTGTAAAAGGGTGTGAGTTTGTGGTTAAAACTTGGGAAACCATGCTGGGACGCACGAGAGCAGTGGGTGCAAGGATTGAATTTAAAGCTCTTCTTGCATGCGACAAGGGAGCCAGATTCGGGCCCATCGGTGGATTAGGCGCGAGAATGGAGTCGGGTGCGAGGATCGAACTTGGAGTTCCCCTTGAATGCAAAGAGGGTGCCATATTCGAACCTACTGACACATCATGTGCAAGAACGGAGTCGGGCGCTCTACACATAATATAGGCGCGGACCGAACGGAAAGTGGTGCGAAGAGTGGTGCGAAGCACCAAGCGAGCTGATCTTGGTGTGAGCTGAGCGCAGTTTGACGTGAGTATTTGTGCATAGTCATGATCTTCCTAGAAATACATACCTGTTCACTTCTCTCAGCAAGAGTGGCATCTGGCATGTCTTCGCTAAGTTCAGCAGCGATGGCATCTTGCACTACTTCACTTTCAGCGACGGCGGCATGTGGAACCGCTTCGGGTTCAGCAAGGGTAACCTCTACTGCGCGCTCGGGGCGCACTTCTGCCGTGATCTGATCCCACACGAATTGATGTAACCAACATACGCTCAAGGTCACGAAACCACGCACCTTTTTGCCTTCTTGATCGTAAACGTCAGGCTCCCCTTCGGCTCCACAGACTGCTCGCAATATAGTCGTCTTTCCTGCGTTAGCTCTCCCAATGATAAGAATTCGAAATCTGTCGGGTCGCTTGATCTCTGACATGATTTCTGAGATGGTTGTAGGCTCTGGTAGACCCGCGAGGTAAGTAATCCGGGTGGTGGATGGTAGTTGGTGCGGATCGACCTCGTGGCCCCAGTTTCAAACCCCGACCCATCGGCCAAGCGCTCGACAGTCGTACTTACTTCACCCTTGCTTAATGCTGGCACGCAAAGGGAGTCTTTCATATCTACGCTAGGCCCCAACGCTAGCCAACGTGCGTGTATCAATGCTCGCAACGATAGTGGTTACTAATAAAGCCGCGGAGACGAGGGGCTATGAGGCTGACAAGCGGGCAATCAGACACTAGGTCAACAATTGCATTTCTTTAAACTTGCCGTCACGGATGTACATCGTTTTTACCACTTGAAATATTCCTTACACCCTCCCATGGTCCAAAAGCCCACCGCTCGAGCATTACTTGAGCTTGCACCGCTCACCATCGATACGCCATCATCAATCTCTATGGCCTCCTACCTCTCTCCATTCTGAAGTCGCGCGGGAGGATGGTGCTTCACGCAATCAGCGGCGTTACACGGGGTCAACTCACCCATTTCTCAGTTTTGCGCTCCCATCCCAACACAACGCCAGTTTCAGGCTCCTACTGACTAACGACTGTGTCTCTCGCACCAGCAACTCGTGCGTACCGTCTAATCGAAAGTTTAGACGTTGAAGCTATATTTATGTGCCACGGTTCGCGATCGTAGCTATCTCATATGAAAGCCACACCGATCAGGCTATCAATACAGATTGCGACCACGAATGACGGCTTAGCCTTGATACATGGCAAGGTTTGCAAACTGCTCCCACCCACAAGCATGACTCTCCCGCCCTTATGCCGAGTTCCTTGCGATTTGGATCGGACGCAGGCGTATATTCGACTGAGGTTTATGTCGTCTTACTCAGGGGCTATTAACGCGACTGCCCTGATCTGTTTACAGTTTAGAAGCACATTGCGCACTCGCGATATTGTAGCTAGATCCTGCCTCGAAAGAAAATGAACAGCGGAGACAAACACACCTTCCAAATATCGCGCTATAATCTATCTCTTGATCCATTCCAGTGCGTCGGTCGATAACGATGGCGAATCCACGCATTCTCTTGTAGCTTCTAATCGCGCCACCCCTGCGAGATGCAATTTAGATCTTGATCTGTGGTATGTCCACCTCTCAGAGTACCGCAGGCGAACTCTAAGGACACGGTACAATCCAGCCGCAAGGTACTCCACTGCGCAGTCTCCTCGGGGGTGCTCCAGCATCAACTTCCCGTGCTGCAGGTAACTTTTGCAGGATCGAAATTCCGCTCGCAGCGCCCACGACTCCAGCCTGCGTCCGCCGTTGGTCTCGCCCCCGTTAGGCCAGCTCTTTGTGTTCGGGGCACCACGACATAGCGGAGAAATCTCCATCGCGGACGGCGACGTTCCCTCCGGGCTTGGCAACGTGGCGCATCTCGCCGAGCGCCTGCATGGTATCATCCGAATGCTGCAGGACCTGATGATGTGCACGACATCGAACACGCCGTCGGGGTAGTTCAAGGTGTGGGTATCACCGACGATAAGTATATTCGATATTCGCCACGTCGCGCGCTGCAGCTATAGCGCGAGCTTGCACCAAAATTTCTGGCACGCAAATGAGGCCGATAACTTGGCCGTCCGGCATGAGTCTGGCGAGGTCGGCGCCGATGGTCATGGAACCGCATTCGATGTCGAGAATGTGCATTTCAGACCGGAGTGATAACAAGTGCGCGACTGAATTGGTAATGGTGCACCTTGAGTGTCGAGCTGAGATAGTGCAAAGTTCTCGCCAAATTTAATGACACGGACGCAGGATTTTGTTAGCGCAAGCAGCAAATATACGATATCGCTATTAGACGTTTCTTTCCCAGTGAGCAGGAAACCGAGACGGCTAAGGATTAGTGGCGACTGCTAAGCCCCCGACCTTTAAGTTCTATCTTTATCCATTTGATATACAATTCTTAGGATTAAAGAACTTCAGTGCAAGTGCGCGTATGTCCTGTGGGATTTGAGGAAAAAGGGAGAAAATATTCGTAGTTCCCTCCCATCTATGTACTAGATAGTGAAAGAAAATAAGAATTACAAGCCGCTCGCACTAGCATAACCAGAACTTACTGAGCCCGAATTTACCCAGATAAACCTCTCCTCTACACGTGCACATCCTCCAGCGGCCCAGGGAAAACATAGCCGTTCTGCGCGCGTACGGTATCCATGACCTCCATGACCGCTAGACTTTCATCCAGAGGCGATTCCTCCGTTTCCAGCCTCCCGTCGCGAATGGCTCGTGCGCACGCGTCAGCCTCCCAGTACAATCCCTGGCCGCTGGGGATGTCATATACGTGCCTGACAGGAAGCGCTGTGGGATCGTAGAGTCGGACGTTGTAGCTTGTGGGGCGCGGGGCGGGACGATCGATTGAGATCTCGCCCTGATATGAGCAACTGTGCATTAGAATACTGTGAATGATTGCTTGGACGGGCACGTACCTTGTCACCCTGGATGATAACACTGTAATCATTTGGCGTTCTTGTCAGAAGACTCGTCGTCGCCACGGCAGTGGCTTGTAATCTCGGGAATGTGAGCAAGATGTTCGTCAACACATCCACACCCGTCTCGGGATCTTTCACTATGCTGCCTACAACTTCGGGCTTCTGCCTCTGGTTATTCGGGTGCCGGAACAACGCGATGAATACCCATATAATCGAGTATATCCCAAGATCGAGGAGTGCCCCACCCCCAAGCTCAGACTTCCACAGCCGGCCGGTTCGATCGTTCGTTGCCAGCAGGCTAAAATCTGCCGAAACTCGGGCGATTTTCCCGATGGTGTCCAGTTCGTGGATCTGCCGCGTGAAGGAACGAGTAAGAGGGAAAAATCGTGTCCAGACAGCTTCTGTGAGGAAAAGCTGTTTGGCTCGTGCGACGGATATGACATGAGCAGTTTGGCGGGCGTTTATTGTGACTATTAAAGGTTTATAGTGGGCTGAAATATTGGGTGGGTGGTGGATTGTGGATGCCTACATGGTTTCTGGGCACATTTATGGGATTAAGACGAAATCGCTAAGAGATATAGGCAAAGGTAGATCCGACGTGCCTCACAGCAAACATGTTTACTGGCGTTTAGGGCCAATAGGACGTTGGCGTAATGATGTGAGGCGGGGGTGGCGATGTATACGATATCGACATCCGGATCCGCAACCGTGTCTTCATACGATCCATAAGGAACGATCTCGTTCTCAGAGCCTCCAATATCACGGATGAAGTCGCGCGAAGATTGCGTAGACGTAGAAGACCCTACGGCACGTATGACATGGCGCACGTCAGCGACACCACGGGACGCACGTGGGTCAAGGAGTAGATCTTTAGCAAACAGCTGGGCAATGCCGCCCTAAGGAAGCAAAATGCACCGCTCACGCAGGCCAAAATTATTTTTTCCCGTCTTGCGCGACAACTTGGGATAATTTTTTGTGGCTAAGCAAATGATTATTCGATCCCTCCAGCTGCTCTCCCAGGCGTATTATAGTCTCGATTGGACGGATTATTCGCTTGTGATATCTCGCGACTCCTAAGCTCAAATGTCGTCTATTTGTGATATCGCGGGTTCACCGATTCCGAACGCAATGCTAGCCGTGGGCGAATATTAACGTCAAGGCATCGCTGATTAAGTAGGACTGACTAGTTTTGTTGTGAATAAGCGAAATGTGATATCACCCATATTCATATGCCAGAACCTCAAGAGCACCGTTAATCAAGAAGTGATAATCCAAGCGAATACTTAGACTTGGGCTCGCTGCTTGAACATTTGTGATAATCGCGCCGTTCCGCGATTATGCACGCAACGTGGTAGTGCTCTGATATGACGATAAAGTGATATTTTACAAGGATATCAGTTCTATAAGAATGAAATTTGAATAATGCACGCGCGAGGACAAGCAAAAATGACTTACACGCAGTGGTGTTATTCAAGCGCGATATGCAGAACGGAGATTATCAGCTTGGAAATAGTTTTAGGCCAGGATGAGACTAAATACAGAGTCCGAGAGATGGAAAAAAATGCCCAGAGCCGGAGCCGTTCGACGCTCAAACTCGCTTGCCACGCCCTTTACGCTCTTTGGCCACCGGAGCTGGCTCTACGCTTACCTTAGCCTTGGAAGCCCTCGTAGCTGGTGCCGTACTGGCGACTGCTTCTTTCGACGATGATGCCACGTTAGACGCGCCGGCGGCGGCTGATCAAGTTGTCCTGAGACGGCAGATAATCAGCCGACGGGTACAAGGGGAAGGCGGAGGATATCATTTACCTGCGGGTGGTGGAGCCTGCATTTTCGGTATCGATCGAAGAGCTTGAGGTTAATGCGTTAGTGGAAATTGACACGCCGTCATTCGGGAACTACCTTTTGAGAGCATCCACTTCGCTGATCCGTCTGTGAACGCATGTAATAGTTAGCTTAACTCGTAGACAAGGCAGCAAATGATACTTGCTTCCTGCCCCTCTTCTTTGGTGGTGCTTGCTTTGGCGAAGCAGGTGGGGTATCCGAGGCATTCAGGCTTTCCATGTCAACCGCACTATAGCATGTGGGAGCTTTGTGAGCTGATGTTGATGCATGAAGAAAGTGGCTTTTAAAAATGCTTACGGTAATGCGGAGGCTTCGCCAGCCGCGGTGGCGGGTGGCTGAGGCATATCGGGTGGCGGCGCAGCGGGCGCAGCAGGAGGCGCAGCAGAAATGGCGGTAGGTACAGCAGAAACGGCGGCGGGCGCGGCAGGGGCGATGGACATGGTGGGCGCAGCAGGGGCGATGGGCGTAGTGGGGGCGATGGGCACGGCGGGGGCGACGGGCGTGGCAGGGGCAATGGGCATGGCGGGGGCAATGGGCGTGGCAGGCGCAGCAGGAATAAGAGCAGGCGCTATGGAAACGACGGTGGATGGTGTGGTAACAGCGGCGGACGTGGCGGCTGCGGTAGTCAGCTTACTATGGTGATGCTGTTGGTAAGCGCTTGCTAAAATGGTGGGAATGGAGGAGGGATACATACGGCCTGATGTTTCGTGCTTTCAACTCTAACTGATGGCTGCCGCCATCTGCAGGGAGGCCATCCGCCAACGGTTCATCCTGGGAATCCTTTTTTCTGTATGCGTTTTCATCAAAAAGTGGATTGGTTAAAATGAGGAATCTACTGACCGCTTTTGGCCCTTGTGCCCACACGACTGTGCGGTGCGTCCTTTGTGGGTTACGCTGGGCGCGAGAGAAATGGCGGTATCGATGAGACTGGCGAAGCTGGTGGATGGAGGCGTTTGGAGTGGCTGAGCCGCTGCTGGTTGGCGGCTGCTGATAAATGCAGATTTTGTTAGTCTTGTCCCTGTTTGTCATGCTCAAGTCTATGCAAAACATACCTGGTAGCAGATGGCTCCGCCTGCGCTGGAGCAACGCTTTCAGTGATGATCACAGCACTGAGCTTACCCACGCGTTCTTCCTCGGGCTTGTGGGTATCACCACGCATGGGAGTGCTTGCGCCCGTCTCCTCAACCCCACCGTTGCCTCCGTCGCGCTTGTGCTTATTGTCGTTGCCCTTGTTATTGTCACCCCCGTGGCCGCCAGCCATGCGGTCATCAACAACCATTTGAGCCGCCTTTGTGCCCCCCTCGCCTGCGTCTTCCCCGTCTGTGTCGCGATCGTTCACGTCTTTAACGCCCCCACCCACGCCATCGTCCTTCTCATTATCACTGGCTACTAGCGTACGACGGACGGTGGGACCCTTGGGAACATCTTCATCATCGTCCTCGTCCTCGTCCTCGTCATCGTCGTCATCGCTGTCCTCGTTGAATGGAGTGCCTCCAGCGCGCCGGCCGCGTTTTGATTGATGAGGTGGAGACGGAGAGGGGGACCGCAAAGACGACGGTGAGACCATATCAAATATCTTTATTTCCTCATCCAAGTCACTGTCGTCCGAGTCGCTTGGCGGTCGGGGGAGGAGGAAATCAAATAAAGGCGGATCTTCGTGTTCTCTGGCGAGGATATGCTCGTAGAGAGTATATAACTCTCCGAGCTTCAAGTCCGAGGGAGACTGGATGGGAACTGTAGGCGGAAAGCTCGTGCTTACAACAAAAGCGCCGGGCATAGCCGCAATATCGGTCCATGGGATGGGGCCGGTATGATTGTCATGAGCAAGAGCTACAAATAGGGAAAAAAAATGTTAGTACAAGCTGTATTGCAAAGGAAGACAAGGCACTACGTACCGTAGAGGGCGTTAAACCACTCGTCCAAACGGGCCACCAGCTGTGCTGGCAAGGCACCGTGCAAGTCGGCATTGAGCTTTGGGCATTGCTCAATCTTTCCAACTTGCCAAATCGTGCCGCCCGTGGGTTTTGTATCTTCTTTAGTCGCTGCAAGAAAGAGACGATCCGTGTTAGCTTATAGAGCGATGTTTTAGGTGCGCCGGTGCGCGTACCATCATATTCATCGATGTAATCGTACCATGGATTCGCGATCCACTTCTGAAAGCGATGGGTGTCAACTATCTCGGCGCCGTCTATGTTCTGGTTGTACCAGTCGCGGAATTCAGGGACAGTGGAGCCTTGGCCACGAACACCAAGACTTATCACAAGGTATCAGCACTGGTGTATGGATCATAAGAACGTTGAGACGCACCTGGTTGATTCTAGCCCTTCGCGCCCTGGGCCACTGCATAACATAAAAAAATTCCACCCCCGCGGCAGCACGTCTTGAAAGGCCAGGAGCCACTCTCTGAGCGATTTGCCCAAACCATCAATGTTGCTACGTTTCAGCTAAGTCAATAACTGCTCAAGGAAATCAAAAAAAAAAAAAGACGCAAGGACGTACCATAGACGATCCTCGTTGCTCAGCTCCCGATCGGAGCCAGAGGGCGCAGGGGGTAACTCCTTTGCCTTTTCCTTCCACTCCGCTTTTTCTTCATCCGAGAGTGCGTTGAACATGAGGGTAAGGACGTAGGTGCGGACATTGACGTGTCGTGTACCTTCGCCATTGGCGAGGCGTTTGGCGGTTTTGGTGGCAATGGCGTCGTCAAGCTCCTCCTGCACCGACTTGGCGTAGAGCTTGCGCGCGCTTAATCGTCTCCTAGCCTTCTCAAAAAAACTGGCAACGCTGATGACCTTGCCACTCAATTTCTTAGCATGGTTGCGAGCATATGTCGTGAGAGTCTAAGTGTGGAAATACGATGAGTTTAAACATAGGAGGTTAAGTAAGATGAGAATTGAGCGAACTTTGAGAAACGCATTCTTGTCGTGGTACTCCTGGCACGGAAATTTGTTCAGAAAAGCTGGAATGACGTGCTCGGTCCACCACATCTTTGCTGACCCCCGAACCGCCTTTTTCTCCCGATACGTCGGCAAGAATTTGTTAAGAAAGTCGCGCTCTACTGGGACGAGCATTTGCTTGGGGTTATTTTTGCTTTTGCGGTTGGCCTTGCGACGACGGGATGGGTCCTTGGCGCTGGTGGCAGCCTTTGCGTGCCGTTTCGCTGATTTTCCTGGCTTAGATGGGGACTAGTGCCGATGCTTAGAATGCGAGACCGTTGGCGTGTGGGAGGCAGACGTACATTTGATTCTTTACGATCCCCATCCTTCTTAGACGTATTAGCAGCAGTCAACATGCTGGGCAAAGAGGCGAAGAGAGTGGGTGGTGAGGCTGCTATGGGCGTGGATGGTCGTGACGTGGACGGTCATGACGTGGATGGTGGTGGGTAGAGACAAGATGTGGCTGTTGACCATGGCGGCGACGCAGACTAGTACTAGTAGTGATATGAGAGATGCCGCTGATAGGGTCTCCGGCCCAATGCCTGAGCACCAGACTCAGGGTATCATAAATCCCAATCAGGACTCCGTGACAAATCGAATCCAAGCATCTATTTCAATTGAAGGTGTCTGCACCTAGTGACTATTGAAAAGCGGGGCGTAGTATTTGCTCATTATCGGAAATGCGAAGGTAGGTGTACCGAGGTGTACTGCCGCATTGTGGACGTAGTGTATGTGAACGCAACAAACAAAGATCTCATTTCAAATGTGCATACATGTAAAACACAAAATGAATGAACTAGAACCACCAGCCTAAGTGGATGGTCCAAACGCCGCCTGGCACATCGAGCAGCTGCTGTAGTGGGCAGCCCGGTTACTCATGACGGTATACCTACCGCAATCGGTGCGGTAGAATTGAGAAAAAAACTCCGAATCGGTTACCGTGTCATTCTCCATGCGGGACACAAGTTGCTGGGGCCCAGAAGAAGAAGGCGGCCCTTGCAAAGTAAGTCCTTCAAGGCGCTGTAGAAATGAGTGGAGAACGGACGCCGAAGATCCAGGGGTGGATAATGAAACCGATGATGCGGGGGAATTTTGGAAAGCCGACGGCGACGGGGGTGCTGGTACTTGAGAAGACGGGAATGCATGACCCACTTGAGCTTGGGCTGGCGTAGGGGCCTGCCACGGGGTACTGGAGGGTGCTGCAAAGAAGATTTAGGCGGGCGGGGGCGATGTAAGGAGAGAAAGATGCGTACCGTGGGCGGGGCCTTGGTTGACAATAGGAGGCGAAGGTCCTTGTGATGCCGATGCTTGATCTGTATTTCTGTGTTAGCTTCACGCCAAAGCGACGAGAGATTTGTTTAAGCATACTTACCTTCAACGTACTGGTGTGTATAGGAGTGCGTGGGGAACTTATTTTTGATAATCACTATAACCAGTAGTCAGTGTCAGACCGCTAAGTTGAACGGTAATAGCTTACCAAAATATCCGCAGCCGCGGGCCTTATCTTTAGGACAGGCAAAGCACCAAGCGGGTGGAGAGGGATCCTTCCATAAAAACAATTTGGCAGTGGGGTGAAAGGTGCCGCTGCCGGATCTCAGGGTGCAAGCACAGCTTGGGAGGGCAACACCCTGTTCTTTGCATACAGCTTCAAGGTCATTGATGGGGACCTTCTCGTTCCGGCGAGTTGGACTACCAAGTTGAGCAAAACATCTATGTCAATAATAGTTTTAGTGCGTGAAATGGGAGTGACTCACTATGGCCAGGGGACCAGAGCGTGACTGGATTGGTTGACGGTGAGAATATTCGGGCTATCCTTGAGCTGCTGCTTAAGGACAGAGCGATCGAGAGGCACAGAAGACATTGGAGGGGGGCGGCGATGATGGCGGCGACAGTGGCGACAGTGGCGGCGGCAGGGATACTGATGGGGCCAGGCGTAGCGAAGGGAGAGGAGGGGAGAAGGTGGTGGATTGCTGAAGGAATCGCGCACAGAGGGTACGGTACTTATACCCCCCCTGCCGTGTGTAAACAGACTCCAACCACGGCAACTCGCAAAAATACCCCCCCCCCCCGTGTGTAAACACACTCCAACCACTGCAACACGCAAAAATGACGACTCACATGCTGCGCGCTGTGCTGCCCCAAAGAGGGATGGCTTGCGGCGGTCCCGTGCGCCGCCAGCCCAGATCCTTTGATGTGACGAAGGAATCAAATGCCTTTGCCGTCTTTCGAAGTACTAATGTAAACAAGGCAGAGGAAAGAGGGTCTGGTCAAGCTCACCTCCCTGTTGTTACATGTAAAGATACGATGAGATGCTGGCCATTGCGCTCATCGTCCTGGCATCGCACTAACTGAGCACGTGCGACACCTCCAAAGGCCGGGCATCGGTCAGCCAACTGAGCGTCTAGCGGTTTAACGGCCCAAGACGGAGATCTCATGCCTTGGTTTAGCGCAGGGGTCGTGGTATTGAATAATTGTCGCTTCGGGCAACTTTAGGTTATTTGCACACCACAACGGAGTAATCACGTCAAATAAAAAGCGGGCTATCGGCGACTAAATGGGAGTAAGTATCACTAAGTGCCTAACTCAAATCAGTGCCCGCTTCATTGTCAACAGTGTCATCTCCGGCGAGCTCGTCAATTTCCACCTCCGACTTCTCTGCTGGATCCACGCGCGCGTGCTGAAATGAAAGTGCTGAACATCAGTTGCGAGTGGTCAAAGAACGGGGAATACTACATACAATATCTTCTTCGGGCTGCCCTTCGCTTGCAGCATTTGCCTGCTCGGGTTGTTGATGAGGTTCCGATGCCACCATCTGAGGCTGGATTTCGAAGGTATGAGCTCTAGGGCTGGACAAGATTTATTATTCTCATTCCTAGAATATGAATATTCATGAATACTTACCCTATTTGTACTCTCACTTCTATTCTTCACTTAAAAAATCATTCACAAATAAGTATTTGCAAATAATGGTATTTGCAAGTGTGGTGCACTCCTGAATACTACTATTGTGCACTCCTGAATAGTAGTATTCAGGAGTGGAGTACTCCAGAGTTAAGAATAAATTCTTGG
>KL198075.1:23885-44790 GCA_000697705.1 Botryobasidium botryosum FD-172 SS1
CCCCCCTTCTCCTCCCCACAGCATTCATGTATGAGCATACTTGTATTTAAGAATATATTCTCATTCATGAGTCCAAGTATTCAGGAGTACTTTTTAAAAGAGTAGGAATACTCTAGTCCTCATTCTTATTCCCAGCATAAAATGAATAGGTGGTTTCATGATTCCTGTTATTCAGGAGTTACTCCTATTGACTCTTCAGGAGTACTTCCCAAATCCACTAATTCTTGTCCTAGCCCTAATGAGCTCGAGTAAGACGAGTGAAACGCATACACATACCGCAGCAAGTCCCACAGCAATGGGCCTGGTGTATTGGCATGCCACATCGTATAAAGCGTGTAGGCGGAAGTTGCCATCCATCGCGATATATAAATAATGACAAACGTCGATGGCTGGTGGAGAGGGGGGCGTACGCTCGTCGTCCGACACGTGCTGAGACTCGAGGTCAGAGCCTTCGGATTCTGGTATGTTGGCGAGGGGCGGGATGTCGTCGTCGGTATCGCTACCATAGTCACTATGACGAGAGAAGGCACAATTAAAATTGTCGCAGCGATTGGGGGCAGAAGACATGATGGTTGGTGGGGCCTCCCCACACCCACATCAACTGCGGCTTTATGGGGATCCCTTGCCCCTAGCTCGCCGTGGCTGACTCCATACCCAAGACGGCCTCCACCCTAGGCACCTTTTTGGCGTGCTTAGAAGCACGGATGGATATTTATTTAAGGTTTTTTGGTCGGCGGTCATGATACCAAATAGGCTAAGGATGTGATAAAATGTTCATGTTTTAGGACCAAATGCAATCCAATAGGAAAGGGTTTGCCGGGCAACTCACCGCCCCAGCAGAAGGCGCAAGCATGTTGGGTGCCTATGTCGAGTGTGTATGTGAGGTCTATAGCAGGCTTGGCTGATTTTGGTTGGCAAGTGTCCGGGCAGCAGGTGCTTACTGTGACCGGTGGCCCCCTACATGTAGCGTGCGCATTAGTGCCAGTGTTGTTAGCCCTACTAGTGCTGTCGGCACTACCAGAGTCATGGGTGCGGCCGAGCCCAGAAGACGTTGACACAGGGCCTGTGCGCGGGCAGCGGCGGCTGTATAGCGGCCTTGGATTTGCGTACCTTGATCTTGATTCTTGAGCTAACAGAAACTGCTTCCGAAATTCGAATTCACAATGCACTCACAGCGTACTCCGCCTTTGCAGCTCGCTCTCCACCAGCCCCACGCCCCGCCAGCCCCACGCCCCGTCACAACTACTTCCTCGCAATACGTCTCATTCTCCTACATGATACTTTCCGACCGTCAGCACCATGGCCCGGCAAAAGAAACATGTCACCGGCCTTGTGAAAGAGGTTCACAGTCGGCGGAACCCAGTCCTACATACGCATATCAGCGTTCAAGCCTCGGAGGAGGCAACCGGGGACACAGTACGGGTTTCCCTGCCCACTCCCCCTCCCCCTCCCCCTCCCAAGGCTATACCAAAACCACCGCCCCCACCAACAGCCAGCTCACCACTGCCGCTGGACCCAGATGACTCAGATGATGAGGGCGACGAATACAGATCACGCGTATGTCCCCCGTGCCCGCCTTGTGGTTTTGTTCCCTGTCTGACAATTTTCGTCATCAGTCAAACACGCTACTCCTCGCCTTCGTCAAACAGAAGGGCTTTTACCTAAAAGAACTGCTGGCACTTGAGGCGGCAGACAATGTTGTTGCTCCATGTGCATGCGGAGGCACAGACCTCGCTGTCCTGCGGTGTGTGGAGTGTCACCCGGCGAAGGTCACCTGCAGAGGTTGTGCTCTACGCGAGCACGCACATCGACCCTTCCATCGTGTGCAAATGTGGGACGCGAATGCCGGATTTTTTTCTCCTGTCGACCTCGTGGACCTTGGATTCAAGTATCAGCTTATGCATCCTGGCGCTGCTTGTACGGATCTGCCACATGGACACCAACCCACGCCACCAAAGCTAAATCAAAAGAGAGGGGGTGATGTTGTACTTGTCGCGCACACAAATGGGTTCCACCGCACCGCGTTCTCGTATTGCCATTGCCCCGCTTCCCCCAGTCATCCAGCACAGCTCATGCAATCCCGCATATTCCCCGGTTCGCCGCACGGCCGTCCTGAGACCACGTATACAATAGGGCATCAACGTGAGTTTTTGCATCCGCGAATCCACGCGTGAATATCCATAGAAAGAGCCCTGAATCTCGGGCTCCGTGAAACCGATTATTCAATGGTCGATATGAATAATGAGCCGTGAATGCTATATTCAGCATTCATGCAGGAAATATTCATGAATATTCAAGTCCACGAGCTGAATGGGGATTCACGCGTTGTGCGTGCGTGTCACTTGTGGTGCGATTCTTATCTAATGTTGCCTGTGAGTCTCCCTCCATCACCCACTCTCTCGCGTCGTCTGTCGTCCGTCGCCTGTCGCCCGTTGCCTCTCGTCCCATGTCCGTTGCCCGTCACCTCTGTCCCACGTCTGCCGCCCGTTGCCCGCCGTCCCTCCTCCGCTAGCACCAGTTATATTGCTGACATGTTTCAGTTTCAGTTTATTACTCCCGCCTTCGCCGCCTCCTTCGCTCATGGCCTCTTGGCCTCCCCCCGGCTTACGTCTCCGCCTTCTGGCTTGCCAACCATCCCTCCCGCCTTCGCCGCCTCCTTCGCTTGTGGCCTCTCGGCCACGACAGCTTACATCTCCGCCTTCTAGCCTGCCAACTATCCCGCTCAGTGTTTCACCCCCATTATCCGTGGTGTTCGCGGCTGATCATATTTATTTCTCAGGTATCGCTGCTCGCTTTGGCGCCGTTGCTTGTTTATGACCACTCGTGATGCGCACGCCAGCGAGCTATAAATCCATCTCCCACTCGTCGTCTTGCGTCAAAGTTCCCTTTTGGCTGAACTCTCTTCCTGCTTCACTCTCGCCACCTGATTCCAAGTACGCGCGCAACGTTTTGCAGCACCAGCTCATCCATCTGATTACACCCGCGTAGATCTACCATGGCTCGCTCTAATGCTACATCGTCTTCGAGCTCTACAAAGCGCAAATCTCCTTCCTCTCCACAATTGACTCACCCCAGCCCAAAAATCAAAACTAAGCAAGCTAAAGTGAAGCCTATGAAGAGCAAGCCGGCTAAAGGTGGCAAACCGGCAAATGACGGCAAATCCACCAAGTCCAAGCGCTCTGCCGACTCTGACGAAGAATCGGATCCCGCCCTGCCCAAAAAACGATCACGCAAAGTTACCGTCGAGGACGTTTCCGACAAAGAGGACGAGCGAACCCCAACCGCTGGCGACTCAACGACGGCCGCATCCAAAGATGCGCCAAAGGTTTTATCAAAGGAGGAGTTAGCGAAGCGCGCCGAGCTACTTGGCTTCAAAAGCACACGCTGGTTGAACAAGGACGGCACTCCAAAGACACTGAAGGAAATCCGAGGTACGGCATACTTTTTTCACACTCGCCGGATCACTTGCTCACAACTTCACAATTTCCAAAGCCATCCAGATTGCCGCTTGGAACTCTGACACGTATGACCACTTTGAGAAGCCCACACTCATTGAATACCACGGGAAATACAAGTACAGTTTTAAGTGCCGCGCACGAGGGTAAGCGATTCTTGCCTTCCTTTTTGTATTTTGCTAATCGCTTCTCTCTTCAGCAAACTTCACGGCCGGATCGTGCACCGAGGGATCAACAATGCGTCGACCTCCAACCTCGTCAATCATATTAAGTGATGCACAGGCGGAAAGACCAAAAAACGCCTCCTCAAATATACCAAGAACCACCTTCGGCTCAAGCTTGCGCAGTGGTGCAGTAGGCGTGGCAGGCCGTTTGCCATTGTTGAGGATTCTGAATTTGGTGAGAAGCTGTCTGCTTCTCCCTCGCGTTCTCGCTCGCTCACCCTTCGCACGCTCGCACACTCGCACGCTCTCTCACTCGCGCTCGCGGTCCTACAGAGGAGATTCTGCAGATGTTGAGAAGCAATGTGGAAATTCCTTCGGCTCAAACAGTCTCACGCGACATCAAGGAATTCAAGAAGGCTACAGATAAGAGCATCCGAGAATTTTTGAAGGTGTGTGCGCGCTTCTATCACTAAGCGCTACTGCAGCCATCTTCACTAACCATTGCCTATCAAGACCGTTGATGGCAAGGTACACGTTGGCGTTGATGGATGGTTGTCGCCAAACACTATATCTTTTCTTGGGATAACACTGCATTTCTTTCACGAGGGAAGAATGCGGAAAATGATTCTTGATTTCCTCACATAAGTTACCATGTTTCATCTCACGCACCGCGCCCGTGAACCTAAGCTATGCACCGCAGAATGACTGAGGCACACACCGGGAAGCAGCTTGCACAGCAAGTCGTCCATTGCCTCACCCGATTTGGGGTTTACGACCACGTAAGTTCATAGATATGGGTGCAAGCCGAGTGGGCTATCTGCTAAATTTTAATCACAGCTTCTCGGGGTTGTGGCCGACAACGCATCAAACAACGCTACAATGGTTGACGAGCTTACTACATATCTCACAACCTTCCGAGGCAAAGAAGGCCGCGTGCGCTGCTTTGCGCACATGCTCAACATCACAGCAAAGGTAAGTCTGCACTCATATTTGTAGTATAGATGTTGCCAACCAACATTATATTGGCAGTGTATACTGTCGGTTTTTTATTCAAAGAAAGCTACGCTCACAGGTAAGTCGTCCGATGATGGCCTTGACGAGGGCAATGGTGCCGGTGATCCCGACAAGGATGGTGTGGAAAGCAAGACCAGCATTCGAAAAGGTAAGCAAGGACCCTGGAAAGCCCTAATATATGTCTGATCCAAAAAAGGAAAAAATCGGCACCAAATAAAGCCAAATTTCGACTCAGGGGCACATAACATTAGCCAATTTCCTAAATTTAGTCCTTGGACATTATCAACTTTTTATCTGAATTTTCGTCATTTTTGGATCATACATTGCTCCAGACTAACATTTTTTTGTTTTTTGGGATTTTTCCCCCCATTTCCAAGCATTTTAGACTTTCTGGCACAAGACATGGACTATTCTTGCCCACTTTAGTCCTCATACTTCAGCCCAAAATTGCACTGTTTTTAGACTTTCCAGCATATAGCATTCAGATTTTTTCCCCAAAATTAGTAGATCTGGCATATATGATTTCCTAGGGCTTTCCAGGGTCCTGGTAAGCAGCCTGCTGATGCACAGGGCGAGGGCAGCGACGAGGACGAGGACGACGAGGACGACGAGGGCAATGATGACAACTACGAGGACGAGGACGAGGACGACGAGGACGACGAGGACGACGATACTGGCATACTGGATATGGACCCAAGTGAGGCGGAGTTTTTCGGCATGTGCGTTGAAGAAGCGGAGCGGAGAGCGCAAGAGCAGATCGAGTTATCGGAGGACGATCTCCGAGAAGTACGCTACACACTAACCAAAGTATGTTTTCGTTTTTATTTTACGTTCGCGCATCTCTGGCCCACTTGTGCGTTTTTCCATTCTGACCTTGCCTTGCCCTTAACATCTCAGCTCACGGCCTTCGCAAAGCGCGTGCGCAACTCCACCCCATTCAAGACAAGCCTACAGGAGGAGTGCCGGCTCCACAAGATCGAGTATCACGTGCCCGAAAGAAACGTCTCAACTCGCTGGAATTCGACAATTATCATGATGAACAGTGCCCACTCGCTTCGCCCCGCGATCGACAGCCTTTGTGACCGCACGCCAAAGCTAGCTAAGTATAAGTTGACGGATACTGAATGGGAGATGGTCGAGGCTCTACAGCCAGTTTTGGAGGTGACAGCGCGTCCTCACCAATACAGTAATGCTTTGTCTAACCTGTTCTCTCGGCTCATCTAGGGATTTTTGGTAGCTAAAAAGAAAATTTCACAGTCAAACATCTCATTGGTTTCCGAGGTACGAAAATACTTGAGCCCCACGGACCGGACCATTTTTAACATGCACCGGCTAGGTTATTCCGACCATCGATACGCTGCATGCAGGGCTCATGAGGACACGGATTGCAAGCCTTTCGCGGGTGCTCCGCCATGCCTGCGCACGGGGCATTGAGGCCCTTGATAAGTACTATTCGCTCACGGACGAGTCATATATTGCGTGATTCGCCCTTCGTACGTTTCATTTATCATACTCTAATCACTGTCCGCGCGCGCTAACATGACCGGTTTATTTCAGTGTTGAATCCGAACTATAAAACAAGTTACATGATCAAGAGAAAATGGCACCTGGACTGGATTGCCCAGTGCGTCGAGACTGCCGCCCACTCATATTAATGTATTGACACTTTGCGTTCACTATACCAGAGCCCTCAAGCTCATTCGCAAGGTTTGGAAGGAACGTTACGCGCGCATGCCGGCCTCTGCACCCCCACCCACGACCGGACCTGCCGCCAAGCCCCTCTTCGACTTCGATGAGTACGTCGAGAATGGGCACGCTGATGAGCCTGCAACTAGCGAGGTTCTGGACCAGCTCAAGTCCTATCTCGCGCAAGATTCGTTCTGATGCAAAGATCCTCTTGGGTATTGGTACGAGAAGCGCCAGTCAGGCAAGTGGCCCGAGCTTGCACAAATGGCAATCGATTACCTTAGCATTCCCAGTGCGTTGCCACCATGTACCTTTATTTACCGCACTACTGATTTTGTCTGTCTTTAGCAACTTCCGTAGACGTCGAGCGTGCCTTTTCGTATGGCCGCCAAACGGTTTTGGTTTATAGGCATTCGCTAAGCAGCGAATCCGTGCGCGCCAGCATCGTTTTCGGCGACCACTGCAAGGAGGGCTTGGTAAACGATGATGAGCTCATCGCGCTTCTTTCGGAAAAGGCTATGCGAGGGAAGAAACCGGAGAGTGAGGATGAGGATGGGGAAGGGGGTAGTGGGGAGGATAGCGAGGATGCTGCAGGAATGGAGGTAGAGGATGATGAGGTGGAGGCTGATGGGGATATTATTATGTCTAGCTGCTTTTTCTAATTAATCTGAACTATTTCATTCTGTCCGAGTTGTCTGGTCCAACCAACGAAGCTGTTTGATCCGATAATGAAGACAGCAAACCTTGAAAATAAACTTGAGATGGACTTAGGATTTTTTTTTTGGATTGGACTTGTACAATCTTGGATTTGCCGATTGTGGCAGCCATTCTTTTGTCTGGACAAGTGATATTCATGAATATAAATTTCAAGCTGAACGTGAATGTGAGACGAATGGGGTATGGCATTCATGAATTTCTCCCATTCATGGATGTGAATATAGGCTCATGTCATGCCCTAGTATACAATAGAGATGTTGGACTTTGGCATCGCGTTCAATCTCGAGTGTGCAGCGTCAGCGTTCAACTACTATAATACTCTCATGCGGTATACATACGAGGACCTTCAAGGAGAGGCTTCGGTAAGCTCGATTGTCGTACCCTGTTAGAGCTGCTTGCTGAAGATGTTCCCGCAGAACCGCTACGATAACTTTCGGGTCGTCTCTCGATTATGGCGCGAGCTGCGTGCAGCAATGATCAGCGGCGCAGCATTCGGAATACAGCAAAAACTGCCCACTCACTTCAGCGACAGTCCGTACGCGGTGCTATGCCCCTGCTGTCCAATGCCGGGTATTAATTTTTTGGAGGCAGATGCAAACCGCCCTGGTACCGAAGAGTATGTTGTTCGTGATATCAAATCGCGCTGATAGTGAATAACCCCAGTTGTGCGCAAAGATATATCAATGATCTTGAGCTGTCAATAGACGGAAACTTTCGCCTACAGCTCAAGAAAAAGAAAGGCGAACCTACCGACTTTCATCTCCGCGACGGGCTTGGGTACTTTCGCGCCAGTGAGAAGTATAAAGAGTATATAGATAGTGTGGTGTTTGAGGCAGAGGCAAGTGATTATCAGTTACGAGCTATTGAAGCTCTGATAAACCAAAGCTGACGACCGTGGATATTCAGACGAGCACCTGCCATGGTTTCAAGGCGGGTGATATCCTTCGCGAGGGAAAATTCAAGGATGTTATCGTCAGCGGGCTAGTTTCGGTCGTTTGCGCCCGCCACGGATTCTTCTGGCCACAGGGATCGGTTGACCTGCAGAAGGGCGAGCGGTATGCAAATACCGACTTCGCCCTCGCTGGGGTTCTCGCAAAGTGCACAAAAATCCCCGGCATCAGAATCAGCTACGACATCGCTTGCCAGTACTCGCGGAACTTCGAAAAACGATATGCCGCCAACTTCAGTGACTTGGCCTTTCTTCACGACCGAATCCGTTGGGTCGTTCCCAAGCTGCATGTATTTGCTCACACAGAGATCTGTCAGCACATTCATTCGCTCAACTTTATGGATGGTAGTGGGAGGACGCATGGCGAGGTAACAGAGCAAAATTGGTCTCGCCTCAATAAAGCGTCTACGAGCACGCGGGAGATGAGCAGTGCCCACCGACACGAATCTCTCGAGGATAATATGGGCGGTATGAACCGCGGAAAGATGCATGCGATGCGTGAATATTTATCATATGACTTTCACTTAAAATTCACATGATTTTAACTCTTGCCTTCCTATAGCGAAGACACTGAAGAAATCACTCAAGCTGGCTATCCGAGAACGCGACTCGCATAAGGCGGCGTTCGCAAAGCTCACTTCGGCTACCGATCCTGACCTCATCACCAAGTGGGATGCGATGAAAAGGGAGCCCTATCGACTGCCGAAGGGCAAATTTTATAGTGTTTATTGGATGGATAACTCCTTAAGTCAGTATTATTGCTATAACCCCCTTAACCACGTCCTGTTTAACTTCGCTAACTCCATTTTCAAAGTTCCTACCATTGACCAGGCCGCGGATCAAATGACAGCAGAGCTGGCATCTGCTCTTGAGGAGCGCAAGCCAGCCTGCGGCGCTGACAGAAACGAAGCCACCTTCATTCAAGAAGGAGTAGACCTCCAAACACTTCAGTACGTATCTTAGTCGTTTATATATGCGCGTTTCACACCAAAACTTAGCCCTCCAGTAGAATGCGGACCCATGACTCCATACTCAGAAGTATTGATAGAGACTCTATCGAGGCCCACATGCAGGCAGCGGCAGCCCGAGCTCACTTATCGGAGCGCCTGACGGCGTGGATCAAAATCTTCTCGGATCACATGCCTCAAGTCTCGTTAAAGCAGGCGACCGTGGGGGAGGCGCCAGAAGACTATGATATCATCCTTCCGTCCGCATTCCCTGCGGAGCAGCGCGACACCTTGGGTCTCACGCAGCTTGCCGGTCACGAACTCAAGATGCGATTGAGCCAGGCGCGCGACGCTCTCCTTGATTTGCGTGTCAGCATTCAGCGCTTCTCCATTGCGGTTGACGAGAAACGGGGAGCGAGAAGCGAGAAGGGCCAGAAGGCAACGACCCGAGCTGAAAACCAAATTCGGCGTTTGCAGCAAGATGTACAGCGGGCTGCAAAACACTATAGAAGCATCTACAAGCTTCTCCTTTCCCTCGGACTGTCGCCCAGCGACCCACGTTTCCAGCCATTGGAGAATGCAGACACCAGTGGCAGTCGTCGAATATGGCGTGAGCTGGCGCTCAGGCAGGGGCGCATCAAGGTACCCTGGATTTGGACCGCACCCGTTGGATTCGACACGACTAGCTCACTTGAATGGCATCGAGAAGGTAACGTATGGCATATCGCCTCTCCGATGACCGTAGAATTGATCAATCTTGCATTTTTCAGCCAATCGGGTTCAATGGCATCGCGCGGAAGCGAACATGCTCAGATGGACAGAAGAGGTGGTAAAATTGAAGGCCGAAATCAATCGCGCTCGCACTTATTACGAATTTTACGCTGATCTGTGGGGGAATATGACGCAGAGTACTCCGGAATCGCGGTTAGACCACGGCGGCAACGCGTTCTGCCGCAAGCAACAGTCTATGTATCAGCGCTTGGCTCGCGCGTGCAATGAAGCAGAGGTTTCTGAGGAAAAGGAGGGGCCTGAGGGAGTTGGCGATAGCATCCTTGCTAAGTATTAGGTGAGCTCAACCGGATAATCCGTTCATTGACCATCCTTTTGCTTATCACGTTCTATTACATTTAAGATAGCTCATTTTGACACTATTCATGTATACTCCCCGCACCGACCCGACCGGTTTCAATAATTACGCATACGCTTTTCGAGCATCCAGACACCAGTGTTGGAATCACGTACCCCTTTCCGGTAAGCCGTGAAAACGCGCGAAGCGCGGGCCATCAATTATTCCCTATCAAGATATCGTACTTTTTTCCGCGCGACTAATTCGATAATTTAGTGCAACTATATCGTCATCGACTGTGCAAGTAGTTATTGGCTTCAGGGTAGTCTGCCACTGATATTTGATCCAGGTGCGAATTTGTTAATATCACAGGAGCGATTATTCACTCCTAGACGTGAATGGCTAATATCGCGGGAGCGATTATTTATTCTTAGATGCGAATCGCAGTCGCTGATATCACGCGCGCCATTATTCACTCCAGCCGCTGACGGCAAATTCGAGCTCGGATAATCGGTATTCGTACGGCTATCATATATTGGATATTTCTACTATGCTAATCCGTAGGTGACATGCGCTCATACTATCATACGCAGATATCCACTTCTTGAATAATCAGCCATAGTAATATAAAATTGACCTCGGTTGCTTTTCTGCAATTAGAAGATTCTTGATAATCTGTTTTTGGACTATACAATGGATATCATCGCTTCGGCTATAACATTGAATATACTATTTCTATTATTACCGTTATACATTGATAATTTGGATTGTTGTCGGAGGGTAGAAAATATTATTGAATCCTTAGCGGGTAAAATTTATCCGTTTCGGTAGCGCAAGGCGGGAAAAAATAATTCAGAGCAGCAGTATGGCTGCAAAATGGATTCGCTTTAGCAGTTGAACAAAGTTGGGAGGTGCCTAACCGTTGCTAATATACCCCAGCGAAGAGTGTATACGCTAGCAGCGGTGATTTCTGGGTCGATAGAGCTCATTTCTTGCTGTGAGTCGTGACTCCAGTTATTCGGACTGTCAGTTACTTGGTACTAAGTAGATGGCGTGCACGTACTATTTAGGTGCTAGCTTGTACCGTCGCCGCGAGATCCACTCGATTACACGCGCTGTGGGATAGCTTGAGATTGTCGACGCCGATATCTACCTCCGAGTTTGGGAACTTATATGAGCAGATTATTACCTACACAACGGAAACCCAATTTTTAATTTTCAATTTGCACGTTCCAACCTGTTCCAACTTGCAACCTCCAACGCCAGCGACCGCATACTCAGTATGAGCGAAATTACTTCTGCTGTTGTACCGTCGCTGCTCCGTGATCTTATCGACTACATCAACCAAAAGCGGCAAGATGGAGACCCCGACTGGCCAGCACCCGCATCAACTAGTGGCACGCCGATCCTTTCGTACGTGGCCACAAGTTGTGTAAAATCCGGCAACTCACCAGCTCACCAAATCTTGATTACAGCCTCCCCAGCTTATTTGCATCGGCGCAGGAGGTAGCTTGGACAAGCGATAGTCTCAGCGAACTGTCAATCGAGCAGCAATGCGAAGTCATCTCCACGGCTTGCGATTTTGCAGTAGCTGCGCTCCAATCCCGCCGGCAGCATCTGCTTTCCGCTCTCCAATACCAGCATAATCGACAGCAGCCTATCTATCAATTCCCCAGCGAGGTTTTGTCCATTATTTTCGAGTTTGTGGGCTCGCGGGGTCCCGGGCCCCTCAAGATTTCGCATGTATCGAAACTATGGCGACAAGTTGCGCTAAACACGCCTAGCCTTTGGTCGACCATCCACCACCGTAATCACTCTCTAGTAAAGCTCTTCCTCCATCGCTCCAAAAGCGTCCCACTGGATTTGGATTTCAACCCCGATCGTTCGAGACATCATTCCGCTCAAAATAGCTACTGTCCCCGAACCGATGACACTATGATTAATTTTGCGTCGACTCTACGCCCTCATGCTCATCGAGTGAGATCACTCCAACTTGGTTGCTCTGGGTTATGGCCGCGTTTACTCGGACAACGCCTCGATATGCCGATGCCGATGTTACACTCCCTTTCTATCAGCTGCCCCGATGCTCATTCTCAATACAGTACCGCGCGGCGAGAGCTGCCTTCCGATGTCTTTGCCGGTTGCACGACGAGCTTGCGCAAACTGATGCTCCACGACCTATGCATCCCACTCGCATCGCCAATTTATACCGGGCTCACGTCTATCTCCCTCGCGCATGCTTCATTTATCGATTCTTCACCACACGATTTCACGCGACGCCTCGCCGATTGCCCCTCCTTAAACTCTCTTTACCTTGATGTCGTAGCGTTTGACACGCTGGCTCAAAGCCCGGTGCTGCATCCAGCTCATTTGCCTCATCTCGAAAGAGTATGGTTCCAAACACTTGAACGGAGTGTTATATCCGGCATTCTGAACTCGATCAAAGTCCCAGCATCTCTGAATCTGTCATTAATGTCGCTGGATGGCGCGACCTTGCATGACATCCTTCCCCCGCCTGCGGACATCATGGAGAACCTCCCAAACTTGTGCGCCACGAAGAGCCTGTACATTGGTTGTGGGCGGGAACACAGTCTCCCCAAGATCAGAGGGACGTTCGAATTTAAATTCTCTGATCACGCTGGGGGAAGCAGGGAGAATTTGATGCGAGGGGTGCTCTCCAGCCTTTCTCGCATCCCCTTTCCTACGCTTAAAAGCTTGACGATCTCCGATCTCACCAAGGATATGTTCGACCCCGCCGTTTTCTCCCACGTTCTCGAACACCTGCCCGTGATCACATCGCTCAAGCTTAAAAGATGCTCCGCAGCGGCTGCCGAAATCCTCGCCCTCACACCGACCCTGTGCCCATCGCTTCAATCCATCACGCTGGATACATGTGGTGTTAGCGGAGCGACAGCGGTTGCACTTGCCAGGTCCCGCGTCATCCTCGATACTGCCAAAGGGAAAAGTCAGGTGTGCCTGCGGAAGTTGATTATTCGGGATGGGGTCGGAATCAATGCAGATGCGATACGCACGCTGCAGGAGCTTCCTATTGAAGTGGAGACGCATATCGGCTCGGACGACGTACTTGCTGATCCGGACTCAGACTCAGACTCAGACTCTGGGTCCAGTTCTGACTCTTGAGCTTGAGCTATCGGAAGGATGGCGAAGGATTCAGGATGGTGTTTGGGCGAGTAAAGTCGCTTCGCGCATACCTGCCACATCTGTGTAGTGAACTGAGTGTTGGGAAGTAATCAGCAGGCGATAACGCAACCTTTCATAGTCTTACATCAGTGTATTTCCATCGATCGTCCTCATTTGTAGAACAAGCTCAAACGGGCGGCGCGCGCCTTTCTCAACATAGGCTCTCGCTGTGATCCCAATCATTCGGACTGTCAGTCACCTGAGAAGGAAGCAAGTACTGGTGTGCGCGTACTTAGGAAGCTTGTGGCCGGTCCAGGTACTTAGTTCGGCGACAATTAGTCACTTATGTAAGAACGTCCTGGTCTAAATTCGAGCCCAAGCATCTGCAACACCAGCAACCGCCGCGCAGAGGCAGACAATGAGCGAAATCGCGTCTGCTGTTGTACCATCGCTGCTCCGTGATCTCATCGAGCACATCTGTCGAATGCGACAATGTGGGGTCCCTGTGGGCAGCCACT
Organism: Botryobasidium botryosum FD-172 SS1; assembly: GCA_000697705.1. Taxonomy (NCBI): domain Eukaryota; kingdom Fungi; phylum Basidiomycota; class Agaricomycetes; order Cantharellales; family Botryobasidiaceae; genus Botryobasidium; species Botryobasidium botryosum. The sequence continues at coordinate 37,543 of KL198075.1, forward strand.
GGCCAGCATTCGCACCAAGTGATACATTGGTTCTCTCGTACGTGGCCCCAAGTTAAAAATCAGCCGCTTTCCCGGAGCTGATCGAATCTTGACTGCAGCCTGCTCAGCCCATCTGCATCGGCGCCGGAGGGGTTGGCTTCGACAAGCGGTAGTCTCAGCACACTGCCAATCGCACAGCAGTGCGAAATCATCTCCACGGCTCGTGATTTCGCAGTGGCCGCGCTCTCTTCGCACCACCAGCATCTGCTTTCCGCCGTCCAAGACCACCATAATCGGCAGCAGCCTATCTATAGACTTCCCAATGAGGTCCTATCCATCATCTTTGAGTTTGTGGGTACGTGGAAACCCGGCCCCCTCGGGATTTCACACATATCAAAACTATGGCGACAAGTTGCGCTGAATACACCCAGCCTTTGGACGACTATCCACCACCATAATCTTTTTCTCGTAAACCTCTTCCTCCATCGCTCCAAAAGCGTCCCTGTGGATTTGGATTTCAGCCCCGATCGTTTGAGACTTCATCCGACATCCACTCAAAATAGCCTTTGTCCCCAAACTGATGCCACTATGAGTGGCTTTGCGTGGACTCTACGCCCTTATGCTCATCGTTTGAGGTCGCTCCACCTCAGTTGCTCTGGGATATCGCCGCGGTTGCTCGGGCAGCACCTCGATATGCCAGTGCCGATGTTACATTCCCTTTCTGTCAGCTCCCTCGATGGTCGTTTTCGATACAGTACCGCACAGCGAGAGATGCCATATAATATCTTTGATGGTTGCACGACGCGCCTGCGCGAACTGATCCTTGACGACGTATGCATCCCACTCGCATCGCCGATTTACACTGGGCTCGCATCTATTTATCTCACATACGTTTCATTTATCGATTCTTCCCCACACGACTTCACGCGACGCCTCGCCGCCTGCCCATCCTTGAACCATCTCCATCTTCACGCCGTAACCTTCGACACGTTGGCTCAAAGCTCGGTGCTACACCCAGTTCATTTGCCTCATCTCAAGGCTATGTCTTTTGAAGAGCTCGAGCGAGATTTGATATGCGGCATCTTGAACTCGATCAAAGTCCCAGATTCTCTCAGACTCTCATTAATGTCATTGGACGAAGCGACTTTACACGACCTCCTTCCCCCGCGTGCGGACATCACGCAGAACCTTCCAAACCTCTGCGCCACGAGGAGCCTATACATATATGGTGGGCAGGAATACAGTCTTCCCAAGATCAGTGGGACGTTCGATTTTGAATTCGCTGGGGGAGGGGATACCTTTGTGCGAGAAGTGTTCTTCAGCATCTCTCGCATCCCCTTTCCTATGCTCAAGAGCTTGACGATTTCCAATCTCACCAAGTATATATTCGACTCTGTCCTCTTCTCCCATATCCTCGAACACCTACACACGATCACTTCACTCACGCTCGAAAGATGCCCCGCGGCGGCTGCGGAGATGCTCACCCTCACGCCATCCCTGCGCCTATGCCCATCTCTTCAATTCATCGTGCTAGACACGTGTCGTATTAGTGGAGCGACGGCGATCGCAATCGCTAGATCCCGCACCAGCCTCGATTATACTCAAGGAAAAGGCCAAATGTGCCTGCGGAAGTTGATCATTCGGAATGGGGTCGGAATCGACGTAGATGTGATGCGCACGCTGCAGGAATTTCCCATTGAGCTGGAGATGCACGTTGACTCGGACTATGACTATGCCGACTCTGACTCTGACTCTGAATCTGATTTTGGGTCCGAGCCTGGGTCTGATTCTGAGTCTTGAGCTATCGATATGGTGGTGGAGGATCCAGGATGGTGTTTGGATGAGTAAATTCGTTTCGCGCATACCCATCACATCTGTTTACTGAGCTGGGGTTTGAGAAGTAGCCGGCAGGCGATAACACAATCTTTTACTGTTTATGGTTTACAGTACACCTCATCGAGCCCATGCTATCCCCATTCATAGAAGAAACACGAACAGGCCGCACACGTCTCTTCCCAACATAAGCTCAATGGTCTGGATTGCGAGTCGGACCGTGGGCTTTTGGGTGCTGATACTGGTTAGATATGGATAAAGACGTTTCTTATAACTGGGACAGGTTTTCAGCTATACAATAATACAACAGCAGCTTCCTCGGATGCTTGTTCCGTTCCGTGACTGACGTTGTGCAGAAACATCCGCGGTACGGTGCCCAAGTATGTGAGACATCCGGTGACACACCGTTGCTCTTACAAGGCACCACCACCAGTGGCAAGTCCCCGCCACTGTACCTACGAAACATCCCATCTGTGAGCCTACTTTAGGCTCCCACACCCGCTGCTCGTCTCGTCTAAACCAAAATCCTAGGGTTTACTAGCGGTCTCGAGGAAACGAAGAGATGGAAAACCCTACAAATCCTGCGAGCTCCAGGTGACTCGTACTTTTTAAACACAGTCTAGGCACAATGTCACTTACCCTCGTACCGTGTAGCTTATCAACAGAAGAATTGCCACGCGCCACTCCCATGCTGGCTGACGCTCAAATCCGAGACACAGTCAGTCGGCGACGCCGGGAAAATCAGCCACAGCCCATCGATCGCCTGCCAAACGAAATTTTGATCATGATCTTTGAACTCACAATGAGAATCAAGTCCCACCCAGAGCGACTGCAAGCGCTGCTCCACGTCATACACGTGTCGAGCTTTTGGCGAGAACTTGCATTGTCAACATCACACCTTTGGAGAAAAATTGACGGTGCTATGCCTCGGGGTGCTGTGAAGGCATTCCTCACTTGGTCCAACGCGGTGCCCTTGGCCCTCAATTTTACCCCTTCCCTGTCTACCAGGTGGCCTACCCACGAGCCTCTTGCTGCTCATACAAAGCGCCTCGCTGCCTTCATGAAGACAGTCGCTCCCCATATACATCGGTGGGAGGTACTGACGCTTCGATGTCCGGAGGCGGACTTGGAGATGCTCGAACACTACCTGCAATCTCCGGCGCCGCAGCTGCGCGCATTCCACGCTTACTTCAACTGCAACATGTCGGCCCACGGCGACAGTGGAGATGACATCGCCGGGTTCATTCCAGAGCTCTTCGACGGTCATACGCCATGTTTACGCGATCTGAGCCTCAATGGAATCTATGTTCCACTGACGTCCCCTATTTATACCGGGCTTACTAGCTTGGCCCTTGCATACCCCCACTACGCTTTGTATCCTGCCTCTCGAATTAGCGACATCATCCACGTCCTGGCGGCTTGCCCCCTCCTGAAGAAACTCCGGCTATCGAACATAGCCTTCATCTTGGGAGATGACAACCCCCCGCCAACTTCCCCACTCCATATGCAGCGCCTTAAATCGTTGTCTCTTGAGGACGTGGACCATGGCGATGTCCGATTCATCCTCGCGTCCATTCGCGTTTCCCCGGCTCTGCGGATTTATGTTACTATGAACGCGGAGCCGGCTTTACCAATGTACGACATTCTTCCGGGTAACGTGATGGACGTCTTCCCGAATATTTCCACCACCCGCACGATGGACGTTGATTTCGCAGAAGGCGCCATCGGGATCTGCTGTAGTGCCCGCTCTGGAATCAAGTTCAAGCTCACGGTCACTTCACGTGGGGGCAGTGATGATCGCGACCGGGGCGCATGCTTCTCTAGCTTGCGCTCGCTTGGCAACCTACCAAACCTCACGACATTTAGTCTTTGCTTCCCCGACGACAACATAAGATACAGCGATACGAATGTGTCTTCCGCCCTCTTCATCGAGAACATGGAGCGGTTGTCATCCATAAAATCGATGTCACTTATCCGCTGCCCCGCATCTTTTATCGAGGCTCTTCGAATCACTCCGACCTCGCATCTATGCCCTCGGCTGAAATCTCTTTACGTGGAGAAGCACAATTTTGACGATGTGCGGTTGTCCGCCATCGTTCTGTCCCGTACCACTGAAGCACCGGCTACCCGTGGACAAGTCAAGCTGGAGCGGCTTTCCGTTCGAGTCTACGAGAGGCTTAACGAGCTGGAGTCAAGGGCGGATCTAGAGCAACTGCCCCTAAGTGTCGATGTTGAGGAAGACGATCCGGATGAAGTGGACCAAGATGTCTCTGAGTACTACGAAGGAAGTGTTGATATGGGTTACAGTTCGTAAGACGACTCTGACGTTGACTACTAGTACACATTTGAAGCTTCAAAAGAGAGTAAGTGATCGTTGCATGGGTCCATCGCCGGCAGCCGAGTGCCAATCAATGGGCTGACACGTACTACCTAGATTTATCCAAGAACATGGCGGTGCTCTTTGTAGACAGATCCATCCTTGGTAAATCGATAATCCCACTCTCCCTGCTCTTTGCGCTGGACCAAATCCCAGTAAGCCGTCGCATGCGCAGAGCCAGAAAGCTCGTTCCCCGGGTTACCCCCCGTAGAGGACACCTGCTGTGCGTAGTAGAATCTAGTCGATGGTCATTAGCAAGCGACGAGCCTATATACGGATAATACATATCTCACCTATAATCCTTCTCGGCGTAAGCCTTAGCAAACAACCGAACCAGGTACGCACCCCCGACTTTTTGTGAGCCCAGAGTCACCATGTTGGGGACAGGCGCGACGAAGGGCAGTAGGTTTCCGGTGACAATAAACGCACGGGGGGTGGAAGCAGGTAGCTGTCCGAATCCTTGGACCGCGCACTGGGCAAGCGCGAAAACGCTATTGACGCCCACTGCCTGATCGTGAATAAATGACGCGAGCGGAATGGAGAGAGGATCTTTCGGAATTGGTGGAAATGTAAATGCACTGGCTAAGATAGGGCATTGACTGTGAGCCAAGCTCAGCCAACTCTGCGAGGCGAATAGCACTGGACACACCATTGAAGACAACCACATTTGGCGTCCCAATTTCTCTGCGCACCTGATCAAATGCACCTTGGATCGTTTCTGGCATGGAGGCATCCACTCGAATGGGGTACAGCCCATCCCGTGTAGTTTCCTCGACATTGGGAGAGCGCGAACCGACGGCTACCTTGTAACCCTCATCTTTTAGTTTCAAAGCGACGCTTCTTCCTATCCTGGGGCCAGCACCAAGGATGAACGCTGAGAGTGTCATTTATCAAGCCACCAGCAAAGAATTTGTCGCCTTTGAACTTGGCGCTCGCAGAGAGTGGATGACGCTTGAGAGGCTTTGAGAGGTGAATATTACAGCGCCATTCAGAACGACGCGGAATCCCAAAAAAAAAAAAAACTGAGTGCCCCACAGGACCCTAAATTCCATTACCATTTTTAGAAGCACCTAGACCACGCTTCCGAACTCTAAGATTATGTAATGGGACAGACCTTGTCTCCGAGGCGCCGGTCGGTGGTTCGGTCGACCGACGGTCGACCGTCGCTCGCGGCCGGTCAGCCGGGTCTCGGCAAACCCTTTGGCCCGTTTGGCTCCGTCTGGTTTTGAACTCAGCCGTCGCGTCACTCAACGCCAAGTACACTCAACTCCCTCATGCGCGCCGTCACCCATGTCCCTTCGAACAATATGGCTCGCCCCCAAAGGAGAATTCACAGTATGTACCCCTATGCCACCCCCTATTTTTCCCTCCTAATTCTCATAATATGCCACCACTGTACAAATAAGGCGCAAGGCCCCCGGGGGTGGCAGTACCCGATACCCATCCCTGCTGATCGCACACCTCGAGTAACGGTTGAAATGGCTAACATGTATTCAAAACAATTCAACTACAAGACAGGAAGGACAGGAAGAATAGGCAGACACAGAGAGACATGTATAGAGAGGTTGCAAGACCGCGAGCGACTACATGTGCTTTTTTGAAAGGAGTGAAATGTAAAAAAAAAAAGGGGGAACGAGGGAGCCGTTGGCGCCCATTGGAAGCAAGTCGAGAGGGCAGTCCTACTTCCTGCTGGCATGGGTGGGCGGCCTAGACGGAGCGGGCTTTTTGGTGGGAGTTGAAAAATCGAGCGCATCAAACTCGGCGAGGCGTTTTTGAGGAGATGGCGACAAAACGGGGCCAGCTGATGGTGGCGCCGGGGGAGGCGTATAGTCGGTGTAGACCGGGGTGTCGTCGACCACTCTCATGCTGCGTGCGATGGCCTGATAGGTCTAAATTGGCAAGTCAGCACCCGACCGTGGAGGAAAAAGAGGCGGCACGTACGTGAGATTCCACACCATCCTTAGTAAACTTCCACATAGAGAGGCTGCAGGTGCAGATGACGAGCGTTCCCGGACGGAATACCTCGGGGAGGCGCGGGGTCGGGACTAGCTTGTTATCAGCGTCGCGGAAATCGAACTGGACTGCGCGGGCCTTGTTCAAGGCAAATCGAGCCGGGTCGTAGTCCGGGAATTCGCTCGCGGCGTAGGTTGTCTCCAAGGTCACGGGGTCTAGGCCATAGGGAAACATATTAGATCAGAGAGTCATCAAATGATGCGTGAGACGTACTCGTGCCAACAATCTCCGGAAGGGTGGCCACAGCCGGGGTACTGGTAGCCGCGGTGCTGGTTGTGGTGCTACGGCGAGAGGAGTGCTGAAGCCCCGAGTTGTCCTCGGGCGTGTCCGATTTTTGGCCAGTCTATGGGCAAGGTATCCCAGTTAGCACCGCAGTGGGTGAATACTAAAGATGGGCTTGCCAATGTACCGTGTACACATCATCAGTGGTCATATGGATGACCGCGTTGTCAACAGTTAACTTGACTGCCCCAGGGATTCTGGGGGCTCTCGCAAACTCGCGCTTCTCGACCTGCATGGATAGATAAACAGGTGGTGTGAGATAGTATCCTACTCATCCCCTTCCTCCCCCTCCCACCTCTTACACTCAGGACTCAGACACCTCGTCGTCGAGGACACTGGCCTGGGTGCTGAGCAATGGGTACCAGCCTCCATCGCTGCCACACTCTTCAGGATGATACCACCACTACTCCCACCCCTCTGTCCACTGGGCCAGGCCTCTGTGCGCGCTGCACATGCCCCCCTTCTCCCACCCTTGGTCACCATACCCATTGGGTCAGGCCTCTGTGCGCCGTGCACATGCCCCCTCCCTCATCCCCCTCACCTTGGACCCATGCTCCCCGCTGGCCACCCCCCCTTGGGGCCCCCTCACCCCACCAACCCACCCAGGCTCAAGACAGAGGGGGGCTTGCCGCCCCAGCGCGGCCCCCCCTCTGCCCCCCCACACTGTGGAACCCCCCTCAGACCTCCCACAGTCTCTGCCACCTCACCCATCATCGTCTCGGCCTTCTGGGCCTTCAACGCCACCTCCACCCCCAAGCATACCA
>KL198075.1:46563-62417 GCA_000697705.1 Botryobasidium botryosum FD-172 SS1
AGTTGTGTCAATCGTGTAAGTCATGTCCATCGTGCAAGTTGTGTGAGCACGCCAGTCATGCTATAGCAAGTGCTTGGGGCCGGCATGGAGGTAGATGTGGGTGGGGACACGGCGGCATGACGTCACTGTTCCTGGTGGAAGAATGGAAGAGTGGCTGGCACCGGAGGCCGGCGCGAGATGCGATCGTATACACGTGAGTCTCAAGCACGCAAGAAGAAAAGATGCAACAGATGATACTTACGGGTACGCGTGTCAGGACTTCGTCCTGAGCATCTCCGCATTCCGTAGAATGGCTCCGCACTCATTCCGTTCCCATTCATTCATTCCGTCTCCGTTCCTATTTCCATTCCGTTTCCTTTCCATCTCCGCCTATGCGGAACTCATAGGAGTACATGTATATACTTAGGACTTCTTCCCTCTTCACCGGATTGATCCCCGAGGCTCTCCTCGTGGTTCCCTTCCTTTTCCGTACCTTCCATTTAGTCTCTGTGTATATATACATTGCGCGTGAGGACTCCATTTCCTCACGCTACAAAGCGCCTTTCCCCTCACCCCTGGTGTTCACACCTTGGATCCCATAAGCTTCCGCGTCGCTCCCCGTCGACGCTGCTCTGTTCCTATCCTCCCTGTGCCCTCCGTCGCTGGCCCTTGGCCTCCGCCATCGACTCCTGACAACGCGTCATCCAGTGGCCTGGGCTTGCTGCATCTCGTGGTGTCTGAATGAAATGATGCGCGAGAGCACGCGGGCAATGGAAGGTAGCCAAGGGCGCTGCAGGGCACAGGCTGGCCACATCGTGTGGTATATGAGAAAAATGATGCGCAAGAGCGTGGAGGTAGCAGAAAGAGGCTTAGAGCGCTGCAGGGAGATTGTTTACTGCTGTGCCACGGTCTGCGAAGGCATAGAACCACGATACGTGTTGATGCTACAGTGAACGTTAATTCCTCAGGCTGAAACAATGAGAAGGGTGAAATTGCCCGCACATACCGTCAATATTGCCCGGTGGGCAGCTGTGTGTGGCCAGATGGCCAGCAGATCGAGTGCGCGCGCAAGGATGTGGATGGTGTGGCCAAATACCTTTGACGCATATCATCCTCCCCAGCAGGATGATTGTTAGCCAAGATGCTGATGGTGGGCAGAGCTGACCCGGCTGCAGTAGCCGGACCCAACTAAAACTCCGCAACCATCTGCAATTCGGCAAACTCCACCTCCACAACAATAGCCAGTTTGCGAAACAAGTAAATCTGACGTAATCGATTTCAAACTGTGTTGTGATTGTGAATTTGTATCCGGCTCAGTGCTGGTTCACATCCCAACAAGAAATGGCAAAATCGAGGATGTTCATGGCCTATGATGGTTTATGAGAGTTTATTTACTCATATAAAAATCTGTGACCACAAAAATTTACCTTGAGGTAGGCTATTTGAATATCGACTTATGGACTAGATTTGAAACCAACTGGATCCACACTGGATCCTAAATTCACATCATCAGGAAAACTCAGGATTACTTAAAACCACTTAAAACAACTTAAAACAGCTTAAAACAGGGTTTAAGGGCACAAAGTGGAGCTAAGTTGCCAAAGTTGCCAAAGTGGCCAAAAACATTACCATATCCATTGCATTTCTGCAGAATTTCAATGGCCCCTTACTCTTTGAAGACCTGGTGGATTTTTTGGATTTCATGCTCATAGGGGCAACCAATGCCTCTCTTTCAGAATATGCAAGTGGATTTAGCCAAAAATTCCTGAGTGTTGCATGGTAAACAAAATAAAAATTGTGTCAATTTTAAGTAAACTGGCATTTTCCTGATGATTGCAATGGAGTTTGAAATTGATTCCAAATTCCACAAACTGGCTAATACCAGACTTGAAAATGAGGATGGGCAACGCCCTATGAAACCCTGTGCATGCACTGCCACGCAACTTGCTTCCGGCGACTTGAGCCGGCTCAAGCCGGCTCAAGCGAAGGGTGCGCACGACAGTCAAGGAGCTTCAGGCTTCGCACAGAGAAGTTTACATGATTTTAAGCAGATATATGGCCTGTGTTTTAGTGGTAGATAAAACTGTCCAACCCAAAAATATAGAATTCGGAATTTTTGAAATTCAGGTACACGCATTTTGGAGCAATAGAGGGAGAATTAAGCATATTTTCCTTGGACATATTGATAAACGCAACCTATCGGGAATATTCCGAGTGATAAAAGCATAGAAAATTGATTCTACCGAGCCTGAAGCTCGTTGCAGTCGAGCGTGCCAAAGTGGATGCGCGACTACCAAATCGAGACAAATGAGCTTACCTAAGCAGGCTCAACCTTTACGATCGGGTGGAAAGTATATCGTAGCCCGTCGCTACGCGAAGTTTTTGCAACACCATGGGGTTCAAAAAACCTCGCTCCCCCGCGCAGATTGTGCAGCTGAAGTCCAATCATGAAAAACTCCATAAAAAACCCCACCCACCACCAACGCTTTCATTAAACACCTCCGCGCCGGTATCGCCGTCACCACTGGAGCTCGCGCAGAAGGAGCTGGAGAAGTCGAAGCGGCGTGGCGACGACTTCCAGAGGAAGTCACACAACTCCTCTCGAAAGTTTAAACGCGCGCGTGCGCTTGCCGACGATCTCACCGCCAAATTCAAGGAGGTTTCTTCTCAGGTGGCCAAGGCGCTCAAAGGCGAAGCAAAGGCGGTTCAAGAGCTTGAAGAGGTGCGCTCCCAAGCCGCAGAGACTATTGCCAGCTTGAAGCAAGAGACCCGGCGAGAGATCGAGGAGATAGAAGCCGCCGGTCTTCAAGAAGTTGCGGAGCTGCAGGCGGAGGTGAGCGAGCTGCAGGCGGAGGTGGGCGAGCTACAGGCGGAAGTAGGCGGGCTACAAGAGGAGGTAGGAGGGCTACAGGAGGAGGTAGGGGGGCTACAGACTCGCACAGAAGACACAGAAGAGGGCGTGCAGAGGCTACAGGAGAAGCTAGGAGAGGAGCTGGAGCGATCGGAAGGACTCAAGCGCCGAAACAACGCCCTGCACATGAGCAAGGCTCGCGCCTCGCAGAAACAGCAAAATGCTGTTGCCGCAGGGGCGAGCGTATCGCTCAAGGAGAAGGGGATTATTACCGACGATACGAGAGAGGGCGTGCGCGACCTCCTGTCGCTGAGGATCCCTGTGGAGAGCGTGAACTCAACCATACACACCGTCGCGCAAATGCTGGGCTCCAACGTCTCTGACTCAATCAACAGGCGCTCCGTTTCGCGTATTGCTCTGGAGGGGTTAGTCGCTGCCGATATGCAGAGTGTGTGGGAAGCGCACAACGCCGAAGGTGAGTAATGGCGGAGATGTTTATTTTGTGATAATGAGGCTAAGAGAAAACGCAGCTGTAACGCTCAGTAATGACGGAACCACGAATAAGCACCTTAACTATGAGTCCCGGCATGGACTGATGGTCGTACCTACGTACGCGCCAGGTAGCGATCCCAGCGTGCGATTACCAGGGGAAACCATCCGCGCGCAGCACTTCTTTGGTATCACCCAGGCTGCTAATCATCAGAGCGACACTCAGCTCCAGGGGTGGGTCGATGCGGTGCGGGAGATCCACGATACATACAATGGGAGCCCTGGCCTGGGGAAGTCCAAGCCTCGAGACTGGCGCGTCTTTACTCAGATGGTAAAGGGGATGAGCACCGATCATGCACATGATCAAAAGCGGCTTTTTCGAATATTTGGCGACCTCAAATCGAATTACGAGGCGGAGTTACTCGGCGAAGCATCCTTCCAGTCCGCCGATCGCCTAGAGGACGTGTACCCAATCCTAGCCGAGGAGATCGAGCGTTGTATAGAGGACGCAGGGGGCGAGGAGGAGTGGGAGGCCCTAATGGCGGAAGAGCGACAGGAAAGAGAACGCCACGCATACCAGCGCGTGTGCGTGCAGATCGGGAAGGAGCGCATGAACGCTATGTCGCCGGAGGAGCGCCGGGAGATCGCCCTATTCATTTGGGCAGGTTGCTGCATGCATAAGGAGCTGAACGCTTTCAAGGGCGGCGCCGCCGCGATGTCCGCCTATTGGAAAGCTCATGGGCTTGCAGGCCCAATAAAGCTCCTCAATATTGACAACGCGGTGGCCGCCAGAGCAGGGGGGGCCGCAAGGGAGAGGGCGATGGCGGCGTCACAGGCAGGGGGAGTCAAGCTGGCCAGCTTGGCTGGCGCGGTCTTCACGCACAAGGACAAGAAGCGGGGGCAGCAGGATACGCACTTGATCCACCTCGAAGCTTCGTTCGGTCGGATGAAGTGCTTTCCAGACACCAGCAACGGGCGCTATGGATCGCATGGCCACGCAGCAGCGGAGCTGATCGCCCGGCTGGATTTTTATTGTCAGTTCTTGGAGCTCATACAGGACGTCAAGGAGACCCAGGGGTGGACCAACATCGAGCGGAACGTCTACGACGGTCTGCACGATCCCGATACACTCGCAGAGCTCACTGCCATGGCCTTATACACGGAGTATATGTCAAACCCCTATATGCGCTTTGTGTGGGGATCGGGCGAAAACCTCCTCGATTTAGGAGAGTTTCATCGTAGAGTTTTCGCGCACCTGACTAGGCTCAAGACCACGCCTAAGGTTGCTCTGCCGCCCACCGCGGACTACAAGACCGCCGTCCTTGATGGCAAGCCGTGGATGCGCCCAGACCTATTTGACGCGATCGCCCGCCTGGCTCCCACGCTCCCACATCTTGAGGCAGTATTCGTCGCCTTCTGCGAGGGAGCCCAGGAGACTTGGGGCCGATTTACCGAGGAATATGAAGAAGGTGGCGCGATCGCGAGCGCCTCGCCATCCCAGCGCGAGCTAGCGTTCATGATGCCTACAAATGATCACAACGAAGGAGCCCTTGGCAGCATGAGGGTATGGAGCAGGCGCGCCCCCAGTATGACCATCGATCAGCACAACGCACGCGCCGTGTATCGCAAAAACAACACCGCTGCGTTCATTAGGGCGTGTTTGGGGAAGGAGGATCGGAAGTACTTAAGAAGGATGGCCAGGGAGCGTGACGCCAGCAAGAGACCAGCCAAGCGTCGCAAAATCCAGGTCGCGTTCAACATTCAGACGCAAAAGAGCCGGAATGAGGCGGCGGCGGCGCGGCGCACCGCCGCCGCCAAACAGTGACTCGCTTTTGCGCAAATGAAGCCCCGCACAGACATCCAGGACATCAAAGAGAACCCAGGCCAGAACAAACCACTGATGAAGCAGCTCGATTGGCACCGGCGATTCGACAAGGAGATACCGAAGAAATGCAAGACCACAAACAAGGAGCTCATGGTACAGGCATTGATCGGAGCGGTGGAGCGTCGAGCAGAGCGCAAGGCCAGAAGGGAAAATCTCAGTGAAGACGAGGCTGAAATCGTCAAAGCCACTGTGGTTTTGGAAGACGAGTTTGCGCGCGAGGATGACTCCGACGAGGAGGAGTGCGATCATTATTGATATTTAAATATTTAATTTGCTATTTAGGTCGTACTTATTTAGTCAATTATTATGTTTTCTCGTAGCTACATCGTTTATACTTCCTACCACACTCTTTAGACCGCCTAATTCTAGGCTACTGAGCTGTTCGCGCTCTCGGCGCGCAGCTTGACCATGGCTTGACCATTAATTACTATGGATCGATCGAGCCGATCCTGCATCCGGCTTATGTCATATATGTCGCGTCGTGCACAGGGTTTCATAGGGCGTTGCCCGTCCTCATTGAAAATAGCCCAAGTGCCCAAGGTGCCCAAGCTTCTAAGCTGTCTGGATCTCACATTCAACACTTTTCCAAATAGTCAGAGTTTCTACACTTTGAGAGTTTCTAAGTCATCTGAATTTTGCTTTTTACACATTTTCTAAGTTAAGTCTCCAAGCTGCCTGAGTTTCCACATTTTGCAAACTTTTGAGCTGTCCAATTCTCCACATTTTACAGACTTCCAAGCTGTCCAAGTTCCTGCATTTCACAATTTACATGTATCTCATTCTTTTGAGTGATGTGTCACCTGTATCCTCACTACCCCAAGCTCTTTGGTTGGACCGTATCAATGATGGAGAGTCAGGAATGCAGTGACTTGGCTGATTGTGACTGTTGCTACCATAGGAACCATCATCATCCACATCCATATTGTTTTCATCACAAATTGGATGGGTCAAATCACTGTCTGTGATAGCTGGTGCTGAGGATGGAGGTGGCTGAAGATTTCTCCGGTTTGATCTTGTTAATGTGAAACCATCCCAGTCCAAATTAATTGCCATGGAGTCTGGGGGCTGACCACTGTTAGTGAGCTCTGTGCAATGTCTCCGAGATGATCTGGTCAATGTAAAATCAGCTGTGGCACCCATAGTGGGTGGTGTCTCAACAGGTTGAGACTGGTGATTTCTCCTGTTGGATCTTGAGAGTGTAAATTCAGTATGGCTTGTGTAGTTGACCTGCAGTGATGCTAACTTCTGCTGGGCAACTTCCTTCTGGGTGGGACTACCATACTCAATTGTTGTTTTCAACTCTGAAATTTTGAGGCGTTTCATCTCATGTCTGGTATCCTCAGACTGACGGCTGGATATTTTATTTCGACTAAATGGTCTGAGTATCAGAATTCCTTTCAATGATGTAGCCCGTGACACCATGACATATGGTGCCTCTGTGCCTCTACAGCTCTGCAAATCAATCACTACATTTTTTAATGTTTGACCTTGAGCCTTGTGTGCTGTCATTGCAAATGCAGGGAGTATTGGTACTTGGTGACGTGTGATTGTAACTGATCTTTTTGAGTGAGGGTGCTTCAAAGTAAAATCCACAGAATCTTGTATTGCAACAGCCTCATGCTCCTTTAGATCTGGCAGAGCATCACCAGAAGTATCAGGTACTTCAACCACACATGAAGTGGCATGCTTATTCCCATCCTTGTCTTCATAGTACCTAACATGCTTCAAGATGCCTCTGCTTCCATTCACAATCCCACCTTCAACATCAAAATTTGAGGTGATCATCACAGGCATTCCTAGAACAAGAGGAATCTTTCCAAGTCGCCCCCCTGTCTGAGCAGAATGTAGTTCCCCAAGTTTATTGATCAGGCTGGGATCTGAAAGCACTTTCTTCTGTCTTTTATCAACTGCATGATACCAATGCACCTCTTGCCCTGTCTCAGCTGCAAAGCTCATTACTCCCTGGATGTTCAGTGCATCTTTTGTGGCATTATCTGCTACAACAATAGGGGCATCTTTCCATGCAGTTGTCTGTAGATCTTCATTTGCATTTGCAAGGACACGTGAGCTAAGGAGGTCAAAATCTGCGTCTGTACATTTGCCTTCTCTCAGTCGAGATAGCAGTGAGACAAAAGGGGCATTCTCAGGACCAATCTGACGCATTGGTTGATGGAGTTCAACACAATGCTTGACATTTAGCCATAGGAGCCTTCCACGCATGATCTTTTGCCCATTCGCTGAATCTGCTTTGCTCCGATTGTTTCTGCGAGTTTGTATGGCACTATCTGGCTTTTGAAATAAGCGTGCTTGGCCAACTGGGGGAAGCTGGGCAAAATCTCCTGCAAAAATCACATTGATTCCACCAAAGGGAAGTGTATTGCCTTTTGCCTGAGCCAATGCATCACTGATGTCAACTATCAACTGAGAGCCAACCATGGATACCTCATCAATAAATAGGTAATCAACCCCTTCCCACATTGCTGTCAAATCACGCTTGGTCTTTCCCTGGGAGCCTTTCTTACTCCTTTGATTCAAAAGTAATGCAGCATGCAAGGTCATACCCCTTATATTTCTGGAGGCCACACCAGTGTATGAGCTGAGGCGCAGTTGCCGCTCTTGTCCCTTCCGCTTAAAGAACTCCTGCAATGCTTGGATAGCTCTGGATTTACCTGTCCCTCCAGGCCCCATGATAAACAAGTGCAGTGGTTCCTCTCCTGGATACAACACACTTGAAGCCACTATCCTAAAGGCTCTGGCTTGCTCCTCATTGAGTGTGAACTCAGCAATCATTGCATCCAAGTCAATGTCTGGGTCAAATATACCACCATCTGGCTGATGCTCAATTCCTGGCTCCAATGGTGCAGCCCTTGCATCTGCAAAGCTCTGAATTGAGGGATTTTCCATTGTGCCGGGAACAGCATCCTGCCCAGGAGCTTGTGGGGGGGATACACAGCTTTTCTTTTTCAGCTGGTCACGTCGTTCATCATATACTTTCTTCCACTGTTGCTCCACATGAGTGTCCTGAGCAGAAACTTTGACAATTTTCCCATCTGCACCACGCATAATTAGCAACTCCTGGACCTCAGGAGGACATGGGTCATACATGCCAACAGCCTTGGCATACTGAATGCACTGGTCAATGCCAGATTTGGTGTTCTGAATGCGTGCTGCATTAACATCACAGATAGACTCAATGTGTTCAAGTAGTTCTTCATCCAGAGTGTCATCCTCCATCCCATCACCATCTTCAGAGTGCACAAACTCTGAAGCAATTGGAACACCTTTGAATGGGTGATTTTTGAAGTGGTCTTCCTTACTATCTTTGCAATCATGGAGTAGCTGCATATTGGTCATGATGGCCTTATGTCTCTCAGGTGATCTTTCCATATAGTCATCAAATGCATCTAGCCATGTTTGACCTGGTTCCCTGAGATCAGAGGCATTGCGCCATGGTTTAAAAAGAATGAGCATCAGGCGACAATACCTTGCCCTTGATTCCTCTCTATCTGCTCTTGGCAAGCTGGGTCCAATGGGAACAGGTACATGCCTATTTAATGGTGACCTTATAGAGAGCATATGTGTCTTTGCTTGAATATGGCTGGGAGTAAACATACATTTTTCTCGCTTTCGATGATAGCTAGATAGTGCTGCTTCCATGTCCAATGGATCTGTGCCATCTGAGCCAGCATCATCATCTTCCTGTCCATCAGGTTGAGGCTCATCAAAACTCATATTCTGATCTTCACTCTCAGTGGCAACTGTTGCATTTTTTGTCCGCTTTCCTCGCTTCCGAGTCACTTTCTCAGCTTGAGCCACAAAGTCCCACACAGATAAATCCTCAAAAGGCTTTCCTCTGTACACATAATCCATCAGCTGGCCTGATCTTGGGACAATCTCTGGCTGCTCTGCTCCATTCCTGTTGATTCCAATGCTTACTTCTTCTCCATTTTCAACACTTTCAATGTCACCACTCTCTGCATCATCATCATCATCATCATCATCACCATTTTGTCCACCATTGATCCCATTCAAACCAGCATCTTCCAAATCATCACCTTGACTTGGGGAATCTTCAGTATCAAGGACCAAAGGCTTGGACTTCTTACTGCATTCTGGACTAGGATCTTGCTTCTCTATGGCATGCTCAAAGCTTGTCCAGTAGAGATTGTTGAAGGTATGGCTTGTAAAATGATCTTCCAGCTCAAGGAGATGGGATGCCACCTCTGCACCTGCTAGCTCTTGCTGTGATATCATGGCATTTGCACATTTCTGCAGCAGCCTTTTCACATGTGCTATCTTATCTTCAGCCTTGATATCAAATTCTCCCATTTTTTTCACAGCAGTCTCCAGGGCTGTATATGCAACATGGGATTTCAAAGTGGACTTGGTAATGTAATCAGTGAAATAGAAAGATAGGGCCTTTGCCACTGCACCTGAAAGAACTGGTTTGATATCAATATTACAACACACTGCTTCAATGATGACTTCACAATAGTTGTTGATCGAACCCTCTAAGTGTTGCAGTGTGATCTCCCCAGTCTCCATGTCTATTGTTGTCTCTGATGTGGTGTTTGACTCATCTAGGTTGAATCTGCAGGTTTTGACCTCATTTTTCTTGCAGTGCTTCCAACATGTATCCTTGTGTTTATGTGTCTGGCATTTCTTGACTAGATAATGTAGGTCAGCTTGGTGTGCTTTCTCATATTCTTCTGCAGGTAAGTCTGAAGAAGGGCCTCGTACTGCACATGGGTGGTGTTTTGATGAGAGCACAGATACATCCTCTGGAAGAATAGGTACATGTGTTGAAATGGTGTCATCCAGAAAAGCCTTCAGCTGCTCACAAAAATCTTCATCTTTAACCTTTGAGATTCTTTCTTTCATTTTATCTGGGCTGAGAGCACCATGGACCCAAACTAGCATGTGTTGATGTAGTGTGCCCCTCCCTTGACATTCAACACAACCATAGTAGCCCTTGCACACCCCAAGGATTCCCCCCTTCAAGTCCTTGTGTTCAGGGTCATATGCAAGTACTTCTGAGATGAACTTTTTAATCCAAAGGTTGAAGAATTTAGCTGGAACAACTGGGTTATTTGCCACCAGCTTAGTCTGTGCATCATAAGAAATGTCATGTGGGCACAGATTATCAACATCAATATCTGCACCTGCAACCACATTTAGCACTGGGTTATATATGTCAGCAGGATTTATGGTAACAAAAAAGCTTGGAATACCTTCTGTAATGAACAGTCCTCTGATCTCATTCCTCATGGTTACTTTTGCTGCTGCAGAGCCTGGAACATGTGAAGTCACAAGCTTTACTTCATTCATGAGTTTAGAAGCTCTTCTTTCCTCCTCATTGTTCAAGTCAATGTGCCCACCACTCTTCAGCTTCTCAGCAACTTCATGTAAAACTGTTGATGGGATATTCAACAGTGTGTCTGCCACATCTTCAAAGCTGCTACATGATACCTTGAGTCCAGCATGCTGCAAAGCTGCTCTGCGTTGCAGAATGTTGAAAGCAACAAACATGAAAGAACGGTGGGTTTGGAATCTTGTGTCTGACAAGGACAGTAAATGTTTGACATGGCGCTTCATTGACAGACTTGACCTTCCCTTCCTCCTCTTATCTTCAAATCCACCAATGCCATATGGGAAAAGTGTTGGATATATCATTGGAAACAGATGAATATTGAAAAATTCATTTGCAGGTGTTTGTCCATGTGGCATTGAAAGATAGCTTCCACCATTCTTGATGTGATGGACTGCAGCTGCACGTAAATCATGAGATGATGCATTGCCATTTACATCAGTCACAACCACACTCTCAAATTCAGAGTCCTGGGGGTTATTGGTTTCTGGTGGGTCTGAGTTAGCGTGTGCATTTGGATCATACGTTGCTGTAGTTTCATCCCCAGATCCATGTGGCAGCTGGTGCTCAATTTCAAAAGGCAGAATACCTTCCTCCTCCAAACCATTTAGGATATCATGGTTTATGGCAATGTCTTTGTACAAGGGATTGTGGGCCTTCAGCCATGCAAGTGCTGCTCTGACTTTTTCTCTGTGCACAACAAGGGGCTTTGCCTTGTCTTTCAGCCATTCCTTTGTAGGCTTTGCACTCCCAACAAATATGACACACATGTGTGAGACAATTTCCTCAACTGGTGGGGGTAGAATGTTGGCAACATTGTCAGGCTTCTGTGGGTAGATGATAATGTTTCCTTTTAATGCCTGCTGAGCATAGGGATTTGCAGCATCTGGATCCTTCTCTTTTAGCTGGACAATGCAGCATTTTGCACGGCATTTTGCAATCATTGCTTCTTCAACAATAGTGAGATCCTTCAGCTCATCTGGCACAGGACCAAGATAGAGATAATTTGCCATGGACAGGGGTGGTGTGTACCCTTTTTGCAGACAGGACCAACAATTCTTACAGAGTCTCATCCTTGTATCTTCATTCTCATGTATTATGCCAGTAGGATCAACCAGCACATTCTCCAAGCCTGGTACATTGCATGGCATTGGTGGGGGTAAGCAAGCTGGGTCCAGCCATTGATCCTCATTACTTTCAGGTGCCTTTAGTGGTGATAAATCTATCTCAGTAATTGAATGCTCCTGGCACTCAGCAAGCAAGTGTGAACCTGCACATGATGCACAAGTATATGTCTGGAGTGCCTCACTGGAGGTTGCTTGAGTGAAATTTTTGACCAATTCCCTCTTACGTTCTTGAGTAACCAACTGTGGCCAAGAGTCAATGATCTCCTTCAGCTCACTATCATATTCAACTCTGTTTGCTTCATTGACAATGTTTCTTCTGGTGCTGGGATTTTCACTGTGTAGCTGTGAAGCATAGCTCCTCAACTTTTTCCGCAGGTTGGCAAGGCTATCATGATCTTCATATGGAACGGCATAAAGTTTGAGAAGCCTTTTTATTGGGACATGTTTGAGCCTGCCAACAACACAAGACAAGATGTACTTCTGCATGGCTGTGGTAGATGGATCTGAGCCCTGGATTTCACGATATTCCTGCCTCACCAGCATACAGCCTGCACCAGTCCCCTCTTTGCACTTCCCCAGTCCTATATGAGCAACCAGTTTTTCCTTTATCTTTGCTGCTGAAACAGCTGAGGAGACATTGTGTGTCTTAGCAAGGTTGGACAAAAATACTCTATTAAGTGCCTCAAAAGCATCAAATATGTGCCTCACACCTTTCACAATTGGTGCTTGCTCAACTGCAGTGTACTCATTGACTTTTGTTTGTAAGAATTTCAATGCCACACGCCGTGCTTGTGCTTTCTCAGAACCTAGTGCCCAGCATATCAAATCCATTCGAGTCTTTGAAACTGTTTGTGCAGGTGCAGAAATGATCCGAGTGATTATAGCAGCAGAGAGAGTGGCTGAAGAATCAAACCCCTCAGAAACAATGCAACAGGTTGTGTGATGGTGGTTGGGGTCAGCTATATCATGGAGGTGGGTTCTATAATTTGCACATGCTCCAGTCACCAGGTGTGTGACATATGCAAGCTGGCATTCATGTAGGGTTATATCAGGGGAGATTTGTAGTCCATGCAAAGACATGCCCTTTTTCACAAGGTCAATATGAGGAGAAAAGCAGGATATCCTTGTGCCATCATTGCATGAGCGTAGCAATGAATCCATCACAACAAGTAAGCCATGGTTGTTATGTGATGGCCCAGTAGCAATTGGTCCAGAATGATATTCCTCTGGGATGACTGTATTTTTATTTGGATTGGAGGTGGATGCCATATCGGTGCAGTTATCCTCCTGGTTGGGTGCATTCCCAAGTTCAAAAGAGGGAGCCACTCCATTGTGGTTACCCTCTGCATTCCTAGGTTCAGAAGAGGAAGCCACTCCAGTGTGGTCAGCCCCTGTTTCATTCATAACATAGTTGGGAGAGGAAGCCACTCCATTGTGGCTACCCTCTGGAGTGAATTCAGAAGAGGAGGCCACTCCAGTGTGGCCAGCCTCTGTTTCATTCATATGAGATGAAGCCACCTCATTGTGGCTACCCTCTGCATTCCTAGGTTCAGAAGAGGAAGCCACTCCAGTGTGGTCAGCCCCTGTTTCATTCATAACATAGTTGGGAGAGGGAGCCACTCCATTGTGGCTACCCTCTAGAGTGGATCCAGAAGAAGGGACCACTCCATTGTGGTCAGCCTCTGTTTCATTCACATCATGGTTGGGAGAGGAAGCCACTCCATTGTGACTACCCTCTAGAGTGGATTCAACAGAAGAGGAGGCCACTCCAGTGTGGTCAGCCTCTGGTTCATTCACATCTTGGCTGAAAGAGGAAGCCACTTCAGTGTGACCAGCCTCTGAAACACATATATTCATTCTAAAGCTGGGAGAGCCAGCTCTTGAAACTTGACCATTGAGTCTGTGATGAGGCTGAGAGCATGCAGGGCAGAGGCCAGTTGGCATTCTCAAACTCTCAGCTGACTTATGCTGGCACCATGTACATTCACCCAAAAGTGAGGAGGAATTTATGGAGTGCTTCGGGTCAGATGCCTTGTGTTTGGGCAACAATGGTACATGAGATCTGTTAACATACAGGGTGGGTGCAATGAGTGCGGAAGCTGGGGGACAACAATTCATACATGGTGCTTTGAATGAACACTGTGTGCAGAGTATGCGTGGGCTGCAGACACGATCGGGCCTCAGTGTAGAATCAGACGAGCTCAAAGGGAGCGAAGGCTCATGCACACTACTGGAAGAGTACTCATGTTCATGTTCAGGCTTAGACAGCTCCGGAGGACCATGCACACCACATGCGCAGCCAGCCAGAGGATAAGACGCGTTGCACACGCCCAGCGCGCAACGGTCAACGGCGTCCAAAATATGTTCACGCTCAGATGCAGATTCATAGAACCCCAAGGGGCCACGCACATTACGCGCGGAGTCACCAGAGGGGGTGGTGCGGGACGTCGAGGGATCGCGTACACCCGGCACACAATAACCAACGGCGCCCAGATGGGACTCAAATAGATATACAGGCTCAGACGACCCCAGAGGGCCGCGCACACCACATGCGCGGTCACCAAAGGGGCTAGGTAAGATGATATGGGGCGTCGAAGGGTCGCGCACGCCCGGCGCGCGATAGCCAACGATGCCTGCAGGGACTGCGCACTCATCAAACACCGAAGGGCCACGCACACCACATGCACAGTCACCAACGGGGCTGGATGAGCTAAGAGGGGCCGCCGAGAGGTCGCGCACGCCCGGCGCGCGACAGCCTGGGACACCCAGAGGGGCTTCGGATTCATATGCAGACTCGAAAGGCCCCGAAGGGCTGCGCACACCACATGCGCAGTCACCAACGGGGCCAGATACAACGGCGTGGGACACTGAAGGGTCGCGCACGCCCAGCGCGCGACAGCCAGCAGCACCCAGCCCAGCAAGCGGCACAGAGATTGGGTTGAACATGGGGACAGTAGGGGTAGTAGGTGGTGGGAGAGATGTAGACGATATACTATCTGCTGTGGGTGTGAAACGAGTGAGGGAGGCAAGCGGACAATGAGCAACGAGAGGACTCACCTGATGCCGACATGGTAGATCTGGCGATTTTACGACTGGAGGAGATGACTCACCAGGGGGAAAGCGAGGGGCCTGCAGCACAGGTGCAGAGGACGGACGTATGCAAAGGACGCGATTCCTAGAAGGAGCCTGCGTACGGGCAGAACAGACGAAGCCTGCAGATTTTATGAAGGGCGCGGCGGTTTTGAGGACTGAGACGAGAGTGGGGCGAGGCGAGTGCGAAGCGAGTACGAAGCGAGTACGAGGAAGAAAATTTACGAGCACTCGCGGCTGCGTGAAGGGCTGATGTACTGTACAGTTGATTGCGAGTGGCTTTTCTTCGGACCTCGGTGATTTGTTTTGAGCGAGCCGGGTGGCGGTGCTGGTAGCGGGGTGGCGGCCAGGCTCGTCCTATATGACATGGCAGGAAAAGAGCCAGATGGCAGAATTTTAGGTTTACATGATGTCCCGTGTACGTAGTGGCTGACAAGACCCTCCTACCACAAGTGGTATCGGGAATTATTCTTTTTTCCTCAACGCAGATATACTTATTCTCGCACGTCACCATCCTCCGTACGCTCGCACCACCCCCCACTCTCTCACCCTCCTGGCTCCTCTCCGCACTCGTCGTCTCCTGCCATAGGCACGTTCTACCATCACTGGCAACAAGACCGGCAGCGTGACACGGCCGTGCGTAGGGTGGAATGTAGGTGCATAATTCGCGCGTGAGGGATTCTGCGGGGAAGGAGACATCTGTTGCAGGGAGATAGAGGTGAGGTGGCGCACACATGGTATGTGTTTCATGGGGCACAATCTTTGCCCTCACCTCATTTATAGGTTGCAACCAATTGCCCACCAACCACTCCCTCCACATGTACCACGTCTAGCGACATCACCGGCGTTCTCTCAACCGGCAGCGTGGGCATGTCCAAGGACGGCGACGACGGCCTTGGGTAGCCTACTGCCCAACTGGAGGGCAAGCCCCCCGCGAGCGCTGACACACCAGAGCGTCCTCGGCACTGGCACGCCCATGGGCCAATGCCCGCATAGATTCACGCACAAGGCCCCACCAGTTCTCGCGCGTGCACGCCTCGCGCTGCTTTGCCGCCCCCTATGCCC